>JAJHZJ010000779.1:2149321-2714644 GCA_023548195.1 Bettongia penicillata ogilbyi | reverse complement strand
TGATAATTTACAATATGGAAGAGAAGGAGGTTGCGGGGAGGAAAGAGAGGAGAAGGTGGAGGAAAAGGAGAAAGAGAAGAAGAAGAAGAAGAAGAAGAAGAAGAAGAAGAAGAAGAAGAAGAAGAAGAAGAAGAAGAAGGAGAAGAGGATGAGTAGGAAGAAGAAGAGGAAAAAAAGGAGGAGGAAGAACTGGCTGCTGATGGAGAGAAGTCCCTGAAATTCTATAGGACTCATCTTCCTCAAATGCAAGGTACAGGTGTTGGACTAGATGATATCTAAGGTCCTTTGCTTCCAAACTTTAAGGAAAGGCAGGCCATGTGGTCAAGTAGATAGAATACAGAATTTGGGGTGAGATCATCTGAATTCAAAATCTGGCTCTACCATTTAGTACCTTTGTGTCCTTGAGAAAGTCTGGACAAGACCTTGGACTTAGCTTTTCTGAGTCTTAGCTTCCTTTCCTCTATAATTAAGCAGTCAGATAGTTCTGATACCTACAAATGTATGATTCGGTCAGTACCTAAACAGAAGTGCAAAGGGAAGTCATTTTAGAATTGGGAAGACTTGGATATGTTTATAGTCAGATGAAAAGGAGAAAGATGGGGAGATGGGGAGCGGGGGAGAGAGAAACAGAGAGCAGAAAGAAAGAAAATAGCACAGAATTCCCAAAACTCATAAGAAAAACAAACCAACAAAGAACTAAAAACTGGGACTCCAGGGATAGACAAGCTGAGATCCAGCCAATACTGAATATGAGACTTGGAAATCTCAAAAATCTAAATTGCACCATCTGGGCAGGTCAAAGGTAGAGAAAGGTAAAATAATCCAAACAAGCAGTTGAGTTCTGTGACTAAAAACAAAGCAAAAGCTTAGAAAGGCTTGAAGTCTCCAGAGGAAAAGGTTATTATTATTGCTTAATGTTTCTTCTCATGGCAGCCTGGCGGGAGGGTGCTGGAGTCAGCTAGAAAAGCACAAAGCGGCCTTCTGTGCTGGAGGAGCATAGAGAAGTGGGCCCAAGTACCACCTCCCAGTCACGCACTGGGTTCCTTTAGCAGGACTTTTGTGCCATTGCTGGATGTGGCATTTTTCACTCTGGTTGCCATGGGTTGTGAGCAAAAAACACCTCCTTTTCATCTTAAAACTGAATTCTTTAGAAAACATAAGCTTTTTCCATCGGATGGCAGTTCTGTGCCTCACACCATTCCCAAAGCTGCCTTCAGGAAAATTCTTCTAAAGCAGGGCTATGAAATCCTTAGCATGGTCTTGCAGAACATTTCCATTTTGGATCCATTTGTGTCTTGCATATTCCTAAAACAGAAGCAAAGACCAGCTGGCCCCTATGCCAGATGAATTGGAACTTTTGAAACTTTAGTATCAGGGAGATCTGAAATGACTGTCCTGGTGGCTACTTATAAGAGCTATTTTTTTTCAATAAATTTCTCTTAGAAGAAAGAGATAGTGGGCTTTGGTGGTAGAAATTCTTGGGTTCAAATATCACTCCTGAAACTTACTTTCCAAGTGACCCTGAGCAAGTCACAATAATCTACTTAGTCATAAATGGTTGATATCTGCGATGCAGACATAGTTGTCAAAAGAAAAATAGTTCAGCCAGGCATACTTTCCTGGATTTGTATAATAAGAAAAATCCTTGAAGTTGTAGGACACTATGAGCCAAAGGACTTGGGTATAAGTCCAAGCTTTGCTACCTATATAATGTTAGGTAAATAGTAACAATAATAATGCAGTGTCTTGAGATTTACAAAATGTTATTTCATTTGATCCATAGAAAAATCCTATGAGTTAAACACTATTATGCTCCCAATTTTACATATGAAGGAACTAAAACTGAAAAAGGTATGGCCAAGGTCACACCAATAGTCTCTGATGATAGCTGCAAACTCAGGTCTTCCTGACTCCAAATCCATACTCTATCCACTTTTCCACCTAGCGGCAAGTAACAGTCTGAGACTCAGTTTCCCCATCTGTTAAATGAAAGGATTGTGCTAAATGACTTCTGTGGTCTCATCAAGCTCTTGCTCTATGATCCTATAATGTTTCAAATATAGAACTCTATTCAGTGAAATAAATATTTATTGAGAGATCTACTGTGCACAGGATGCTTTTTTATTTGTATTTCCAGTACCTCAGATAGAGCCTGAAACTTAGTTGATTCTTCATAAAAGTTTGTTCCTTGGTTGATTGATACACTAATAAACAAAACAGGATCCTTGCCTTTATGAAGGTCAGTTACCTCACTTGTATAGAGTTTTGGAGTAGATGACCTCAGAGGCAGATTCCAGTTCTAAATCTAGGAGTTGATGAATCCAGTGGGATGAGAGGGGAGGATTGTAGAAGGGAGAGAAAGGAAGGGTTGAAAAACAGAAGAAATTTTTTTAGCATGGAGGCTGCTTTAAAAGTAGTCATTTGTTAGTCAAATTCCTGGAAAATAGATCAAGATTACTAGACCCATTTCATAGACCAGGAAACCAACACCCCCCCCCCCCAAAAAGTGTTTAAAAACACAGTGAGTCAACTGCAAACCAGAACTAGTGCTCCAGGTTCTTAAAGACTTAACTTAGAATTACAACATTTCTGTTTTCCTCATTGAAATGTTCTCTGAAGGAGATGCAGCTCATTTCATTATTTAACTGCATTTGGTGCCTCAGTTTAAGATTTTCAGCGTTACCCAATGGTCTTCTCTTATGAAACACTCTTCTCTTAGTAAACATTATCCTGACTCTTCTCCTAGTAAATTTCACCTCCTATGAAAAGACAAGTTTTCCTTCCTGATATGAGAATCAGGAAGACTAGGAATGTTCCCACTTCCAACAGGTTCCTTTGGGGGGAATTCCTGGCTCAGGAGAGGAAGCCTGTTAATCTATGTACCAGCAAAACCGAAAGAGAGAGACAGAAAAAAAGCTTCCGGTTCGGTTAAAGAATCTGTTTAATTATTTTGTTAGTGTTTCAAGAAGTAAGATTTCTCTCCTGCTCTAAAGGTGTTTCCACAAGTCAGCTATCAATAGACGGATGTTGAATTGATGCTGGTAAACAGAATAAGGAAGTAAATGTCTCATTAGAAGCTAATTGTTTTGTAATTAATCTGCCTGGAAGCAGATGCTCTGGGAGATTTGCTCTGCAAACTTTCTGTGATGATGGGGATAAACTCCAGAAGATTATTTACCTAGCTCCCTGGCAAAAAAAAAAAAAAAAAAAAAAACCTCTTTCCTCTTCTCCTCTCCACTTTCCCCCCAATCTTTCTGTCTCTACCTCGTTCTCCCTGTCTGTATCTCTTCCACATACAAATCCCTGCACTATCCAATGAGAATACAGAGAAAAATGACAGTCCCTGCCCTTAAGAGACTTACATTGTGTGTGGGGGGGGGGGGGGGAGTTGACACTATATACTTAAGTACTTAAGTATTATATAAAGTAATTACATTTTAATACCTGAGGATAAAAAGCACTAACAAATGAGAAATCAAGAAAGGTCTCCTGTAGGACTCTGCTGTCTGTGTCTGAAAGGAGCTCAAGGATCCAGGACATGAAAGTGAAGGCAGAGAGAGGACCATAGTGAATGTTTCAGGAGCTCAGAGATGTCAAGCTGGAAAAGATCTTAAAGACCTTCAAGTCCGACCTTTTTATTTTAGATTAGGAAACTGAGGCAGAAGGAGATTATACACATTACACACATCATATAGTGTCTGAGTTGGGTTTTGAAACCACCTCTTCCTAACTCCCAATCCAGGGCCCTGTCTACCATCCCAGGCTGCCTCCCTATAGGGAGGGAGGGAGAGGGAGAAAAGAAGGAAGGAAGGAAGGAAAGAAGGAAGGAAGGAAGGAAGGAAGGAAGGAAGGAAGGAAGGAAGGAAGGAAGGAAGGAAGGAAGGAAGGAAGGAAGGAAGGAAGGAAGGAAGGAAAGAAGGAAGGAAGGAAGGAAGGAAGGAAGGAAGGAAAGAAGGGAGGGAGGAGGAGGAAGAAGGGAGGGAGGAAATATTTAAGAAAAGAAATATTTATTATGCACTTACTCTGCCAAGCACTATTATCTAAGTGCTGGAGATATAAATATAAGTAAAAAGAAAGGCTTTGTTCTCAAGGAGTTATTATTCTAATGGAAGAAGACCACACAAATGAAAACCAATATGGAGTAGGGGAATGAAGGTGCCCTATGGGAGACATGTTTTTGAAGTCTGGAAGACAAGAACAAGGTTTGGAGAGGAATGGGGGCCAGCCTGGGCTGCTTACAAAATGGAAACCACAGAAAGAATTCACCAATGGGATGAACTTTACAGAAGGATATTAATCTAGGCTAAGAAGGCTTAGGATAGTGGTTCAATATTCTAGGTCCTGGCACTGTGAGAAATTGAAAGGTAAAACAGTGGTGTCAGGACCATGGTTTTGAAACCTAGAAGTCAAGAAGAGGACCAGGAGGGGGATGAAAAACCCTAAAATGAAAGCCCCAGGAGGCACCACCCATAGGAGGAGTTTAATAAAGATGGGAATGACGTAGGGAGTCTTGCAATTAACAGGATTTGGGATAAATCTGGAAATCAGGGCCAGTTAGCACACTACAACATTTATATGTATTCATAAAGTCCAAGTACAACAAATAGCAACATGAACCCTACCCTGCCATAGTCCTTATCAGAGGCCAGACCAGTTGGGCCAGTATAACAAACAAGTCTGCAAAGTAGCTGTTACCTCTCATTTTAACCATCATAATAGATAAGAACATAAACATTACCAAATTGGGTCCCATACAATATTTATTTGCCTCCAGATTCTGTCTCTGTTTCTCCCAAAATGATAAATTGTGGAAAGGGTCATTTATTTTTACAGTATGAACTGATGATCATATATACGAAGAGTAAACTATGAAAACAATGTGCGTACACAATTAGGTCTTGTAATAAGAAATAACTTAAAACAGAGTTAAGATGACAGTTGATATGTATAAGCATTATTATGTTGCATAGAATGAGACATAAATGGTAAGTATTTTGTGTACATTACTGTAATTACTTGTCATATGTTACACTATCTACAGATTGGGGGGACATGTTGTGACCAACATACTACCACCACAAAATAATGTTGCCACCAGCTGATTCTTTTTGAAGTCCTATAACCTTCCAATCATGTTGCTCTGCTTTTCATTTATCCCCTTGGCTTTGGACCTATTGTTCCTGTACTTAGACTGCATTTTCTTATATGACTTCATGAGTCTGGACCTGATCCATTTCCAGCTTTGATCTTTTGATATTTGATCCACAGAATGAAGCACTAACTTTGAACCATACTTTCCCAAATTTCTGAGAGGTTTGTTGACTCTCCCCAGTTAATTATCCACTAACATACTGACATACACCTACCACCTCAATCATTCTAGGGTCATGACACAGTAATTGTTATTTTTATATAACCAAATAAGCAATTCTGTGGGTGAGGAAGTTGAAACTTGTGGTGAGAGACAGAGAACTGTTCTTAAGTTCTGCTGAAGATCCCTGAATTTGTCATTCAAAGGGAAGGAAAAGGTTGGGTCTGCTTCTTTCTCCAGGAGAGGGTTATGAGGTATTAGAATTCTCAGATCTCACAAGCACATTTACCACCCCAAGCCCCTCTATGCTCTTCTCCCCCTCCAACCTCTTGTAACTTAATCATCCCTTCTTGGAAAAAGGAATCCTTCAACAGCCCCCGAATAAGATCAAGATGATCCCATGTGAATTCCCCCTCCCCTTTCCAACTAACTTTTTGTTTAGAACCTGAGCTGTCCTTGGATATTCATAGATGAAAAAACTCCCAAGCCATATTCCTAACACCAGAGGATGGCTATAACAATCATTCAGTATCTAAGGAACCTCTCGGACCTGAGAAGCCCCTGAAAGGGAATGATGAAGGTATGTTAGAATTGGTGTTCCCTCTCCAAATCATTTTCCAAAAAGCCTCAGAGAACCTTTCAGTTAGACTCAGCTGGAAGGAGGAGACTAGGAGCTATAAATTCTCATTTCCCCTCCCCTGTTCCCTCTTAGCATTGTTAGGTAGAAAATAAGCCAAGTAGAGTAATTTAAGGGAAATTCTTTTCTCAAAACGTATCCCACACACTGCCTGAAATTCCATCAAAGAAACTTAGCAAATAACCCTAGGAAGTGTTAAAAGTGCAGAAGATGTCTTTTTTTTTCTTGAGTATAAATTACTTTCTGAGGGATTTTTTCCCCCTAACTGATATACACTGACGGAATGGCAGTTTTCATGAAGCCGTTGGAGGGGTGATGACAGGAAGGACAGGGAAGAGTGAGAACAGGTTTAAGTAGGGTGTTGGATAGCCAGAGAACAAGATGAAGTCACAAGATGCCAGGATTGTCAGATGACCAAGAAGAGGCACAAGTGAGAGAAGGATGATGAGGTCACAGATCTAGACTAAGAATACATCTCTGGCCACTGAGTTCAAACCCCTTGTTTTGTATGTGAGGAAAATGAGAACCGGTGGGACTGGGCAATCTAACTGTAGTGAATTGACTAATAATAGAAAAACCTGGAGGATGCTTCCTCAAAAAGGGCCAAGAATCCCTCAGGCAAAACACTACTACTAATAGTAACAAAATAGTAACAGTCTTACACACATGTAGTCCGTAGTTTTAAAAGAGTTTTTTTTTAATATAAATTTATTTACTTAACTTTTTACATTCATTTTCACAAAATTTTGGGTTCCAAACTTTCTCCCCATTTGTCCCCTCCCTCCACCCCAATACACCGAGCATTCTAATTTCCCCTATCACCAATCTGCCCTCTCTTCTATCATCCCTCCCTTCTCTTGTCCCCATCTTCTCTTTTGTCCTGTAGGGCCAGATAACTTTCTATTCCCCATTACCTATATTTCTTGTTTCCTAGTAGCAAGAACAATACTCAACAGTTGTTCCTAAAACTTGGAGTTCCAAATTCTCCCCATCCCTCCCTCCCCACCCATTCCCTTTGGGAAGGCAGGCAATTCAATATAGGCCATATCTGTGTAGTTTTGCAAATGACTTCCATAATAGTCGTGTTGTGTAAGACTAACTGTATTTCCCTCCATCCTATCCTGCCCCCCATTTTTTCTATTCTGTCTTTTGATCCTGTCCCTCCCCGAGTGTTGACTTCAAATTGCTCCCTCCTCCCATTGCCCTCCCTTCCATCATCCCCCCACCCCTGCTTATCTCCTTCTCCCCCCACTTACCTGTATTGTAAGACAGGTTTTCATACCAAAATGAGTGTGCATTTTATTCCTTCCTTTAGTCGAATGTGATGAGGGTAAACTCCATGTTTTTTTCTCAGCTCTCCTCTTTTTCCCTCCACTAAAAAGTCTCCTGCTTGCCTCTTGAATGAGAGATAATTTACCCCATTCCATTTCACCCTCTCTCTTCCCACTACATTTCTCTCTCACCATTTACCTTAATTTCTTTTAAGATATGATCCCATCCTATTCAATTCACTCTGTGCTCTGTGTGTGTGTGCATGCTTGTGTGTATGTGTGTGTGTGTGTATGTGTGTGGTGTAGTCCCACCAACTACCCAGATACTGAAAAGTTTAAGAGTTACAAATATCGTCTTTCCATGTAGGAATGTAAATAGTTCACTTTTGGTAAGTCCCTTATGACTTCTCATTGCTGTTTCCTTTTTCATGCTTCTTCTCATTCTTGTGTTTGAAGGTCAAATTTTCTTTTCAGCTCTGGTCTTTTCATCAAGAATGCTTGAAAGTCCTCGATTTCATTGAAAGACCATTTTTTCCCCTGAAGTACTATATTCAGTTTTGCCGGGTAGGTGATTCTTGGTTTGAGTCCTAGTTCCTTTGACTTCTGGAATATCCTATTACACACCCTTCGATCCCTTAATGTAGAAGCTGCTAGATCTTGTATTATCCTGATTATATTTCCACAATACTGGAATTGTTTCTTTCTAGCTGCTTGCAATATTTTCTCCTTGACCTGGGAACTCTGGAATTTGGCCACAATGTTCCTAGGAGTTTCTCTTTTTGGATCTCTTTCTGGTGGTGATCTGTGGATTCCTTGAATACTTGTTTTGCCCTCTGGTTCTAGAATATCAGGGCAGTTTTCCTTGATAATTTCATGGAAAATGATGTCTAGGCTCTTTTTTTGATCATGGCTTTCAGGTAGTCCCATAATTTCTAAATTGTCTCTCCTGGATCTATTTTCCAGGTCAGTCGTTTTTCCCATGAGATATTTCACATTTTCTTCCATTTTTTCATTCTTTTGGTTTTGTTTTGTGATTTCTTGGTTTCTCATAAAATCATTAGCCTCCATCTCTTTCATTCTAATTTTGAGAGAACTATTTTCTTCAGTGAGCTTTTGAACCTCTTTTTCCATTTGGCTAACTCTGCTTTTGAAAGCATTCTTCTCATTGGCTTTTTGAACCTCTTTTGCCAATTGAGCGAGCCTATTTTTCAAGGTGTTATTTTCTTCAGCATTTTTTTTGGGTCTCTTTTAGCAAGGTGTTGACCCATTTTTCATGCTTTTCTTGCATCTCTCTCATTTCTCTTCCCAGTTTTTCCTCCACCTGTCTAACTTGATTTTCAAAATCCTTTTTGAGTTCTTCCATGGTCTGAGCCCATTGGATATCTATTTCAGATGTTTGGGATACAGAGGTCTTGGCTTCTATGTCTTTCCCTGATGGTAAGCATTGTTTTTCCTCATCAGAAAGGAAAGGAGGAAACATCTGTTCACCAGGAAAGTAACCTTCTATGGTCATTTTTTTTCCCTTTTCTGGGCATTTTCCCAGCCAGTTACTTGACTTCTGAGATTCCTCTCCATCCCCACCTAGATCCACCCAGCTAGTGCTTGGGGTCTGAGATTCAAATGCTGCTCCCCAGACTCAGGGCTTTCAGTGGGGGGCGGGGCTGCTATTCAATGTGAGCTTAAGTTCTGGTGCTCAGGTGGGGGCAGGGCCGCCTCCCAGGCTCAGTTCCCTCAGGGGGTTTACCTGGAGACATTCAGTAATGGATCTGAGGTCCTTCTTGCTCCGGGAGCTCCTGGCTGCCGCTGCCGCTGCTTCTGCCACTGCCTCCTGAGGGGGCCTGAGTTATGGAGACACCCCGCTCCCCTCTTGGCCAGCCCAGAAGTCTCTCTCACTGACCTGTAGTGCCTGTGAGTGGAAGGACCTTCGTGGCAGCTGGAGGTTCCATCCTTGAAGATTGCTCGGATCTGCTCCTCTCAGTGCCACGCGGGCAGGGCTGGGCTCCACTGTCCAGTGCACGACAGACCTTTGGGGTCAGTTTTTCAGGGCTCTGTGGAATGGAAATCTCCTCCACTGCATTGCTGCATGGCTTCCACTGCTCCAGAATTTGTGGGGAGTTCTTTTTACAGGAAATTTATGGGCTGTGAATTCTGAGCTAGCATGTGAGTCTTTTTACTCTGCTATCTTGGCTCCTCCCCCCACTTTTTTTTTTTAAATAACAGCCCTGAGACATAGATTCTTCAAAGAAAAGGTTATATTCAAGTATTTTCTATACAGGATATCTCACTGCCCAATACAATCTTCCATCTCTATAATGCTCTCTCTCCTCATCTCCACCTCTTGAAACCTCTCCATCCTATAAAGGCTATGCTATATGTACAAGAAACCTTTCCAAATCTCCTTGATTTGTAGTGGTCCCCTTCCTTGAAATTTATTCATGTTGGGGCAGCTTGGAGGTGTAGTGGATAGAACACTGACCCTATAGATAAAAGGACCTGAGTTCAAACCCAGTGTCAGACACTTGCTAGCTGTGTGACCCTGGGCAAGTCACTTAACCCCAATTTCCTCAAAAAAAGAGTTTAGGGGCAGAGCAAAGATGACAAAGCAGAAAGATGCACATACACTTGCTCTTCCTCCACAGTCCATAAAATACCTGTAAAAAAAGACTCTCAACAAATTCTAGAGCAGCAGAAGCCATAGAACAATGCAGTGGAGGAGATTTCCAGCCCAGGGTGACCTGGAAGGCTGACAGGAATGGTCTGTCACACTGGACAAGGAGTGGAGCCCATCCCAGTCTTGGTCACCCCACACTGCACCCAGAGGAGGACTGAGCAGGCCTTGGGGGCAGAATCCCCAGGCAGCAGTAGTGGTAGTTTGCAAATCCCTAAACCCAAAGGCACCAGAGGCCAGTGAGAGGGTTTTTTCAGCTGGCTGAGAAGGGAGCAGGGTCTTCTCATAGCTCTGGTCTCAGGCTGTGGTGGAAGAGGCCACATCAGGCAGGCAGCAGCTCCCATAGCAGCCTGCATCCATTGTTGGATCATAAAACCCCTGGGGGAACTGAGCAGCTGATCTTTATCTCACACTGAATGGCTGCCCTGCCCCTGCCTAAAATCCCTGGGGGAATTGAGTCGCTTATCTGAATCTTAACCCCCACTGCTGGCTTGGTGGAGGCCAGGTGGTTGTGGAAAGGAAGCTACTTCTCACAGATTCTGGGTACAAATGTTTCTGGTTGCTCCTAGACCAGTGTATGCACTGACTGTATCACCTTGAAGGAACTGAGATCTTACAGATCCCCAGAGTATACCCTACTCTTGACAAAAGACCCAAAAGTCAAGTAACTGGTTGGGAAAATGCCCAAAAAAGGGAAAAAAATAAGACTTTAGAAGGTTACTTCCTTGGTGAACAAATATCTTCTCCCATGCTTTCAGATGAGGAAGAACAATGCTTACCATCAGGGAAAGGCATAAACATCGAGGCTTCTGTATCCCAAACATCCAAAATAAATATTCAATGATCTCAGGCTATGGAAGAGCTCAAAAAGGATTTTGAAAATCAAGTAAAAGAGTTGGAGGAAAAAATGGGAAGAGAAATGAGAGAGATGCAAGAAAAGTATGAAAAGCAGGTTACCAACTTGCTAAAGGAGACCTAAAAATGCTGAAGAAAATAACACCTTGAAAAATAGGCTCACTCAATTGGCAAAAGAGGTTCAAAAAGCCAATGAGGAGAAGAATGCTTTAAAAAGCAGAACTAGCCAAATGGAAAAGGAGACTCAAAAGCTCATTGAAGAAAATAGTTCTTTAAAAATTAGAATGGAACACATGGAAGCTAGTGACTTTATGAGAAACCAAGAAATCACAAAACAAAAGCAAAAGAATGAAAAAATGGAAGAGAATGTGAAATATCTCATTGGAAAAACAACTGACCTGGAAAACAGATCCAAGAGAGATAATTTAACAATTATGGGACTACCTGAAAGCCAAGACCAAAAACAGAGCCTAGACATTATCTTTCTTGAAATTCTCACGAAAAATTTCCCTGATATTCTAAAACCAGAGGGCAAAATAAATATTGAAAGAATCCACCAATCACCTCCTGAAAGAGGTCCAAAAAGAGAAACCCCTAGGAACATTGTAGTCAAATTCCAGAGTTCCCAGGTCAAGGAGAAAATATTGCAAGCTGCTAGAAGGAAACAATTGGAATGTTGTGGAAATACAATCAGGATAACACAAGATCCAGCAGTTTCTACATTAAGGGATCAAAGGGCTTGAAATATGATATTCCAGAAGTCAAAGCAACTAGGATTAAAAACAACAATCACCTACCCAGAGAAACTGAGTATAATACTTTAGGAGGAAAAAAATGGTCTTTCAATGAAATTAAGGGCTTTCAAGCATTCTTGATGAAAAGACCAGAGCTGAAAAGAAAATTTGACTTTCAAACATAAGAATCAAGAGAAGCATGAAAAGATAAACAGGAAGGAGAAATCATAAGGGACTTACTAAAGTTGAACTGTTTACATTCCTAAATGGAAAGACAATACTTGTAACTCTTGAGACTTTTTTCAGTATCTGGGTAGTGGGTGGGATTATACATACACAATACAGAGAGAGAGAGAGAGAGAGAGAGAGAGAGAGAGAGAGAGAGAGAGAGAGGAGAGAGAGAGAGAGGGAGAGGGAGAGGGAGAGAGAGAGAGAGAGAGAGAGAGAGAGAGAGAGAGAGAGAGAGAGAGAGAGAGAGAGGAGAGAGAGAGAGAGAACAGGGTGAGTTGAATAGGAAGAGATCATATCTAAAAAAATAAAATTAAGGGGTGAGAGATGAATATATTGGGAGGAGAAAGGGAGAAATGGAATGGGGTAAATTATCTCTCATAAAAGAGTCAAGAAAAAGACTTTTCAAGGAAGGGAGAAAGTGGGGAGGTGAGAGGGAAAACATGAAGTTTGCTCTCATCACATTTGACTCAAGGAAGGAATAAAAGGCACACTCATTTTGGAATGAAAACCTATCTTATAATACAGGAAAGCTGGGGGAGAAGGGGCTAAGCAGGGTGGGGGGGGGGATGATGGAAAGGAGCACAATGGGAGGAGGGTGCAATTTGAAGTCAACAATCTTGGGCAGGGACAAGGTCAAAAGAGAATAGAAGGAATGGGAGGAAGGATAGGATGGAGGGAAATATAGTTAGTCTTACACAACATGACTATTACGGAAGTCATTTGCAAAACTACACATATATAGCCTATATTGAATTGCTGCCTTCCCAATGGGGATGGGTGTGGAGGGAGGAAGGAAGAGAAGTTGTAACTCAAAGTTTTAGGAACTGCTGAGTATTGTACTTGCATACAACTGGGAAATAAGAAAGACAGCTAATGGGGTATAGAAATTTATCTTACCCTTACAGGACAAAAGAGAAGATGGGATAAGGGAAGGGAGGGATGTTAAAAAAGAGGGAAGATTGATGGTAGGGGTAACTAGAATGCTAGGCATTTTGGGGTGGGGAGGGGAGAGATGGGGAGAAAATTTGTAACTTAAAGTTTTGTGGAAATGAATGTTGAAAACTTTAGATAAATTTTAAAAATTTAATGCTCAAGAAAAGGGGGGGGGATTGGCCTAAAAATCTATCTCTCTATATGTATAATAAGTATGATAGAGGTTCAGAATGAAAGGCACTTTCATTGATCAAGAGGAGAGTAAGAATTATTTTACTTTGCCAGGTTGGCTCCGATCCCCCTAAATTTGAGTTATACAAACAGTAGACTCCAACATGTTTTTATCAAAGTAAGAAGAAAATAAATCAGAGCAAGCTAAATACAACAAAAAGAGTTTAGAAAACAATTTGTGTTTACTTTGTATTTTTTCTATTTACTTATTTGTTCATGAATTATTTCTCCAGGAGATGATGGGTGGAGGGGAAGAATTTCTTAACCCAAAAAAGAAATAGAGGAGACCATAAGGGAAAAAAACAGGCATTTTTGATAGCATGAAATTTAAAATATTTTGCATTATCAAATTCAGTGTATTAAAATAAGAAGATAAATTTTCAGTTTGGTAAAAGTCTTTGCATCAAACATCTCTGATGAAGGCCTAATAAGTAATTAGTACAAATCTAGAACCAAAAGCTATTCCCCTATAGGTTAAGTAGTCAAAGATTATGAACAAATAGTTCTCCAAAGAATAATTGCAAATTATTAGCAAGCTTGAGAGAGATTGATCCAAATCAGTAGTAATAAAAGAAACAATTTCAAAGTTTCACTTCACTATGGAAAGGTAGTAAAAGATATAATTAGCCAATCATGGTGGGCCTATGGCAAGTCAATTCA
The DNA here is from genome assembly GCA_023548195.1 of Bettongia penicillata ogilbyi. Taxonomy (NCBI): domain Eukaryota; kingdom Metazoa; phylum Chordata; class Mammalia; order Diprotodontia; family Potoroidae; genus Bettongia; species Bettongia penicillata. Next base: position 2,701,113 of record JAJHZJ010000779.1, on the reverse strand, counting down.
TTCTTGGTAAGGCTATGTATTGGTCAAGCCAATTGGAAATATAATAGGAATTATATTAAGAAAGCAACTATAATGTCCATATTTTTTCAGAAAATACACTTCTGAGTATCTATCCCAAGAAAGTCAAGGACAAAAAAGAGAGGTTCTATACAACCAAAGCATTCCTGGTAGTACTATTTATAGTGACAACAAACTGGAAATAAAGTAGGTGCCTGCAATTGTGGAATGGCTAAAAAAATTGTAGAATGTAAATGCAGTGAATATTATTGTACAATAGATGTGATGAATACGAAGAATTTAGAGAAATATGAGATGGCTTGTATGAAATGATTTAGAATAAAATAAGTAAAACTGGGAAAATAATGCATACAATAACTACAGCAATGAAATGAAAATAGCAATTCAAACTACATATGGGAAGATTTCACTTTATTGAACTTTACAGATATTGCATCTTTTAAAAACTGAAGATTTATACGGTAACCCTGCAAGTCTATCAGTGCCATTTTTCCAACAGCATGTGTTTACATCACGTTTCTGTGTCACATTTTGGTAACTCTTCCAACATTTCAAACTCTTTCATGGTTATTATATCTGTTGTGGTGATTTATGACCAATAATGTTACATTATATTTTTTTTTTAGGGCATCATGAACTGAGCCCATATAAAGATGGTGAATTTAATTAACAAATGTGTGTGTTCTGACTGTTCCATAGATGCGCCATTTCCCATTTCTCTCCCTATCCTCAGGCTTCCCTATTCCCTGAGACACAATAATACTGAAATTAGGCCCATCAATAACATTACAATGGCCTCTAAGTATTCAGGTGAAAGGAACAATCTATGTAGGCACACTTCTTTGTTGTCTTATTTTAAGAAATTGCTACAACTATCTCAGTCTTCAGCAATGACCACTTATATCAGTCAACAATCACAACATCAAAGCAATTCCCTTCTCAGATGATGATTAACATTCTTTAGCAATGTAGTATTTTTTAATTAAAGTATATACTTTTTTGATCTAATACTATTACACAATGAACTATAATATAGCATAGACATAGCTTCTATATGCACTGGGAAAAAATTTGCATGATTTACTTTATTGTGATATTTGTTTTATTGAGGTGGTATGGAACCAAACCCACAATATCTCTGAAATATGCTTGAAATGTATAATTATGATGAACAGGATTGACCCTCAAGAAGAGAAAAGGAATTTTATTTCCTGCCTCTCTTTAGAGTGGCGGTTAGTATGAGTGTGGAACATTGCACATACTGTGAGGTGTGGTTCACATTTCTCTTCATGGGATTGTAGATTTTGAACTAGAAGGAACTTCAGCGTTCATGGAATACAACATCCACCTTCATCTTACAAATAAGGAAAGTTAAGAGACTAACCTAGGGTAGCCCAGGTGGTAAGTGACAGAGCTGGAATTCAAACCCACATCTTCAAACTCCAAATCTAGAACTCTGATTCTTGTTTTGGTTTTTCTTCTTGGTACAAAGAAAGGTAGGGAAGAGTTGAATGGCTATATTCAAGAGGGAAGAGTTGAATGCCTATATTCAAGATTGATATTTTTTTAAAGTATCAGTAAACCCTTTTAAAGAAAAAAAAGAAATTCATTCTTGTCAATTACCTATTTACGGATGGCTATTAGCTTTAAAACTTGGAATGTTTCAAATAGTTGTATCACAAAATTTTATCACAGATGGCATTATCTAGCTGTGACTGTTATTTGAAACCTCCAGTCAACACTATTTATTCTGGGCGTTTTTACAGTGGCTTCTTACTGAGAAAATTTCTTATTTTGATAAGTCCCAACTCCCTCAGCTTCCTTCAACAATCTGGACTAATTAAAGAATAATTCAAAATCTGTAGTGTAATATTAAGAAGAAGAAAATCCGTTGTCAAGTCTATGCACTGAGAGCAAATTACCAGAATAACAAATTCTACTAAATGTTAGTAAATGTAGCATTTGGCAGGACATGATGCATATTAATTTGATATGATTCAATTCAATAAATTATATTTCTTAAATACTACATACAGACAAGGCTGACAATAATAATGTAATATAATAATGTAGAGTATTTGTTGAAACTGGTAAAGTATAAAATTCAAAGACTTTGCTCAGATTTTTATTAGAGAAAAATTAAGGGAAAGCATCCTTTCATTTCAGGGATCTTTTAACTGCATCCACTTTCTTCAATACTTCATTGTTATGTGATTTCTTCAGTGTAGGTACATTCTTCACAAGTGTTGACTGCAGTCTATCTAAACCTCAGTAGATATTCTTGATGAGTTTCCATGACTGAAAAAAAAAATCTGTCATTACCTTGAAGTCAACTTTTTGGCAATGATCCTCATCATATTTCTCTAAGTTGGTCCTTGGACACCAGACACAAACTTTGATGCCAAGTGTATACTTATAATCTTTCCAGCTCTATAGGACCTGTCAGAGCCCATCGTCTTTGGCATTGCTTTAAAAAACCCAAGCATCAGCTCTGCAATTAAAGCAAATCATGTTCTTTCCTGGTGGGATTCCCTGAGAATTTGGCATGGATGAGGCATTTTCTTGGCCATTTCTGAGACCAGTGCTAGAAGGGCTGCTTTTTAATGACATGCACATAAAAAGAAGAATAAATCTCAGCATCCTAAAATTTTTTTCTTCTGACAGCCTTAGTTTTTGTGGTGTAATGTATTCAACGGAAATCTAATTCAATTCCATTTTAAAACATGACATAGTGGATAGATAGCTAGCTTTTTGGAGGGTTCAGGTTCAAGTCTCACTTGGACACATACGGACTATGTGACCCTGGGCAAACCACAAGAATATATGTCACAGAGAATATGCTAAACTGAATTTATTAAGGCAATTTCCTCACCTAGCAATTCCCTATACATAACCCACTATGCCACTCCCAGGGTAGGAGTAAAGGTAGGGCAGAAAGAAAGGGAGAGAAAAATAAAATAACAAAAAGTTTACATTCTAGAAGAAGTAAAATATAATACAAATGAGTAGGAAGAGGTCCAAAGTACAGAGAGATTTGAAAAGCGAGCTCTCAGTTCTAGCCTCAAGGACAAAGAGGGGTTACAAAAAGATCCATGGATGGGACCTAAACTAAGTTTGAAGAAAGAAAAGTATTTCAATAGGTGAGGTTGGTAAGGGAGTACAAAAGGCACCATGGGTGCTTTCTAGTTATGAAGTCAACATAAGCAAAGATCCAGAGTTTCTGAAACTAAAGGAGGCCCACCCAGAGCAAGAGTTTGGCTACATATAGACAGAAAATGCTTATGTGGACTATTTTCCAATTTTGAAATTCACCCGTGGCAACAGGGTCAAATAACAATGACATCATAGAATTAGGACAATTGGGTCTCTTAGAAAATGGAATTCTTTTCGCCATAGAATCTCTCAAAAAATACTCATATTTTGCCATTGCCACCCAGGAGAAAGGGAAATATTGCCTTAATTTTAAAAACCATGTATTTCAAGTCTATAGAGAGCATGAAATACCAATGTACTATTTGAAGTAACGAATATCAAAGTGGATCCAAAATATGTATAAGGAAAAGAAGGCTGGAACCAAACTGTAAAGGAATTTAAATATCCAAGCTGAGTGTATATTTTATCTGTGAGACAATAGACCATTGAAGATCCTTGAATTGGTAAGTAAGCGACATGGTCAAATGTGTACCTTAGGAAGATTCTTTCGGCAACTACATGGAGGGTGAATTTGAGATGAAAAAGACCAGTTGGGAATCAGAGTGTCCAATTAGGAGGCTATTGCAATAGTCCGGATGAGAGATAATGAATGTATTCCTGCTCTATATTATTTCTCTTGGTAATCCTATCAGTCCTCATGAATTTAATTATTTTCTTTAAGCAGATGTTTTTTCAAATCTATTTGTCCAACCCTGACATCTCTTCTGCTCTCCAGTCTCAAATCTCCAACTGTTTATTGGACATCTCAAACTGGATGTCTCATAATCATCTTAAACATGTTCAAAATTAACTCACCTTTTCCCCCAAACTTGCCCCTCTTCCTAATAACTTCCCTATTTCTGTCAAGGATGTGATCATCCTTCTAGTCACCCAGGCTTGCAACCTAGGTGTCATCCTAGACCAAGGGTGGGGATCTTGGGGCCTCAAGGTCACATGTGATCCTCTAGGACCTCAAGTGCAACCCATTGACTGAATCCAAACTTCACAGAACAAAACTGATGCCTTCCATACATTGTCCTTTAATAAAAATATGAGTAAACAGTCTTTTAGATATCAGACATTACCAGGTTCAACAAATGTTCTGCATATTTTTATTATCATTATTAGCTTTGTCTACTTGCGGTTTTAATAAATATATTCAATCAAATCAAACAAATATGCAAATTCTTCTAAATGCCCAGTAGCTACATTTACTAGATCAAATATAAAATCCTATTTGGTTTTTAACACCCTCAATAACCTGTCCCCTTCCTACCTTTTCAGTCCTCTTATGCCTTACACTCCTCCATGTATTCCATAATCCAAAGACACTGGTCTCCTTGCTGTTTCTCACATACCACATTCCATTTCCCAAATCCAAGCATTTTTATTGTCTGTCCCCCATGTCTAGAATATTTTCCCTTCACATCTTTGTCTCCTGGCTTCTTTCAAGTACCAGCTTCTGCAAGAAGCATTTCTCATTCCTCTCTAGACCTTCTCTCTGAGGCTATCTCCAATTATTCCTGTATATATTTGTTTGTATATATAGTTGTTTGCATGGTGGCTCTTTCATTAGACTATGAGCTCCTTGAGAACAGGGACTGGTTTTGATTTTTTGTTTTAGGATTTTTTTATTTGTTTCTCCTTCCTTTGTATCCCCCATGCTTTTACTCCAACTACTGACCTCCCTGGCTTTCTTTAAGTCCCAACTAAAATCCCACTTTCTACAGGAAACCTCCCCAACCCCTCTTAATTCCAATACCTTCCCTCTTTTAATTATTTCCTATTTGTACAAATAGTTTGCTTTGTCTTATTTATTTGCATGCTGTCTCCCCTATTAAATTTTGAACTCCTTGAGGGCAGGAGCTGTCTTTTGTCTCTTTTTGTATCCCCAGAGTTTAGCATAATGCCTGGCACATAATAAGCATTTAACAAATGTTTATTGATTGATTAAATAGACTTTGAGAATTGAACTTGATTTGACAGGTTCAACTCCACACCACAATGAGATGTGCCAATACTCAGGATTCACTCTCCCTGAGCAAGACCAACTACATCATTCCCTTGGGGCTCTAAGAATAAATTTGAGGGGTTGAGAGTGTCCTTCTCTGATGTTTTACCTCAAGTCCTTATTCTGATATGTTCCCCCACAGTAATCCACCAATTATTAGAGCTTCAATTCCATTTAACCAATTAATCTCAATAAACTTTTACAAACAATATTTTTACAGAGAGAAAACAGGAACAAGCATTACCCCAATAGCACATAGGGGTACACTCTCCCCTATAATCTCATTCCCAGAGGAGGCTAGGTTCAGACTTAATGTATTTTCTATATAGCATTAGACCAATCAAGTTCATTTCCAAATACAGCATAACCAGTGGATGAGGGTCTCAGCTACCACTGGGTCCCAAAGGTTATTCCTTGATAGCTTGATTCTGGACTGGCTGGCAGCAAGTCTCAGCATTGACTCCAGTCCTGGATCTTCAGATGGCTCATATTTCTCCCCTTTTGCAGCTCACAAAGTCTTGACAGGTTCTAATCCGCCTTATCTAGAAGAAGAAAGGAGTAGACAAAAGACAGCAGCAAGAGCAGGCCATGTGCTCCTAACTTTGTCAGCTCTGCCAAGTCTTCTCCAGTGCCAGCCTGTTTGGAAAATTGGGTCTGGTAAATTACTGTCTTTTTGAATATAGTCCAGTTCTGGTTATGCAGCCAATCAACTCTGACTCCTCATCATATGGTTAGCAGACCACAACCAGTTACTGCATGTCTGTGCCTCTTCCTAAGTCCACATGGTGACTGCATCAACCAAGCACTCTTCACATCTTAATAAGGGCTGCTCTCATTGATCATTTCCTCATTCCAGGGCACTGGAGGAGAATGTGGAAGAATCTTTTAAAAATTTGAACTGTTTCCAATATACTTAAGTGATCATATTTCAGATATTCTTTTTACTATTTGCTTCTGTGAAGATAGGCTCCTTCTGGCCTCTAAATTTACCTCCCTTGGGCAAAAGACATAATAGATTATTTACTGAAAGTTCCTATTCTATTTTGGACCTGAGAAAAGAGAAAATGTGCCATAGGCAGTGCTCCCAATAAACAGATTATATCCAAAAGCTGATTTTTAAATCACTTGTCTGGTACTTGGAAAGCATTTTTTTATAGAACTAACATTCTACATAAATGGGTAAGTTCTTAAACCATCCCCCAAGATACCAATTTAATTTATAGCATATATTAAGTAGACTGCTAAAGTAAGAGATAAACCCTATCTACTCTAGAAATTTTGCACAAGTTTTTCATCCACCATCATCAGCTTAAACCACAAAATACCTAGAGGTTATGTCCTGGATTGACAAACTGAAATGCCAGCATTCCACATTCCATTCAGAACTCTGGCACCAGTTAATTCTACAAACTTTTTTATTATCTAAATTCTTCTAGCTAGATCACTTTCCCATTCCCACCCCCACTGCCACTCCAATCCACCCACTTTCATTCTGTTTCTCCAATCTCTAACATCCAGGCTTATCACCTTAGATACAGCATATGTATCATTACTACCAAGGTTACTAAACCAGACTTGATCTGCTCTTTCTACCATGGATACAATTCTTTTCCCTACTAGTATTCTTCAATAATCTTTCCTTCTTGAAGACCATGAAACCTACTTACAACACCCTCTCCCCAGCTTTGTTGCTGATGTCTACCACAATCCAGGTCATTCTTCAAATAGCAAGGCACTCTGGAGGAGAGGCAGGGGATGTTATTTGCCAGTCAAGTCAAACTGCTACCACCTCCCCACAGAGCCCAGTGGAGATATCCTGGGAACCTAAAGCCAGGAAACTTATGACTACCAACTGACTCTCTAGCACACTCATTCCTTTTCTATCTTGTCTCTCAGGGAAGTAGGGTCACTACCTTTCCATTGCAACCAATTGATGCTTCTGACTAGGGTTTCTCTTCTCACCTGGCTCACTGTAGAACAGAATAATATTAGTCTCTAATGTATGGAATAATTTATGGTTTTCTAAAGATTTTTCAATTAATAAACAAAAAGAAGACAGAGGAAAAGGTTTTATCTTAGGATTCTCCCCTGCTGCCTACCCTGACACCTCCACTTGAACGTTCTCTATATTCCCCTGTAGGGAAAGACCAAGTTACACATAGATTTTTGAGCAACAGATACAGGAAGGAAGGAAGGAAGGAAGGAAGGAAGGAAGGAAGGAAGGAAGGAAGGAAGGAAGGAAGGAAGGAAGGAAGGAAGGAAGGAAGGAAGGAAGGAAGGAAGGAAGGAAGATAAACATTTATTAAATGTCTTCTATGTGCCAGGTACTGTGCTAAGCACAGTCTAAAAATTACAAATGTTATCTCATTTGATCCTTATAACCTGGCAGGCAGGTGCTATTATTATATCTCTTTCCCAGCTGAGGACACTAAGACAACCAGAAGATCCATAACTTCCCCAGAGTAATGCAGTTGGTTTCTGATGTTGGATTTGAAATGCTTTTCATCTACAGTTCAGATATTTTATTCTAGTAGCTGCTCAGAGAGTAGAAAGAAATAGCAAGAATATTATTTATGAGAATAGCAGAGGCTGAGAGTGCCAGTTTCCATTTGGAAGGTTAAAAAAGAGAAAATTCAAGGTTTGCCTTGCTTTCTCTTCCACTGGTTCATGGCCATGACTATGGCCATGCCCTACCCTGGCCATCCCAGACCATGAACTATACAAAATTAGAAGCTGAGACTGGGGCCTAGATGATGATAGAAGGAGACCTAGTCAATAGTTAGCAGGCCAACTGACAAGAGACAAAAGAATTTTCAGGGCTTATCCTAGGTGGCCTTTTTGAAGTAAGGGACTTCCTCGAGTTGGGCACTCAGGCTTGGAGCTGCTCAGGAGGTTAATTCCTTTTCCTATACAGATCACAGCTCTGATATGAGCCCATCCATTCTCCAATTTTATAAGGGGGAAAGAGGAACTTGCTAAAAAAAGAAACTTACTGGAGCAATATTTTAATTAGAGTTCATGAAGAACCACTCTGGGTTCAGGTCTGTTTTCATCACTAATCAGGATGATTCAAGGAGACTCTGGCATTTTCTACATTCTTTCCTTCTGACAACCTCTATTTGCAGTAGCACAGTGGCCTGAATCAGCTACCTTTGTTGTGCAAAAACTAGAAATCTCTACATTCTTCTCTTTATTTTCTGTTTGGTTTTGTTTTACATGAGCTTCTTTTGTAACTTTGTTATTTATTAGGAGGGCAGCTAAGTGGTACAGTGAATAGAGCACCAGTGCAGGAGTCAGGAGGACCTGAGTTCAAATCTCACCTCAGACACTTGACACTCACTAGCTGTGTGACCTTGGGCAAGTCACTTAACCCCAGTTGCCTCATCCTGGGTCATCTCCAGTCATCCTGATGAATATCTGGTCACTGGCTTCAGATGTCTCTGGAGGAGAAGTGAGGCTGGTGACCTGCACAGCCCTCCCTCACTCAAAACAAAGTCAAGTGCAAGTCATGACTTCATTTCTCCAATGGCATGGTTTTCTTCGGCAATGAAGGACAAACACACACACACACACACACACACACACACACAAATTTAGGAGGAGTTGTCTGGTTAAACTAACTTGATGAGTACCAGATCATTGAAGGAGAAGTCAGGAGACTTGGGTTTGAGTCTCAGCTCTCCTATTAATTTGCTGTGTAACTTTCAGCAAATCACTACCCCTTTTTTGGACCTAAATTCTCTCATCTGAAGAAACTGGATTATGTAATCTCCAAATTGTTTTCCTTCTCTAATAAACTATGAACCAATAAGTAGGCAGATCATGAAGCTACCTATGTATTGTGATTAAAGGGACTTGAAGAAGCATAACTTCAGTGCTACAGTGGAGAAAGTATTGGCTTTGGCATCAGAAGACCTATATTGAATTCTTCCCTCTACCACTTGCTTCATGTGTGACCTTGGGCAAGTTACTTAATTTTTGTGAACCTATTTGCTCATCTCTAAAATGAGAGGATTACACCTGATGGCCTCTAGTGTTCCACATGGCCCTAAATTTATGCTCCTCTGAGGTATTTTTAGTGTCTTAAAGTCTTCTCCATAAATGAAAATTAAAACAAATTACATTTACATGGCATCTAAAGTTGACAAAGTACTTTCCCAGACAAGTGTTTTTTTTTTCATTTGCTGAGTTGCCATCACTTGAAGGTGATGAGGATATGTTTTCCAGTCCCAGTCCCAAACTCTCTCAGTCTGAAAATCTCTCCTTGTACCTACTGTCAAATTGGGGGAGGGGCCCCACAAATTCTATCTACAATGTTTCACCAATCCATCAGAGAAAATCAACATCGTCTCAACTTTCCATAGCCATCAAGTGCCCATTGCCAGCCCTCTTGCCACTGGAACCCTATCCACTATGGAGGCCTGAAGCACTAAGCCCAGACGTCAGTCAAATACACATTCCACAATGAGGTTATTTTCTGGGTGTGTATCAACTCTCATCATCTTGGAATGAAGAAAGTAAACTTAACAATGACTTCAGTCAGCTCCATGGGGTCCTGGTCAACAAAATTCATTAACTCAGATACCAGTCTAATTTTCCTAGTTTGTCAAGCTCCCTTCTTCCCAAATTCTTGAAAGAAAATTCCCGGACATCACCATTCATTACCACAGGTTCCTTTGGTAGTAGGAAAGGTAGGAGTTCTAATAAACTGGAACGTTTCCTAACATATAGTTAGAAATCTCTTTTCAAAAATTTCTTCTTAGCCACTGACCTACAAACATGTCAAAGTCTCCAACATCCTAAAAATTTTTTTCATTTAAAAAAAACACCTTGACTTAACCAGTCCCTCAGCCTAACATTTAATGTTTCCTCTCTTACACAGTTAAATTTCAAGGAAAAAAAACTTGTCTGTATTCTCTCTTTTTAGTTCCTCTCATTCACTTTTTATTCCCTTGCAATCTGGCTTCTGAATCCACCTCTCTACGAAAATTGCTCTCCCCAGAAGTTACCATGGCTCTCTTAATGGATAAATTCAAAAGTATTTTCTTAGCCCTCATCCTACTTTAACTTTGATGCTTCTGATGTTGTCAATCATCTTATCTTTCTGAACATTCCCTTCTCCTTTAGCTTCTATGACACTGTTTTGTCTTGTCTCCTCCTACCTATCAGATAACTTCTTCTTGGTCTACTTTTCTGTATCATCATCCACCTCCCAGATGGATATACAGAATATAATTCTGAAATATACAGAATATAATTCTATACACAATATAAAGTATGGGGCTTAGAAATAAGGAAGATTCAAGACCAAAACCTGCTTCCGGTACTTACAATCTCTGTGACACCAAAAAAGTCATCTCTGATTCTTAACGAAACTCTATAAGTCATATCTATTAAGTCATAGGTGACTGTGATTGGTGATGGTGAAGAGTGGTGACTGTGATTGGTGATAGTGAAGGAGTTCTTATACTGAATTCCCCTGCTGATACTAACAAAATCACAGATCCTTTATTTATCTTCCCAATAGAATATAAATTCCGTAAGGATAAGAGCTATCTTTGTATCCACCATAACCACTTATTACACATTTGTTAACTGAATTTCTATATGAACCATGAGATTAATGGTTTAAATATTATTCCCCCCATTTTAAAAATAAATATTCTCCAAGTAAAACTTCCTTGGCATGAATCTTGAAAAAATCAGTCTCCAAAGAATCAAGATTGTCAGTGACCAAAAGAGAGACACATGAAAGATATAAATAGGTGAAAGCATATTTCCATATACGATCTATAGTAAAGGAGTGACATAAGGGAAAGTCAGAAAGTGTATGATCAGAAAGTATGGTTGACAAGTTGTGGGGCAAGAGTGAAGATAATAAGTATTGCTGCACTGGCATCCGCAAAAACAAAATAAGATGAAGAGAAAAGATACCCCCATATTGGGTAGACCTCTTTGGAAGATCTATGGGAGGTCCTGAAACAAAAATCAGGGCATGAAAACATGTGGATGGAATGTGATCTGCACCATGAGAAGACATTACCCCATCAATGATATCTTAGTACATTTAGAGTATTAAAAATAAATATGTCAATTTTACAGATGAGAAATTTAAGGCTAAATTAATGAGAAATTAATGCTAAAAGAAGTGACTTGTCCAGTATAATATTGTTAGAAAATGTGGAAAGAGGGCTCAAACCTTGCTCTCCTAAAACTGAGTCCAGAGTTCTTTCCATTATGCCATGTTCCCTCAGGTTGACATAATATTTAAGCCAGAAAAGACTTTGGAGATAAATATGAGCCAGCAATGTGATGTAGTAACTAAAATTTTAAAAAAAGCTAATGCAATCTTGGGCTGCATTCAGAGACCAGGAGTTGATAGTCCTACTACATTCTGTCCTCATCAGACCTCATCTGTGGTATTACGTTCAGTTATGGCCACCACAGTTTTAAAAGAACACTGATAAGCTGGAGATGGTTCAGAGGAGGGCAGTCAGAATGGCAAAGGCCTCAAAACCATGCCATATAAGGAATAGACGAAGGAACTAGAAATGTTTAACTGGAAAAATAGAATCATGTAGAACACAATAGATATCACCAAATATTTGAAGAGACATCATGTGAAAGAGGGATTAGATTGGTCCCATATGTACCCAGAGAAAGCAACAGAGAACAATTCAATCAGAAAAAAAATTCCTAAAAATTAGATCTGTCCTAGAAAGGTGGTACATCTCCCCTTCTTGAAGGCCTCCAAGCCAAGATCAGACAAGCCTTTGTGCAGTATGTTATAATGGGAATTTCTTTTGTGTACAGGCTGGACTAAATGACCACTGAAGTTTCTTCCAACTCTTAAATTCTATGATTCTGTGACTTAGTACATTTATCTCATTTTACATAGGAGAAAATTGAAGACCAGGACAAATAAAATATGCATATACATGAAGTATGCATCAACCTCATAGAATGTTAGAGCTGGAAGGGACCTTAGCTAACATCTGACCCTCCCCAAACATTTTACAGATAAGAAACCTTAACGTCCCTCCAGTATTCAAATACCAACACTTCCAGGAGAGATAATACTGTAAGTCCCCATCAGCTAAGGTTTTTGAAAGGATGACTGGATTAGATCTAAAGGCCAGATGAGAATAGAAAAAAAAATGTAAACCTGGAAGCAAAAAGATGCTAGAAACACAAAGAAGTAGAGGTAAAAGAACCGCAAAACAATCTTTGTTTTTTTAATATTTTGCAAGAGTCATTCTGGATCCTGATAACTGAAATGTAACATGTTCCCTTTCCCTCTGGAATTAGTAGTTTTGTTAATTACATGTGTTTCTTTTTAAGATTTTTAATGATAGAGATAAGAAAGGAGTTTTTTTTCTCCTTAAAATTTTTCTTACAAGTTTAGATTTTTGGTAGATTCATAGATTTTGATATGGATTCTTCACCATTCCCAAGAGCATTCTAAATCAGTATTTCTCAAACTAATCGAGTCATGCAACACGTTGGTGCTTAAAATATATTGACAAAACCCATACATGTTGATACAGGGGACATGGAAGTATGGAAAATCCCTTGTATAAAAAGAGATCAAAATTTTAAAGCAAAAAAGTATTCAATTTATTTTCATACTGAAGAAAATTGCTACTTATAATAAGTAATTTTGTACGTATCACTTGTGTTGTAAATGTTGCCATAGAGACAAAAGATTCTAGAAATGTCTGTAATAAGCAGAGTAGACTCTCAGACTTCACCATTTTAGATGGTGAGACTTCAAAGAATGAAGAAGAGGAAGAGTATCCATCTTGAGGCACCAGGCAGAGGAGGGGCATTCATCTGGTACAGAATGGTGTGCCTGACCCTATCTCTGGGCACCTACATCCTTGCTCCTTGCTAACTTGTGGTTACAGATGACAGGGATAGAAAAGTGAAGAACAATCCTCCTTACCCCTGTAGCAGCAAGCACCTTGACACATCCAGGATGGCCTGATAGCACAGGTTTCTGGATCTGCTTTTCTAAATGGAAAGTAACTTTTGAGGGGTCAATAATCTTCTTTAATCACATATATCAACAAAGAAAATGCAAGCAGAGAAATAAAGACCAACAGACAGGGCTTCTGTCTGGCCATAAGCAAAACATACATCACAGATCAACAGACAGATTCAACTGTCTAACCCATTGCACACATACATAGTTACCAGAGACAGAAGCACCAACATCTGGGTTTTCAAAGCCAGGGGTGCTCCTTAACAGTTACCCAGAGTCTCATCTGGCACATAAACCTTCTTCCAAAGAATAAGCCCCCAAAGCAAAACCTCACCTCAGAGAATATATACACTTTTCAGTGTTGAAGGGCATCAGTGCCTCATTAGAAATTAACAAAAGGTATTTGCCTGCCTACAAAACAAACTTCCCCTAAATGAGCTTCCCTTAATGGTCTCCACTTGAGACCTATTAATAAGGGGGAAAGACCTTTAACTCTCGTTAATATTACAACGCCCCCCCCCATACCCCATGGGGCATGCTGGATGTGTCTGCCACACAGTGGATTGGAGCTTTACTTGCCTTTCTCCTCCACCCCTTATCTGGCAAAAGAGGACTTAGCTGAAAGCATATATCCTTAATAAACTATTGAGAGATATCTTCTTTGTCCCCTTCCTGCCCAGTGTAATGAGAAAGAGAAAGATGGAGAAATAAATGTTCTGTCTGTCTCAACAAAAGTGGCCACTGATACTTTGGTTACCCTGATTGTAATTCTTTTAATTTTGATGCAATAACAATTGTCTGCTGCAAACAAACAAATATATGTTTGATATATACAAATGTGTATTTTTATTTTTGTATTATAACAATACAATGTGTATTTTGTATACAACATATATTTATATATAATATGTATTTGTTATTATATATGTACGTTTTATATAGTTTATATGTCTGTGTGTCTATAGATCCATATGACATATATCTATATAAGTATCTATGTGTGTACATGTATATACAATATATAGACTCTGTGTATGTGTATATATATATACACATAATATACATACATACACAAGTTGGGGGCCACCATAGTAACCTCAGTGATTAGTGATGGCAAACAGAGTGAGTTTGATAAAAGGAACTTCTGCCTTTAAAGAGGTGGAAGACAGTTTCTTTTCAGAGAAAGTCAAGAGTAGGGAGAGAGAAACTCTGATCCCCATACAAGATCAACAGTCTATAAACAATCATTCCCTAAACTAATCACAGAAGGCATTGAGGCAAATGAAAGTCCAGTATTATAAAAACCTCACCCCAACTTTTTACATAGAGAGGAATACTTCTATGGCATTACTACATTTGGGACTCTACCTGATACACTTGGGAGATCTTATTATTAATGGTTGGGCTATATAAGAATAGAGATAGGAACTGGGCCTGTGATTTCACTGATATAAGGAATATCTGAATGAAGACAGGCCATCCACCAAAGGAGTAAACAATTTTTTGGCAACTTAAAAGTCTTAAAGAGTTGTCTAGAGCACTGAGAAGTTAAGTTACTGACCCAGTTTCATATAGCCAGTATATGTCCAAGGCTAGATTTGAACCCAGGCTTTCATGGTGTCAAGGTCATTCCTCTATCCACTAAGTCACATTGCCCCTCTGCTACATATATAATAATGCATGCACACAGCATTTTCATCTTTAGAAAACACTTTCCTCACACCACCTTATAAAGGAGAAGGAGATAGTGTAGTATGGTGGAAAGAACATTGGCCCTGGAAACAGGGGACATGAGTTCAAATCCTACTTCTATCATGGTTGTACTCTATATGGTCTGATTTTATCGAAGGATGGTATGGCATAGTGAATAGGGATCCAGTCTCATTGCCAGGAAGATCTAGACACAGGTCTCACGTCTAATATTTGTGAGCTATGTGACCCTGAGCAAGTTGCTTAGTCAATCAGTGTGCTAGGAAGCTCTATAAGACTATAGATAATTTGTTTCCTTTGTAATCCCATGTCTTATATTTTACACATTTGAAAAACTTTATTCTGAAAAGGAGGGTACAGTGGATAGAGTGCTGAGTCTGAAGTCAGGAAAATTCATCTTCTTGAGTTCAAATCTAGCTTCAGATACTTAGTAGCTATGTGACCCTGGTCAAGTCACTTAACCCTATTTGCCTCAGTTTCCTCATCTGTAAAATGAGCTAGGAAAAGAAACAGTAAACCACTCCAGTATCTTTGCCAAGAAAATCCCAAATGGGATCATAAAGAGTCAAACACTACTGAAAAATGACTCAAAGATAGTAATTCTAAAAAGGAGGCTATAGGCTTTGCCAGATGGCCAAAGGGTTCATGACATAGAAAACATTAAGAACCCCTAGAGATGGATTCTGAGCTCCCTCCCAGCTGTAGGTATATGTTTGTATAATTTCAAGTATTATTCCCATTTTCACATGTGAGAGAATAAACTCAGAAATAGAAAGTAACATGCCCAAAGTTATATGCCTAGTAAGTGATCTTCCCAACGTTCTCTGACACTAAGACCAAAACTCTACCACATCATATTGTGTCTCCATTTTCGTTTTTAATATTTTTGAGGGAAAATATTGATTGCCTCAACATTTTCTCATGGAGCTTTCCCTATACTCCCTACTGTACGGAACAACAGGATTTCACAAGATTTAGAAGATACTGCCCTAAAAAACATATTTTACTCAGAAAGAAACAGGCAAACTTTTCAATGCCTTTGGATGGGAAAAAATAGATTGCAAATTTCCCTGTGCTAGCATGACAGCTAAATTCCAAAGCAATGTTTTCACCAGGACATTAAATGTCAAATTTGTTTGGAGCTATTTATAATTCAGTTTCAGTTGATGAAGGTAAAGAGTAAATAACCTAGCTACATAATCAGATTTCACCATCAAAACTGGCTTTGTCACTATCACTAATGTATTTAAACATTGACTTCAATGTCCTCTTTGTGTTGGCCCAATTGTTGACATAATCCCTAGGGAGGAAATTACATTCAACAAGAGTCTGTGTGTCCGAAGGTGAACAGTCTTGAGCCAAGTCACATACCTTCCAGAAAGAATTCATTTAACTCAAACCTGTGGTGATGTTCCTCTGTTACCCAAGACCTTTAAACTGGGTTCTGAAATAACCCTGGGTGTGATACCCTGGCACCTGTTCTTTTTATAATTGCTGAACCCTCAGAACCAGCACATCATTACCACATCTGGGTATGTAAGGGAAAACCTGGGTTGAGAATTACAAGAGTACTACAGTTGAACCTCAGACCACTTGGGAAGGTTTTCCTTTCCTCCAACACGCTTACCTCACCACCACCACACACACACACACACACACACACACACACACACACACACACACCCTGAAATATTGAGTTAGATTGTAAGTTTGTATGTATTTTGTATTTACTTATATATGTTCATGCCCTCTTCCCTTCTTCCCCCTGCCCACACCCTCTCTCGTTCCAAACTTCCCTATTTCTCTCAAAGACATCACCATCTTCTAGTCTTCTGTTAGTAACCTCAGTTATCCTTTACTGCTCACTCCTAGCCATATATCCAATCAATTGTCAAATTTCTTCCTCCACAATATCTCTCACACCAGTTCCTTCTTTCTACTTACACAGATACCAACTTATTTCAAAATTTGCAAATTATTGCATTTTTTTGTTGTCATTCAGTTGTGTCCGACTATTCATGATCCCATTTGGGGTTTCCTTGGCAAAGATACTGGAGTGGTTTGCCGTTTCCTTCTCCAGCTCTTTTTACAGATGAGGAAACTGAGGCAAACAGGGTTAAGTGACTTGCCCAAGGTCACATAGCTAGTAAGTGTCCAAGGCCAGATTTGAACTTACAAACATGAGTCTTCCTGACTCGTAGCCCAGAACTCTATTCACTGCATAACCCAGTTGCCCCAGATCATTTTAACAGCAACTTAATCAGTTTTCTTGCCTCAATCCTCACCTAACCAGTCTATCTTCCACACTGCTGCCAAAGTAATTTTCCTTTAACATGGACCTGACAATTTGACTCCTCTACTCAACCAATTCTAGTGGCTTGCTATTTATATGATAATATATATGACTAATATGTACACATAAATTTACATATATGCACAATATATAAAGTATATGGTGATGTATATCTAGGACAAAATACAAACTCTTCTGTTTAGCTTCTAAAGTTAACAACCTGGCTCCAGGGCTCTATCTTTCCAGCTTCACTCCCTGCCCTGAACTTCAGCCAAATTGACTTTCTTTCTGTTCTTCACACATACAACACTCCCTCTCCCATCTCCATACCTTGTACCAGCCAACCCCCAAGCCCAGAATGCACTTCCTCCTCACCAAGGCCTTCTCTTCTTTTAGGATGCCCCTCAGGCACCATCTTGTGCATGAAACCTTTTTTGATATCCCTGATCACTGGTATTCTCCCTCCTAAACTACCTTGTATTTAACAACTTTGCCTATATTTGCATTTATTAACTTTATATTTATATATATATATATTGTGTACATATTTATGCTATAGTGTGTGTCTGTGTGTGTGTGTGCGTGTGTGATCTACCCCATTTGAGTGTAAGTTTGTTGTGGGTCAGGATTTTTTCATTCTATGTACTTTTATCCCCAGCACCTAGCACAGTACTTAATATATAGTAAACACTTAATGCTTTTTATTAATGATTAATTTGAACACATACAATGTGTAAGGCACTGTACTAGATCCCCCATAAAAAAAAACAAAATTAAAAGTCCCTCTTTTCATAAGGTTTATATCTTACTGAGAGGAATACATCAAATACAAAGATAAAGTTAATATATAGTAATTTGAGAAAGAAGAAAAAAGTTATCAGGACTGTATTATGAGACAAGATTTCATCCAATCCAGCCTAATCATTTTTCAGACAAGGACAGTCATAGACAAGTAATTAGGCCATGTCTATGCAGGCAGCTAAAGAGACTTGGACCTGAAATGACAACTTGTTCAGTCCCGGTATCATGGGCTCTTGCCTCTACAATATACCAATTCTCCAAGGATTATTTTACCTATTTCTAGCTTCACTTAAAAGTACCTTGCAATTTCTTGGATAAGTTTCTTTTCAATTTAATAGAGAACAAGAATTTCAAAGCAAGCTAAATTCAATTCTTTTCAATTGAACAAACATATTAAATTCCTACTATTAAATGCACTGAAGATTCAACACTCTTTTCAAAGAATTTACAATCTAGTAGGTGTAGAGATTAGAGAACAGGTCAGATTTCCATTCAGATCTCCGACTCCAAGTCCAATGCCCCTGTGCTAACTATCTAGCTATTACAATGTAACCTGTTCAGCTGCTAAAAGTTTCTAAAACCTTTAGCTATAACTCCAAAGTTTCTCAATTTTTTACCAGGACTCAAGGCAAAACAGGAGCATTGTGTGGATTCTGTAGCGCACCCAACTGGCAATGTCAAGTCTTTTGATTATCCCTTCATAATGGATTTCTGAAAGAGGAAAGTAGAAATTCGCTTATCAACTATAATTCTGATGCTATATTGTCCTACCATATTATAAGCCATCCAAATATACCAAATGGAAAATGAGATTAAATGTACTTTGTTTTGGTTTGGCTAGAAAACAAAGTTAAAACTGTATGCCCAGGTTCCTAATGTATGGATCGTTAGGCATAAACTTAACCCAAGTATCCACAGTAAAACAAAATTGATAACACAACTGCTCAAGTGTTCAATAAAAGGCACTTTGGGACCTGAATTATTAAGATAGTAACATCAGCTTTCTTTGGGAGAAAGAGAGGGAGATAGAGAGAGGGAGGGGAACAGGGGGAGGAAGAGGGAGAAAGCGAGGGAGGAGCAGCATGATGTAATGGCTAGAGAGTTGACCTCAAAGTCAAGAAGACACATGTACAAGTCTTGCCTTTGACAAACTGGTAGTGTGAGCGTGGGCAAATCATATCACCTCTTTGTGCTCTAGGCAATTCTAAGACTAAGAATTGCAGGGAAGGTACCAACTTGCATTGGTAGAGTTTCCTTATCTTGAGGCTCCCTATACTAGTGAAGGCACGGGTCTAGCTTCTATCCCTATTCTTATATAGCCCAGGCATGGCCCAATTTCCTGTATTCACTCTCTGTGCTGGTTTATTCAACCCAACTTACCCTCATTCTGCCATGTACAGGGTTCCCAAAAAGGAACCACCACCATACTGCTATGACTAAAATATCTGTCTCAGGTTCCTACGGGTTACAATGAATAACATGAGATACAATAAAGAACTTTCCATGGTAAGTCCTGAGCCCCTGCAAGTTTGCTTACCATTTATACAAAATCAATTATCATGCATTGACTATTTTAAAAAATAGATTTTTGTATCTTTTGTTCTTAGATTGCCTCAATTTTCCCATATATCTCATTCTTCTTCCCAGAGAGTTATTTTTGATAATAAAGAGTTTCTAAAGAAGGAAAAAAGAGGAAGAGGAAAAAGAAAAAAAAATCAGCAAAACAATCTAATATGTTGGGGGGGAATTGGATATTATTTGTAATGTCTCCCAGATATTGCCTCAATACAGGTGGTACAGTGAATAGAGCACCAGTGCAGGAATCAGGAAGACCTGAGTTCAAATCTCACCTGAGACATGACACTTACTAGCTGTATGACCTTTGGCAACTCACTTAACCCCAACTGCCTCATCTCCAGTCATCCTGATGAATATCTGGTCACTGGATTCAGATGGCTCTGGAGGAGAAGTGAGGCTGGTGACCTGCACAGCCCTCCCTCACTCAAAACAACGTCAAGTACAAGTCATGTCATCATTTCTCTGATGGCGTGGTCTTCTTCGGCAACGAAGGACAAACTCACAGAATGTTCCCCACCTGGGAAACCCACATCTCTACACTGGATTAGGGAGAGATGTTTTGGGGACTAATGTTGTTCTTTGTAATTATTTTGCAGATGCCCTTTTCATTCACATTATGGTTTTCATCATAGTCATATTGTTTAATATTGTTTTCCTGGCTCTCCTTACTTTACTTTGCTTCATTTCCTGTAGATCCTCATATGCTTCTCCTCATTCATTTCATTCATCACACTATAGTATTACTCCTTCACATTCACCTACCACAATTTGCTTAGCCACTCTCCATCTGATGACTACTTACTTTATTTCTACTTCTTTGTAGTGAAATAAAAGAGGGAGAATGGGGTGAGTCAGAATTTCCAGTCTCCACAGACACATGTATGTCATAAATAGATCATTTACGATGGATCGAACAAGTAAGAGCAAGTCAATGCTAAGCAGAAAAGAGAGAAGGGGGAAGGGGAGGAAATAAACAGAAAGTACAAGTGATGAAAAACAAGTGATGACACTGGGCAGTCTGAATGTAGGATAAACCATTCCTAAACTAGCCAATTCAACTCGATAAACTTATTAAGCATTTACTATGTGCAAAGTATTGTGCAGTCTCTGTAGTTACAGAAAAATTAAACAGAAAATGCTAAAATTATTCCATATGTTGTTACTTGACAATTTATCAGACAAAACTTTTCTCTCTCCACCCCTCCCCAATCTGAAGTCCTGTAAATTACTGCATTTTAATAAAACTTCCAAAGAGCATGCATCATAACCAAAACATTTCCCAATAATAAATGGGAACCAGAGGAATACTGGAAGAAGTGCTTTTCACAATCTGACTGATTGTGAAATCTGCCAGGACCGGTTCTCCCTTTGATAGTAATACTTTCTATAGCATAGTCTAATTCAAATCCTCACACTTTCTATAGGCCTATTTTTTTTTTTAATTGTATAGCTCACAGCTGCGATCACAGCCTCAACACAGGACATTTCTCCTAAGGATTAATGACTACCAGGGATGGGATGCCTGCACCATCAGCCTCCACTCCAAACTGAGGGTTCTTAAACATGTTTTATGTTGTGGGTACCTTTGTCTGGTAAACACATGGTCTCCTCAGAAAAATGATTTTAAATGCACAAAATAATATACAATGGATTATAAGTGAAACCATTATATCAAAATAGTTATCAAATTTTTTTTTAAATTCTCAGTTAAGACTCCCAGGTTAAGAATCTTTTAAATACGTACTCACTCATCCATAGAAAATGCCAAGTTCTTTGATAGTTACCAACTATTTTTATCTATACTGTAATACATTCACTTTATTTGGAATTAATGTCAACACATTTTTAATTCACACACAGAGATGTGTGAATTATGGGTAATAGCGAGCCCAGAGATGGTTAAATTTTCAGTGTGAGCATTTACACCTCAACAATTGTCAAACACTAAAAGTCAGGGCAGGAGTCAGGAAAACTTGAGTTCAAACCTGGCCCCAAACATTTATCATGTGTGTGACTCTGGGTAAGTCACTTAACCTCTGTTTGCTTCAGTTTCTTCAGCTGTAAAATGGAGATAAGAATAGCACCTACCTCCTAGGATTGTTGTGAGGATATCTGTAAAGCATTTGGCATAGACCTGGCAAATGGTAGACACAGTTATTATTATTAAAAATTAATTGAGAAAATGTTAATAAGGCAGATTAAATTTAAAAGTATGTCACTCATATTATATATATATAATTGGTAAAGAGAACCATTTCTTAAACATTGCCAGACACATATATCCCCCACAGGAATGGAACTGCAGTCTAATTCAAGTATTTCACATTTTTCTTTGATTTCCAAATAAGCTCCACATCACCAATCCAGAAGCGATTTTTAAGAAAAGTTGATCTGAACAACCTCTATTTTTATCTTGGAATTAATTTCTGCTCATGGTGGGTTCCCGCATGCGGACGCAGTATTGTTTTTCTTTCTACCTTTTCAGCCCTTTTGATGGAGCTACCTTGGCAGCCAGGCAAATGATGCTGCAGGACTGTCTTATAGTGGGCCTCTAAAAGTCACATAGGTACAATGAAGGCAGGTCTGGAGAACAGCATGAAACCTAATGAGCTCTCCCAGTGGGTAGCTGGCCTCCATTTGCCAAGTTACTTCCTGTGTGCCCCACTGGTCTTACACTGTTGCCTGGGGCTGGAGCACCTGTCACCCTGCGGTTTCACTTCAAGCAGAGGCTCAGTGAATGATCCTTGTGTTTGAAGTCATCTGCCCTCCTACACTCAAGCTAAGGCAGGTGGTCCCACCACCCCAAGGCCAGAGATGATTGACAGAGAAGTCAAGTCCCCAAGTTTCCAAAGCCGTTTTAAATTTCAGGGAAATAGTTGTGAGCTGTTAAGGAAACACAGGGTGGCCAAACACCTGATGTGCAGCTGATCAGGCTTTCAAGAGCGTCATTATGATGTGTCATCTAAGGAACAGTACTGAAATAGCTAGACTCTCTGGAACCAGAGGGTCAGGTCCAAGCAGAATTAATGCAGTTTTTCATCAGCATAAAGACTATAATCTTCTCAGTTCCCTATAGAGCTTTACTTTCAAAGATCCTGCAGCTTAAAAGCAATTAATCTCATAGCAGGCCTCTGAAATTAGGTATTCCTAATAATGTATGCTGGCAATAGCTAGCCTTTATATACAGCTCTGGGGTTTGCACCATCATCCCAATCCATAACATGTGTGAGGCTACATACATATATCAAGTGCTACACTATGAGAAAGGAAAAGGAGAATTCAAATCTTTCATCTAGCACAAATTGTGTGAATATGGGCAAGTCATTCACTTCTCTGAGGATCAGTTTCCTCACCTGTAGAATGATGATAATAGAACCTCTAATTCCAACTTCACTGAGTTGCTATAAGGTTCCAAAGAGATCATGTAAGGAAAATTTTAAGGTGTTATGGAAATACCAGTTTTTTGTGCTTTTTTAAATTTATTTTTAGTTTTCAACATTCATTTCCACAAGATTTTGAGTTCCAAATTTTCTCCCTTTCCTCCCCCACCCCATCACCATGTATTCTGATTACCCCTTCCCCCAAATTGCCCTCCCTTCCTTTATCCCCATCTCCTCTATTTTCTTGTAGGCTAAGACAGATTTCTATACCCCATTACCTGTAGTTCTTATTTCACAGTTGCATGTAAAAACAATTTTTAATATTCGTTTTTAAAACTCTGAGTTCCAACTTATCTCCCTTCCTCCCTCCCCACCCATCCCCACCGAGAAAGCAAGCAATTCAATATAGGTTGTACATGTGTGGATATGCAAAAGACTTCCATAAAAGTCATGTTGTGAAAGACTAGCTATGCTTCCCTCCATCCTATCCTGCCTCCCATTTGTTCTATGCTCTCTTTTGACCTTGTCCCTCCCCAAAAGTGTTTACTTCTAATTATCCCTCCTCCCATTTGCCCTCCCTTCTATCATCCCTCCTACATACCCCACTTATCCCTTTCTCCCCTACTTTCCTGTAGTGTAAGAAAGATTTTCATACCAAATTGAGAGCGCATGTTATTCCCTCCTTAAGCCAAATGTGATGAGAGTAAGCTTCGCTTTTTCCCTCTCATCCCTCCCCTTTTCTCCTCCATTGAAAAAGCTTTTTCTTGCCTCTTTTATGAGACATAATTTGCCCCATTCTATTTCTCCCTTTCTCTTCCCAATGTATTCATCTCTCACCCCTTAATTTTATTTTTTAAATATCATCCCTTCCTATTCAACTCACCCTGTGCCCTCTGTCTATATGTATATAATCCCTCCAATTCCTCAAATACTGACAAAAGTCTCAAGCGTTACAAATATTATTTTTCCATGTAGGAATGTAAACAGTTCAACTTTAATAAGTCCCTTATGATTTTTCTTTCCTATTTACCTTTTCACGCTTCTCTTGATTCTTGTGTTTGAAAGTCAAATTTTCTTTTCAGCTCTGGTCTTTCCATCAAGAATTCTTGAAAGTCCTCTATTTCATTGAATGACCATTTTTTCCTCTGAAGTATTATATACTCAGTTTTGCTGGGTAGGTGATTCTTGGTTTTAGTCCTAGCTCCTTTGACTTCTCAAATATCATATTCCAAGCCTCTTGATCCCTTAATGTAGAAGCTGCTAGATCTTAAGTTATCCTGGTTGTATTTCCACAATATTCAAATTTTTTCTTTCTGGATGCTTGCACTATTTTCTCTTTGACCTGGGAACTCTGGAATTTGGCTACACTATTCCTAGGAGTTTCTTTTTTTGGATCTCTGAAAGGAGGTGATTGGTGGATTCTTTCAATATTTATTTTACCCTCTGGTTCTAGAATATCAGGGCAGCTTTCCTTGATAACTTCATAAAAGATGATGTCTAGGTCCTTTTTTTGATCATAGCTTTCAGGTAGCTCCATAACTTTTAAATTGGCTCTCCTGGGTCTATTTTCCAGGTCAATTGTTTTTCCAATGAGGTATTTCACATTATTTTCCATTTTTTCATTCCTTTGGTTTTGTTTTATAATTTATTTTATATATAATATATTTTATGATTTTTCATAAAGTCATTAGTTTCCATCTGCTCCATTCTGATCTTTAAGGGATTATTTTCTTCAATGAGCTTTTGGATCTCCTTTTCCATCTGACCAGTTCTGCTTTTTAGGGCATTCTTCTCTTCATTGGCTTTTTGCATCTCCTTTGCCATTTGGGTTAGTCTACTTCTTTAAAGTGTTATTTTCTTCAGCATTTTTTGAGTCTCCTTTAATAAGCAGTTGACTTGTTTTTCATGATTTTCTTGCATCACTCTCATTTCTCTTCCTAATTTTTGTTCTCCTTCTGTTATTTGATTTTCAAAATCGTTTTTGAGCTCTTCCATGGCCTGAGACCAATTCGTATTTTTCTTGGAGGCTTTGGAAGGAGGAGCTTTGACTTTGTTTTCTTCTGTTTGCATGCTTTGGTCTTCCAAAATCACCAAAATAAGATTCTATAGTCTCATTCTTTTTCTGATTTTTACTCATTTCCCCAGCCATTTACTTGACTTTCGAGCTCTTTGCCAAGGTAGTTCTCTGCTTCCAGTGCAGGTGGGCAGTGTATTGTCAGTCACTCGATCACCCCACAATCTGTGGGTCTAGAGTTTCAGAAACAGTGGCTACAACTGCCCTTGCTGCTGTTGTGGCTCCTCCGCCCCTTCCCCCTCTGCTGCCCTGGGAATGGGGCACTTGACTGAACTTCTGCTCTCCTGCACTGGTCCCACAGGCCTTTCCCACTGACTTTCCAATTTATCCTCAGCATTTTGGAGTCATTAAGTCTGGAAACTACCACAGATGTGACAGATTCAGTCCCCCCTAAGACCTGTTCAGGTCCCCTTTATTCATGTGTGGCCCACACTGAACTGTGCTCTGCTTCCATCATGATGTGATAGACACTTCCTGGTGACCTCCCAAGCTGTCTTGGGCTGGAGATTTGCTTCATTCCATCATTCTGTGGGTTCTGCAGCTCCAGAATTTTTTTAGAGCCATTTTTACAGATATTTGGCTGGGCTTGGTTGGAGTGTTCTAGAAAGTCCATGCTGTTATCCATCATCTTGGCCTCACACTCAATACCAGTTATTTTTGTAACCCTGTATCAGCATCATCACTGAGAGGAAAAATTCTTCCCCCAAATCAACCAGCATCATCCTTGTGGAACTGGGATTTCTGGGACTGTTTTACAGAAACTTCTGGGAGAAAGATACCAGAAGAAGAATGAGCCAGATTGAAGTAGCTAGATTACACGTAGAAGTAGCTGAATTGTACAATGGAGAGGATTTGGGGTTTAAAGTCAGGAAGCCTTAAGTTTTAATCCCACCTCAAAATTTACTGGCTGTGCGCCCTTAGGCAAGTCATTTGACTTCTTTCAGACTCAATTTCTCCCTCTGTAAAATAGGCTTAGTATCCCATTAGGGTACTTCCAACTTTAAATCTATGATCCACAAAGCCAGGTTTGAAGGAGGTACCTATCCTTCACACATTTTTATTATACCATATTCTCAGACATCTCCCTGAGCCTATCATACAATATCCTTTACTAAAGTTGTCCTGTAGTTGTTTATCATGGTATGGAGGTAACCCTAGGTTCTTGAAGGTTATGTCTATGGAGTACAAGCTTTAGCAGGTCCTACCCAGCTTAAAAGGCTGTGAGTATAATTGTGATGACTAAGACCTGATTGGGTTAAATTCTAAGAAGTTCATCACCAGAAGGTTAAACACCAAGACAACAATAGTTTTGGCCATGACACCTCACAAAGTCTATCTGTAAGGCAAAGAAGGACTACAGTATGCATTGGGAGAGACAATACTCTCACCAATAAAATTACAGATCCTCGAAGCATCAAACTACTCATCAACATATTGCATTACACATCATTTACCCAAATATCATTTACCCATTGTACAGATAATTATGCTGAAAGGTTATGGTCTCTGTATTACAGGGTGAAGAACAACCCAGTAATGCTAATTCTAAAGCAATTTCTTTGCTGATAATGTAGAGAAAACTTGGGTACCAACAAGCTGCATGTGACAGGACATGGAACATCAGTAACTCTATGCCCTTGACTGGGGTCCAAGACAAGGTCATCTTACATTGAATTTGCTATATAGAAAAGAGAAATCTAATTCTAGGGTCCAACACTTAGAAGTTTCCAGAGATGAGATGTATCATAACATAAGAATAACAAATAAATTCACTATATTCTCAGGTTTTTTTGTAAAACAAATTTGTCATTTTGTCATAGTAGGAACACTGATTATAGAATCAAAGGGAGGTAGAAAGGATCATAGAGGTCATACTCTCTAATACCCCCTCATTTTATGGATGAGGAAACTAAAGCCCAGAGAGGTTAAGCACATTACTTAAGGTCATATAGGCAGCAAGTGACGGAGGTGATATTTGAACCCAGGTCCTCTGACTTTAAATCTAAAAATTTGGGGAGGAAAGAGTTTTCATTTCTAAGAAACTTTGTTCTGCACCTCTGTGATGCACTTATCATGTAATATTTTATGTTAGCATTTATCCCAGTTTTTGACTTGTTCTCCTCCATGGCGTAAACTCTATAAGAACAGGACCTATATTTTGCATATGCTTTGTATCTCCCCTTACTGTACATTATAATTGCACATATTACTGTATAGGGTACATTACTGTTCACTACACAGTAAGTACTCAATAAATATAAGTAGAATAATTGTATGATAAGGATTTGTTCTTATTAAGAAGTCAGGAAAAGATAGTTGGCAAGATGGCAGAATATCAGGTGATATCAAAATCCAATTTCCAATCTCATTCCCTCAAAACAGCAAAAATTATTTCAAGTAAAGTTACATGAACAAAAGACAGGAAAAAAGGAAATAATTCCTTTATGGGGTAATACCTTCACACACACACACACACACACACACACACACAAGCATAAAGCCATATTACTGACTCCAACAAGCTCCACCATATGCATACCCCACTCCAGGCCCCCTAAGGCCCCACACCATAAGTTCTACAAGACTGCTCTGCAGTTGTCTTTTGGGATCTCCTCACAGAAGGGAAATATTCTTCCAGATCTTCCCACTCCTCATCAAAAAGAGGCCCTGGAATTTGAATAATATTACCAATCTAGACATAAGCACAAGTGTCTTTGGGTAAGGTAGAGACCCAAAAATGCAAGGTCAGTATCTATGGTAACTCAGGTCCATAAGATCATAGATGAGAAAACTGTGACCCAGCCAGAAGTGACTAGCTTAAATTATCAAAAATAATAAGTGGTAGAGCCAAGGTTCAAATTCAGATCCTCTCATTCTAGATCCAGTGTTTTTTTTCTCACTATATCAAGCTGCTTACCATTTAACACTAAAAGGAAAAGGCTTCTAGAGGAAAGGACAAATGAAGGAGGGCATATAAATGCAATCCTGCTTCCATATCCCAAAAATGGTGGAAGGGCACTATATAAATTAAAGAAAAAAAATACAATGACTAAAAGATGAAACTTCTTATAAAATAACTGAGGAAAAGAAGGCAGCTGAGATCAGACCCTTTCTGTCCTCTAAAACTAGACTCAAAAGCAAAAAACACATAAGAGTATAGAACGAGCACTACAAGAAAAACCAGCAGAGACCTTGATAACAAAACAAGTGAAAAAAATCAGAAAAGGAGTAAATATTTTGAATACGGTGTGAAGGAAAAGAAATAACCCCCAAAACACAATCAAAGGGAAAGCATTGCATCACCTAATATTAAAAATTCATTCAAAATGACAACTGAGCAACAACAAGAATGTATAGAATGTTTCAGATGAGCATTAAAAAAATTAAAGGCAAAAATTGTTATGGCAATTATAGTTCTTAAAGAAAAATACAAAGACAACAAGAAAATATGAACTTTAGAGCCAACGCGAGACCTTGTTTTCCCGATTGATGATTTCCTAGGCTGAGAAAGGACAAAAATAGAGAGAAAGAAAATAACAATGAAAATAATCTTGAGGAATTTGGAACTGGATTGGTTAATTGAGGCATAGGGTGTGGATCTGTGAGAGGAAACCAGCATCAGAACAGTACATGCAAATCAAATTTTAGAGATTAAATGCTGATTTTTAAAAGAAGCAAAAATACAAAAGGGAGAGAAGTCAAGGGAAATACAAACTTTAAAACTATATATATATATATATATATATATATATATATATATACATATATATGCACATATATACATATATGTATTTAAACTAATTAAATGAAAGCAAATAGCAGAATAGATAATAAAACTCAATAATATTCTGTATACAGGAAATAACATTTAAAACACAAAGAACAAACAGTTTGTAACTGAGAGGCCAGCACAAAATGCATAAGATATATATATGTATATATATATATTAAATAGGTGTTACAAACATTATTTCAGATAAGCTCACAATAGAAATTAATAATGTTAACAGAGACAAATATAGAAACTATGTTTAAGAGTATCATAAACAATGAAAAATATTATTTAAAATATGTGGCAAATTGCAAATAGAAACTGATAGCAAGACAATTGTTATAGAAGACTATAATATTTATCTTTCAGAACTAGAAAAATCTTACAAGGTAATCAAGAAGGTAAATATGGAACCAAACAGATTGTATGAAAATTAGATCCAAAATGTCTCTGGCAATTATTGAATAGGATTATTAAATAATTACCTATTTCTTAGTATCAATGCCTTTAGAAAGATTTATCATGTTCTAGGGAATAAAAAAAATCATAAAAAATGTTTTTTAAAAGTAGGAACATATATTAGAAATAATGATTCTACAAAGCAGTAATCAATAATGGAAAGATTAGTAAAAGATATTCAGTTTTTCCAATTATATATACTTGTCTATTGATTCCATGGCAATATGACTCACTAGATCACTGTACAAACATAAAAATCTGGTTCATTGTGGAAAAAGCTATAAACAGGAAATGTTACCACTATTATCCACAGAGATGGCTGCATGTCAGCATTGTTAAAAATAAATTAACTTCCCAGAGTTGGATTATCCTAAGGAACTTAAGTCCTTTAGAAGAGGAACTTTGATCTTAACCTATAGACTTGAGTATATTGGACCTGGTTTCTAAAATCAATGTTATATTTTAATTATTTAAATTACATATTATCTTCCATGGTGACTGCTTTTTAAAATGGGTTTTGGAGCTCAGAATGGATTAAGCAAAGAAACTGTTGACTGTTCATTTACTTATTCAACAAATGTTTATTGAATACCTACTAGTGAAACAAAAAAAAAAAATGATGCCAAGAGATTTGAGAAGGAAATGATCACTTCTAGCAGAGGGGACAAGGGAAAAAGAAGGAAGGTGGATCACAAAAGGCTTTATGGAGACAGTAGAATTTTAGCTGGGCCTTAAGAGTTGGAAGGATGTCAGAGATAATCAAGTTCAATTGTACCTAAATAAAAATCCCTTATATATCATTCTGGACACCAGTCATCTAGACTTTTTTCAAAGTACTCCAATGAGGGGAAACCTACTATGTTATAAGGCATCCCATTCCATTTTTGGATAGCTCTAATTGTCAGGCAGTATTTCCTTCTCTTCTCCAAATTAATGTTCTCAAGTTCCTCCATCATGGCAGGAACTCAAGGCCATTTATTATTCTGGTTCTTCCCTCTGGATATCCACTACCTTATCAGGGACCTTCCTAAAATACGGTGCCCGGATCCAAGAAATAGCATAGTAGCATAGAAAAAGTATTGGTTTCAGAGGCAGAAGACCTGTGCTCAAATTTTACTTTTGTCACTTACTGTGTTTATAACCTTGAGTAGGTTATGTGACCTTCTAGACCTCGGTTTCCTCACCTGTAAATAAGAGAGTTTGATCTTGAGTCTCTGGCTGCCTCTTCTGCTTTGGGTTTCTCTACCTGATCATCAGTAACCAAATAATGATCCTGAGATGAATGTGTCTAATCTTAAAGACAACCACATGAATTTGAGAAGTTGATGATCTGTGGTCCATAGCTGATTGGTAACAAGAAAACTTTTCTGCATCAGAAAAAATAATCACCAACAATGAGATCAGTCCACACCCTTGCCTGGCTTTCTATAAATCATCTACCTTGAGAAGTACAGCAGAGTGAGATGACCTACCCTTCAGATTGTTTCATGTTCTCATGGTTAAATCCCATCTTCCCACAATAGTACCACAGTAGTAGTAGTGAAGAAAATAAATACCTGGAACAGAGACAAGATGACAGAGGAGCAGGAAGAAGCATAGCAATCCCTCCTCCTCCCCCACAAAGTTTTTCCAAGAAGCTCTAGATAACACACCAGAATCTATCCCAAATATTCACATGGACTATCCGTGCCCAACCTGTGGTAGAGCATTCCGAGCTCATATTGGTCTGATCAGCCACAGTAGGACACACTGAAATTTCACTTTATCATGGTGATGTCATTTTGGTCCTCTTCGAGAACGAAGGACAACAACCAACTAGTCAACCAACACACCAGAACAAATTCTAATTGGAGAATCCAAGGGAAAAGTCACAAAGAGTCATTTTCTAGCCCATATTGGCATGGAGAAACAGAGAGAAAGGTCTGCTCCCATCCACTGAGGATGGTATCCAAGAGCTCGACCCATGGACCATTACTGGTCAAGAACACCCTCTACATGATACCCAAGAAGTAGCCATCCACCTTCATTTGGAAAAATTCCAGCCAGAGGGAACCTGATAACTTCTAAGAATGTTTTTCTTTATCTTAAGCTGAAAGTTACTTCCTGGACTCCACCCCCTTGCTTGTAATTCTGCCATCAGGAACCAAGCAGAGCACTTCTCAAGTTTCCTCCAGATAAATAAATGCTTATCTCATTAAACTGATGTGGCATACTCTTCAAACAGTTAGATGAGTAGTGACTAGCTCTCTGGACTTCAGGTCAGAAAGTCTTTATATCAAATCCTGCCTCGGTTACATTTTAGTTACATGATGCTGGACAAATCAGTTAACCTTTTCTCAGCCTCAGTTTTCTCCTCTGTAAAATGGGAATAACAAGAGCCCCTACTTTACAGGGTTGCTGTGAGAAATTTATTAGATAATTTGTACAAAGAGCTTTACAAACCCTAAAAGTGCTATATAAATGTTAGCCATTGTTATTATTTAAATACTTGAACACAACTACTACATTTACCTAATTTTTCTCAAGTTCCTTCAACCAGTTCTCTGTACAACAAAGCCTCCAAGGTCCTCGACCTACTTTGATCACTCTATTCTGAATATGGACAGAAGAGCAATATTTATAGTGAGTGATCCTTTAATCAAGGAAAAAAATTAAAATTTTCATCCAGATCAGAACAGTCCACTCACCTACTCAAAAACATTTCATATCTCCTCTACTCCCTTCAGGATAAAATGCAAAACCCTTGGCTATCACCAATGTGGTTCCTATCACCCTTTCTAGTCTTGTTTCATATGATCCTTGAATGAATTCTTATGTTCCAGTCAAACTGGCCTTGAGATGTTTCCTAAACATGATCCCATAGCTTTTGCCTCACATGACTAGTCCCCTGAAAGCAGCCCCTCCACATCTCTGTCTCTCAGGATTCTTGCCTTCTTTCAATGCTCAGTTTGACCCAATTCTTCTACGAACCCTTCCTTGATTCTTCATCCTCGTTGCTAATGCTCTCTCCCTCCTCAATTGAGTTTGTATTATCTTTATTTGTCTCCCTTAAACACAACATGAGCTCCATAAGGAGCTACATTGTGTGTTTTTTATCCTTTGTATCACCAGCATCCAACACAGTGCCTTGTGCATGATAAGTATTTATTTTGTGGAATTAAATGGAGTACTGTAAAATTCTGATGCGTGTTTTTCCATAAATGGTCACATGGTGACATTTAGCAAATGTTATCAAAATTAACTGGATTGGGTAGAATGAAATACAATCTGCTTAGGGCTGGTACCTGCAGTCATCCAAAATAGAGTCAAGCAATCAAATAGGACTTTCAGAAAGCCTAGATGGCTTCACTCCCAGAAACTGTGCCCATAAGCACTGCACTGACCTTATAGGCCATGGGCCTTTCCGGGTGTTCACTTATCTGCCTTAGAACTCTTGCCATGTCTAATGCAGCAGAGGTTGGAAAATAATAGCCTTGCCCATTTTAAATCCTTTAAAAGGAGAAATTAAAGGACCTATATCCCAAATCCCCACTATAAGGCCAAAGTCTCGAATTCTACTTCTCAAAATTCCTTTCACTAATAGTGCCTGGCACATAGTAGGTACTTAATAAATGTTTATTGATTGACTGGTTACATCTTTTTTGTTCTGCATGATTCTTACCTAGGATTGGAGAAGTTAGAGAATCCCTGCTAATCCCTACCCCCAGCTGCCAAAGCATTGAACCACTATGTCAGTCATTCTAGTTTTCTTCTGTTCAGGTTAAAGAAATAAATGGGAAGTCCTAACATTTCAAGAGAAAACTGATTTCTTGTTCAGATTATAATCTTTCTTAAGTAAGCTATTAAAATGCAAACTTTGTCAATGAAATCTTTGGTAGATAAATACTAAGAGTAACAAAAAAACTTTCAGACCCAAGCTCTAAGACAAAATTGATTTTCATATGCTGAAGTCATTTTATCAATAACTTTAGTGAAAGAATTTTTGGTTGGGTTTTTTTTAAGTTCCACACAATTCCAGAGAGTTATTCTTCGTGGTCTGACTAGGGAGAACCAAAAGTGAAGAGGGAAAAAAGGGGCTAATAAGAAACAATAAGGGATAAGATGGCCCCAACACAACGGCCAACAACCCATCCTCCTGATATCTAGGAAGTGAAGGAAAGGTAGACAAGGTAGACAGGAGAGCCTGGGAAAATACAGAACAATAGCAGGCATAGTATAGCAGAATGTATGCTTATTTGGGGACTAAAAGACCACATTAAATATGGGGGCAACCACTTTCTAGCATTGGATTAAATGAGCAATTCAATTAATCTCTCGGTGTCATTTTTTCCTCTGTAAAATGAGAGGTTTGACAAGATACAATTTGTTAGAGTGGTTAGAGTGTTAAACCTGGAGTGGAAGACAGGAGTATGAATTCTTCCTAAGACTGACTATGTGACCCTGGGCAAGTCACTTAACTTCTCTGGGGCCCAGTTTTCTCATCTGTAAAATGAGAGGGATTATACTCAGTGACCTCATTTCAAAATATGAAGTCATATAAAAATGGGAGTTATATATATATATATATATATATATATATATATATACATACATATACATATATATGCATATATATACATGTATGTGTGTGTGTGTGTATATATATATATATATATATATATATATATATATATATATATGTAAAGGTGGAAGGCAGAAAGAACATCAGAAGAAGCCCAAACACTAAATTCATCTATCTGCCTTGTCATTTTACCTAGAGCTCTGTTTCTAACAACTATATTTGGGAACCACCTTTGGTTGTTCTATAGATTACTAGCGTCCATTCTATAAAATCAAGCAACTTACAAAAAAACTAGAGAAGCGTAAGTGAATTCCTAGAACCATGGGCACATTTTAAAATACTTGGATTGATTATTTTGGCTCCAGAAGATAGATAAAGTAGCACATCTCCCATCTTTTGGTAGATAGGAAGTGGTCTCTTGTTATAAAATACTGCAAATACTGCCAAATATGGTTAACCATATTGATTGATTTTGCTTAAATATATTTCTTTGTTAAGATGAAGTTCTCTATGAAATATTGGGGTATATTCAGTAGTGAAAGAAGAAAGGTTTTAATACAATTTTAAAAATATTTTTTTTTAAGTCATGAGTTAAGGGTTCCAGGCTAGGTAGCTCAGTAGGGTAGGAGAAACAGCACCGGATCTCAAGCCTCAGGCACTAACTGCATGAGCCTGGACAATTCGCTTAAAATCTGTCTTCCTCAGTTACTTTATCTGCAAAATAGGTATAATAATAGGACCTAACTCACAAGTTTATTGTGAGAATAAAATGGGATCAACAATTGTAAAGTGCTTTGCAAACCTCAAAGCACTATATTAATACTAGCTAGTTATTCTCCTACTCCAGAGTAGCAGGAGTCTGCCCAAAAGGAAGAAAAAAAGAGCCCTGGAAACTGAACTTCAAAAAGTTTCCCAGCTTCTGATGTTCCTTTCCCTCATGTTTTTCCTTAGATTCTCTCCCTGACCTTAAAGCTTAATGCCTACTGTGTGCAGGGTAACATTCTAGCTTCATGCCTGGAATGCACTCCCTCCTCCTCTCCACCTGACTGAAGCCCTCTCTTCCTTCAAAGTTCAACTCAGACACTGCTTTCTACATGAAACCTTTCCTGATCTCCCATACTACTAGGACTCACTTTTCCAAATGCCATTGATTTCTCTTCATATGTACTCTGTATATATTTATATGTGCACTTTTCCCCATAAAATCATATACTCTTTATTGTTAAGGATTGTTTCATTTTTTTGTATCAGTGTCCTTTGTGCCTGAGACATAGAAGGCACTTAATAAATGTTTGTTCATTGGTGGATGGTACAAATTTTAATCAACATACAATTCCTACCCTCATGGTTCTTACAATCTAGTGAGGGATACAACCCACATACAAATAACAATTATATGTAATGGTGTATGACCAGTATGTTAGAGAGGAAGGAAACCATGAGATTTGTTCATGCTGTCCAAGAGCAGATTAACAAAGTGAATGGGGGAAGGCTTTGTGGAGAAGGTAACCTTTGAATCAGGCTTTAAAAGAAGGGTAGGAAAGCAATAGTCAAAAAGATAATCAGGGAGGGCATTCCAGGGCTGATTTATATGTAATAGGGCCCCCAAACAATTCATAAGATGGCAAGTGATTTTTAGTAATAATTAATTTAATAATAAATAGTAATTTATTAAAGTGAGATACAGAAGGGAATTAACAAAATATCCCAACCTCTCACCACATCCAACTCTGGATATACCACATTCCTCACCATGCGTACAATACTTTAAAATTGTTCATTCCAGAGACAAGAAAGGGGAAAAACATGGGCTTTAAATGAACCATGTTTAGATTACCTGTTTAGGGTTGTTTTGTTTTTAACTAAGGAACAGTAGAGGACCTAGTCATGTGAGATGTATCAATTGTTTTGGACTAAGCATTAGATTAAAGCAGGAGGCTCACAGTATTGAGATTTAGGACCAGAATGGACCTTAGATATCTACAAAATATTTGAGTGTAAGCACTGAACACTTACTAAATTGCAAAAGGTTCCATTCAGTATAAAGATGCAGTTAACTAGGCAATGTTTGCCAATGCCATTTAATAGATGACTCCGGAGGGTGGGAGGCAATAAGGAACATAAAGGTGAATTGATTTCCCCTGATCGCTAAAAGTGAGTGGCAAAGTCTGGGTCCCAGATTTCAACATGAACAGCCAGAGAAGACTGTGGCCCTACTCTTCTCAGACTGACTCCTATTAACATAACTCTGATATGCTTCAGGTTTCAACTGTAATCTGGTGAACTTAGAAATGACTGCTGAAACTCTCCAGCCAGTTGATGTGGAAAAGTTATAATTCCACCTTTCTCATTCAGAGCTGACCTGCCTGGTTAATTTTTAGAAACTTCACCCTTTGCTACCAGTCCATGCTCCTTGACCCCATAACCCCAGTGATGACATGACAGCTGCCATAGCAGACCACTTGTCTAAAAATCTATGTAAATCCAAGCCCTCACCTGCTATGTGACTTCATAACATAGCCCACTATTCATCTGGGCCACCAGCAGTATTTTGTCCTGTGAAACAGTACAGGTAAGGGTGGCCACATGCAACTCTTTCGCGGACTACATTAAAGTTTCCTATGCTATGCATGCAGGTGTGTGCTGATAAAAGTTTAACAACCAGCTCTCTGAAAACAAAAATGTATTCACGACACAGTTTTAAGTTGCATCTGTATTGTGAACACTTTTTCTATCATTTTCTTAAGTATTAGACAATCAACCCAACAATAAAACAAGCCCTGATTTATAGTGTTTGTTGATTTCTGAAGTACAAATACCCACGCTGAAAATTTCACAATTAACCCTGCAAGCTGATTTGAACTTGCTTGCGAGAAAACATCCCAGCTTCATGCCGTTCACCAGAACTCAGCCTGAAATTTGCATGACACAGGTAAACCACATTGTTCATCTCTGCCTTGTAGAATTGCTGTCCTCCCTCAGTGCTCAACTCAGAAATTTCGTCCTTGGTGAAGCTTTCCTGTTCCCTCCTTTTTGCTAGCACCCTCTCCCTTCTCAATTTACCTGCTTATTTCTAAGTAGACTAGACAAGGCTGCTTGACAGGAGAGGAATAGCTGCCAATGATGGGGAGTAGGGGACATAGACCAGGAAGCGAGTAACTCACATATGTTTCATGTTTTAATCTGCCTTCAAGCCTGTGTTACATTTCAAGTCCTTGTGGGCCTAATTTTGGGCTCAGTACTCTGTGCCTAAAGATCCATTCCCTGCTTCTACAGTCATCAAAACCCTTCAGTGGTACTGTGGTACATCAAAAAGGGCATTAACTTTAGAGCCAGAAGACCTGGGTACAAAGTCTCTAATATAAGACTTTAGGCAAGTCAATTAACATCCCCAGGCTTCAGTTTCCTTAGTTGTTAAAAACAAAAATGAGGCATTAGGCTCTATGTTTGTAGGATCTTAATTATGAAGTAAACAATGAGGACAGAAGGAACACCAAGGGCCTTGACCATAGAAGATTTAAGAGTTAAAAATTATTCTGACTAGGGGGCAGTCCTAGGCAAGACTGAAATAGAAGCTTACATTTGGGGTCTGATGGCACCTGGGTTTATGAGAAACTTTGGAGCCCACCTAATCCAATTCCATCATTTTACTGATGAGAAAATTAAGGCTCAGAGAGGAAAAATGGTTTGTCTCAGGACACACATATGGCAAACAGCAAAGTTAGGATTATACCCAGATCTTTAGTCTCCAAATAAGCAAGTGTTCTACGCACCTCACCACCTCTCTTCAAAATCCCTCTTCGAGGCAATTTCCTTCCCTTTTTTATACAACCAGTCACGGATCTTCACACCACCCAGTACCATGTTTCATTCAATGCTTGCCTTACTAGGCAGCAATGAAGGCTTGCCTACAAAGTATCCATCTCTTCAAGGCTTTAATATGTCAATCAATCAGTTAGCATTTATTAAGCAACCACTGTGCTAGGCACTAGAGATACAAAGTCAAAACTGAAAGTATTTACCATACAGAATTCACGGACTACAGCAGAGACACGTTCCCAAAAAAATATATTCAGGATATATATAATATAATTACACGACCAAAAAAATTAGAGGAAGTGGAAAACATTACCTGCGGGGGGTCAGAATAGCCTTCATGTAAAAGGCAGTACATGAGCAGTTTTTGTTTTGTTTTCTTAGGATCCTACCAGGATTGAACATCATTTTATAATAGAATTTTATTTTTTCCAATTACATGTAAAGATAGTTTTTAACATTCATTTTTATAAGATTTTGAATTCCAAATTTTCTTTCTCTCTCTTTTCTCTCCTCCTCCCTAAGATGGCAAGCAATTTGATGTAGATTTTATATGTGCAGCCATGTAATGCTGTGAAAGAAGAAACAGAAGAAAAAAATATGGAAAAATAAAGTGAAAATGTTATGCTTCGATCTGCATTCAGACTCTATCAGTTCTTTCTGGATGTGGTTAGCATCTTCCATCATTAATTCCTTGGAATTGTGTTGGCTCGTTGTACTGCTTGGAAGAGCTAAGTCATTCACAGCTGATTGTTGTACTGTATTGTACAGTATTTCTGAATATAGTGTTCTCCTGGTTCTGCTCACTCCACTCAGCATTAGTTCATGTTAGTCTTTCCAGGTTTTTCTGAAATCTGCCGTTCTGCATGAGTTGTTTTGAAGGGAATGAGGTATTCTAAAAGGCAGAAGTAAGGACAGAGTGTCTCCTAGGAACAGAGGACAGATTGGAAGTCTCATCTGACAAATTCACTCACTAAGATATTAAAGGGGAAAAAAAAAATACATGACTATGTTTTTTCTCTCAGAAGTGGACCAAGGAGTATAAAATGGAGAAAAGACCTTGGAAATCATCTTGTCCAGCCCTCTTATTTTGCTAATTAGGCAACAGAAACTTGAAAAAATTAAGAGACTTGTCCAAGATCACCCAAGTGATTGTTTGAGACAAGACTAGTATGGAGGCTCTACCTCAATCTGATGGATCTTTCTCTTCCCTTTGGTAGAGTGGTGAGGTAGCAGAGAGAACATTGAATTCACAACAGATTGAAAGCATTGAAGCACTGAAAACAGATCACTAAAGCTATGAGGCCAGGAGCAAGTCTCCTGACCTCTCAGAGTTTCATTTTCATCGTTTCCAGAATAGAAATAGTAATAATTGTAGCTCCTACTTCAGAGGGTGATTTTGAGGAAAGTAGTTGGTAAACCATAAAGGATCATAAAGGTAGACTTTAGAGGTTACAACTGTTAGTATCTATTCTGTCACTTACATGCTGTATGGCCCTGAGTAAGTCACTTAACCTCTGCCAGCATCAGTTTATTTATCTGAAAAGTGGACAAATAAAACCTACCTCCTAGGGTTTTTGTATCAAATGATAAAATACCTATAAAGTACTTTTTAAACCTTAAAATACTATTAAAAACTCTGTTATTATTCTGGAAAGCAAAATATCACTAGATTATGTATATTTTTTGACATTTTTAGTGCATTAGGCTTATGTGCCCAAAGGATTAAAGCAAAAGCAAATGACCAAAATACAAAAATTGGTAAAGACATATTTACAGCAGCTCTTTTTGGAGTAGTAAAGCATGAAAAACTAAGTACCCATCATTTTACATTATGTGAATGTATTGTACTATAAGAAATGACAAATGGGAATCTTTCAGAGAAACCTAGGAAGACTTATATGAACTGATGATGAAGTAAGTGAAAAGAGACTAGAGATCTATTTATCCAATCACAACATCTTAAAGACAAAACAACTTTGGGAGACAAGAATTCTAACCAACACAATCAACAGCAACCATGATACTAGAGGATCAGTGATGAAATATACAACCCAACCCTTGAGAGCAGAGAGGTAATGAATTCCAGACAGACAGATAGATGATAGATAGATAGAGAGGTAGGTGATAGATAAATAGATAGATGATAGATAGATAGATAGATGGCTAGATAGATAGATGATAGCTAGATAGATAGATGATGGATAGATAGATGATAGATAGATGATAGATGGATAGATAGATGATAGACAGATAGATGGATGGATAGATAGATGATAGATAGATGGATGGATAGATAGATGATAGATAGATGGATGGATAGATAGTTAGATGATAGATAGACAGATGATAGAGAGATGGATAGATAGATGGATGGATAGATAGATAAATGAGAGATAGATGATAGAGATAGATAGATAGATGATAGACAGATAGAGATAGAAAGATAGATATATGATAGATGTGTGTTTATGTGTATGCACAGGTATATGCATATATGTGTGTACATATACATACGTGTGTGAATGAAAGAAGGGAATCGGATTAGACTGTAGTAAGGTCCCTTTGAGCTCTGAAATTCTAATCTTTTTGGTTCATTTTGCTACGTATTTCACATAATACTATACAATCTCTCTTAAAATAAATACACTTAAATTGTACCATTTTCCCCTAGAATAAGTATCGAAAAATCAGTTTTATTGGACAATATAGAAAGAATTATTTTCAT
This sequence comes from Bettongia penicillata ogilbyi, assembly GCA_023548195.1. NCBI lineage: Eukaryota > Metazoa > Chordata > Mammalia > Diprotodontia > Potoroidae > Bettongia > Bettongia penicillata. The sequence continues at coordinate 2,660,736 of JAJHZJ010000779.1, read as the reverse complement.
TATTAGTAGTTTGAAGGGGGAAAGCAGAGAAGAGGAAAGAGAGAAAAGCTTGTGCTATTTGTCTCATTGTATAGTTTCTTGTGCTAAGTCCTTAAGAAATATCTAAATACATCGTTGTGTATAAATATATACATATATGCTATATATTATAACATACACACACACACACGGCCTATGTGGAAATTTGTATTTGTTATCAGGGTTATGTTTTTTTCTATTTTTTTAGGGGAATAGGGTTGGAAGAGAGAGAATATAGATTTGTGTTCATTAAAAAGAAAATCATATTATGAGTACCCTGAAAGCTAAGAAGTACTCTAAAAATATGAAATACAGTAGTATTATTACCCCATCTGTTTCAGACAGTAGCTCCATTACTCCCTTGTTGATATTCTCATTCCAAACAGCTTTAAAAGCCCCTTTTCTCCTTTTTGCCTATCCTCATTCTGGCCTTCAGCCTTGTTGACACCATTTTTATAAGCTCTTGCCACCATTTTCAATTTATTCTTAGTTACACACCCCCCTTCCATCTTTTCTGTGTGTCCTAAAAAAATCCAAATTCATCAAAGGGCTCTTTGTGTGACCCCACTGAGTCTTTAGATAGCACCACAATTTCTTGTTCATTGGGGATATTTGTAATTGCATATTAAGAACATCCATTATTAAGGGTTTCCTATCCTTCTTTAAGGGATTCCTATCCCATTTCATGGTCAGGCATTTCTTTTCTCTGAACTTATTGAAATCTGCTTTCCCAAAGTCCTTTCTTCATGTCCAAGGTTAGGGCTTACTCTGACAACTCTCGCCTCTCCTTCATTTTATGAATTTCAAGATAACATGATCCTTTTCTTCCAAGGTTTCTATAACTTCCATATAACAAATCAATTCATCCTTGACGGTCAGAAATAAATCCAGAATAGCAATGCTCCTCAGGGTTTTTCCAATTTTCTAGAAACTTCCTTGCTAGCAAGTTGAGAATTAATCATCTATTCTGCTTTGATCAGAATGAGATTTCCAACAGATGCCTATATTGTTGAATTTTCCTATAATCATATCTTGCTTCTATGACAGTTCCTCTCTAATACAAATTAGTAGTGATGAATGTAAGTATAACCTGTGGCCCAGAATACCAAGGTTTGAGTTTACATGGCTAAGTCTTGGAAGGCAATACTCCTAAAATTATATTTTTTTGGTTCATCTTGCCCCCACAGATTTTCTTCTAGGAAATATAGGTTAAATCTAACTCGTGTTTATGTCTCTAAAGATACCGATAAAAGAATTCCCTTTCAAACACTTAGTTTAACAAGATATATCAAGTATAGGATCGTCAAAATATCAGAAACACATAGTGACTCACAGTAGCCTATAAACAGTCAACATAATTCTCTAGACTCTCCAAAGAATCCCACCTTTTCTCAAGGCTCATAGACTCCAAATGCCTTCTGTTTGTATCCTTCACAAGGGAAATTACCTTACAATTTCTAAAGATGCAACCTAACAATATTCTTGCAAGATCCATTTTCACTCCTGTAATGGATATAAGTCTCTGATCTCATAGTATTATACTAAATGCTTAGATTACATATTGAAGGAAAGCAAACTTAAGGTTGCTAGAAATTCCCTTTCCATTGGATCTATACTGTCTGAAGGAATCACAGTAGAAACAAAGGATAATGTTTAGCCCTTTTGATGCTTTGTATTTTGGCTGAGTCCCTTAATACTCTGTATCACCAAAGCAATATTCATAGCACCTGCAGTGACTATGAATATGCCAGTATTGTCCTGAATCCCAAAGTGTAAGAGATTCTCCATATAGAAGGCAGAAGAAAAACATTTATTCAGACATCAGAAAGCCAAATCCCAGCACCAGAAAGCCAAATCTATCATAGTAACTAAGAAGTCAATACACATTAGCAATACAGGGGACAAAGCCATGCCCAAGTCTTCCTTCTCTGCCCCCTGCAACCCCAGGGCCTTCCCACAAACAAACACTCATAAGACTAGCTGTGCCTGTCTGTATCCTCTCTCCTCCACCCTAACCACCCTCACCAACTTCCTCCCAGTTCTGCTCCACCCTTCCTGTTCTGCTCATTCAGCAAGCTCCTCCTACCATATGTGACTTAAGCTTTCATGTGATTTAAGCAGGTCACATAGACCTATTAATGAATGGGAAAGATCTTCCCATTTAAATTACCATTACATATTCTTCTACTTTCAGAAACTGTGTTCATAATTATCATCTTCCTCAAGAGATTTAGGTTGCCTGGAACTTCCCCTTTACTCTTCTTTCCAGGAACTCTACCTTCTTTCTCAAGAATAGGGGTTCTTAACCTGGGGTCCAAGGACTCTCAAGTAGTTAGTGGATCGATTTTTCAAGGAGTCCATAAGCTTGGACTGAAAAAAATACAGATAATCATACATATTTTATATCATACATTCAAAAGTGATCCATAGACTTCACCAGAGCCAAAGGAGTCCATCTCACATACACCCCCCCACACACACACACACACATACACAAAAGGTTAAGAGACCTGCATTAGAAGGATGAGTATTCAAACTCTCCATAAACTCACCAACGATGAAGAAATTCCTTCTTTATCCCTAAGGAAAGATTGTCTTCTCTGACAAGAATGAAACCTACTTGTTGGCTATCTGGTAAAGTTTCTTTGATTATGTTTGTATTCCTTTCAAAATAGAAGAGATATCTTAACTGAAGCCCCATCCTAAATGTTATAAGTATACTGGATGGAAGTGGTCTAGTAAATGTTGTTCAGTTGCGTCTGACTCTTTGTGACCCCACTGGAGGTTTTCTTGATAAAGATACTGGAGTGGTTTGCCATTTCTTTCTCTAGTACATTTTACAGATGAGGAAACTGAGACAAACAGGGTTAAGTGACTTGCCAGGGTCACACAGCTAATAAGAATTTAATATGAGATTTGAATTCATGTCTTCCTGACTCCAAGCCCAGCACTCTATCCACTGGGGCTTCTAGCTGTCGAGTGTAAATGTACCCAGAATTATTTGGTTATATTTTACCTAAATGCAACCATCAGGAGCAGAAATGACTTAACATAGCATGGTTTAGAAAATATGGGACCTGGTTTAAAAGATACAATAGCTGGAGGCAAAAAGACCTCAGTTCACCCCACCTCTGACAATCAATGTCAGTTATTATTATGTGAGGTAAGATATATTTTGATGGGCTTCACTGACCTCAGGAACAAGGAGCGTTCAGGATCTCAGCGGATGAGTACTTTTAGGAAATGGAAGTGAATGGAAGGTGAAATATAGGATTAACCAGGCATGCAACTTCAATCATAGCCCTGAATGGCAGGTCTTGATATGTTGGCACCACCTAGATTAAAAGGGAGTTCCAGCGAACAACAGTGATAGGAAGAACTTAGGAGCTATGGAGATCTTATTGTGTGGATCAATAACTTTTTTTCCATTTTAATGTTCTAATTCTCTGCCAGAGTTAATGATGGGAGTGCAGGTGCAGAGGGAGACCGAGAATAAGGGATAAGCCATTTAGCATGTCATAGAGCTTTCATCTGGCCAGTGTTTCTATCTCAGAATTAAAATGGACCTAGGGTGCTAAAAGTTTCTTCTAAAAACACTAAAATTTGGAAACAGGAGTTACATATTCTCTTTGGGCAATGGAGGTAGATGGCAGAGCAGAAAGTTGAGGAGTAACAAGAAGGCTTTCTCTGTTTCCCAGGAGGTAGAAGAGGACAAACCCAGCTGGAGAAAGAAGGTGGTCATCCTGTTGGAGTTCAGAGATTGCAGAGATTAAACATGGATCCGCTAACATTTAGGATCTCTCTGTAGGAGCAAAATATTCACCCAGATAGAAAAGTCAGTTGTCTGTCCAGTGATCACATCTATTAAATAAGTTGGAACATTTTGTTCCATTTAGTATAATATGACATAGATAAAATTAATAGAGCCATCCAATGTAGTATGCTGAAAAGAATGCCAGTTTGGGAGTCAGACGATCTGGGTGTGAATTCTGGATCTGCCACTTGGCTCAGGCAAATCTCTTAACTTTTGGAGGCCTAGGTTGCTTCAGATACAAACTGGAAAACTCAGATGTAGGAGTCCATAAGACATCTTATAGCTTTAAAGTTCTATGACTTTTTAATAAGTTTTTTGAATAGATTCTGTTTTTAAATAATAACAATAGTAGTTAACATTTATATAGCACTTACCATATATGTTCTAGGCACTGTGCTAAATGTTTTATAATTATTTCTCATTTGATCCTCACAACAACCCTGACAGGTAGTTGCTCTTATTATCCTCATTTTATAGGTGAGAAAACTGAGGCGAACTGAGATTAAGTGACCCACCCAAGGTCACACAGCTAGTAAATGCCTGAGACTGGATTTGAACTCAAGTCATATAGGGTAAGACTATGTCCACTATGCAGCCTAGTTGTCTCCATATCATCCATTATTTCTCTCTGTATTCCATCCTTTCCTCTCTCCAAGAGTCATCTCTCATAATAAATAATTTCTGAAAGAAAAAGAAGAAAGACTTTGATTCTCAAAGATCCACTTAACTGGCTCTACAAAAGCTTTATGGTCATAATTCACACATGCATCAATGGAATCCTTGTAGATGGTCTGAGAAGGGAACAAGCAGACCTTTTCAAATTATTTCCAACATCAGATCACATTTTTACAGTCACTCAGTTGACTGAGAGGTTCAAGACTTCAAGATTCCACTGGGCTTATAGTTTGTTGATTATAAAAAGTATTTGATTTGGTAAAGCAAAATAATACTTTAAAAGCCCTTCCTCCTTTAAAGATGATTCTAACAAAATATTTCCTATGCACATTTCTTATAAGATCATACAAGTTTTCTTCAAAGAAGGGAGATAGTTTTGTTTGAAAATCCTTTATGAATATCAAGCAAAACAGAGAGGCATTTGGTCATCAGAGGTATTTGCCAATCTCATGGAAGATGTCCAGCAAATAGTGAGTCAATAAACATTTATTAAGTACCTACTGTGTACCAGGCACTGTGCTAATCACTAGGGATATAAATAAAGCTAAAAAGACAATCTCTGCTCTCAAAGAACTTACAATTTAATGGGGGAGATAACAATGATTTCATTGGTATAGGACATTTCCAGTGAAGAAACTGCTCATATTAATTTGGGGGTGTTTGGGTACAACAAAGGAGGACCTACTAGCTAGCTACACATAGTCCAATACTTCCCTCCTCCCCCAAAAAAAACCAATATTCACACTGATTGGTGGAAATTGAACTGGCTACCTTAAGCAGCACCATGAAACTCCATACTTGATTCATGAAGACACCTTTCCTGCACAAACAAGAAATTCAGAGAAGAGAGAGAGCATCTGGCCCTCACTCCCAAAGGGACCCACTTTTATTCCATTCATATCCATTAAGCTGCTTCTAAGAGATATGCCATTAAAGGAGAGGAATAAGAATGCAGCTTGATAAAAACCAAATGTCAGAAGGGCAAAGATTGGCGAGCTAATATCAGAAAAAAAATTGATTTTAATCTAACTTGTCCTTTGTTCCCCAATAACTGAATAAACGTACTTACTGGATTCAGTGACTTCCAGCAAAGGGCTTCGTAGCACTAAAATTCAAAACTGTTAGAATAACAATACCTCTCCCCACGGAAGATATCTCTGTGAGAAAAAGGAGTACAACTTTCTCTTAGGGAGCAATTTACATTTGATATAATAACAAATTTCCTTTATGATTATATCTTTATATTTCAAGAGTATAATTAATATCTATGTAGAGGAGTATTTTTGGAGCTGAGGGGGGATGGGGGAAGAGTGGGTGGAGGGACAGCTGGTGCTGGTGTGATATGGCAGGTATCTTTCTTTGTTGCTATGTGGACTGTACTCTCCAGGCACTCAGATCTCACAGGAAATGGGGGCTTTACTAAATACACCAGATCTAACTGTGCTTTTTGAGACCTGTTTGTGACTACTGTATTTCTTGGAACGCAGTGTTCTAAATTCTCACCCCACCCACATCCCTACTTGACTGCATAAAACAATTCTTTCAGTCTTTGCCCTGGGCATGCATTAGGCAATCAAACTCCTACAGCCAGGGGAAAAGCTGTGGCCAAAAAAAAGAGGCATAGAAGAAACAAAAGAGGTGAAGCCCCAAGAATGCCACTTGTGTGACTGGCCAAATGACGGCACAGCAGAGACATTTTTCACAGGACGTCCACATCTAACAAACCTCCTAATTGAAAAATGTCCATTTTGAGGAACATAAACATCCATCTGTGCTTTTCCATTGAGACAAGTTCTTATAAAGCTCTCCAAAAGCATTTGGTTTTAAATTTACAGAACCATTAAATATTTTGGAGGGCAACTATTTTGGTTAGTATCTCAAAAAAAAAACAAAAACCTATTTCCAGAAAGCTGTATAATTGTCTGGAGCTCAATCTGTCAGTAAATGAAATCTTAGCTACATCAGTCTTATTAGGGAAATGGAGTTAGGGGCAGACAGAATGACAGCTGGCTTATTTCTTGCTTCCCCATGAATATCCAGTTTAAAATAGTATTAACATAACTGGCACTGGCCCTGGCTTTCAGAGTGCTGGTTCTACCTAACAGTGGGCCTAATTGGATAAACATATAGAATATTTCCATAACAGCATAGTATTATATGAAGCGTTACAAGATTTCCAGAAGCATTATGGTGGAAAAAGTGCAGAAAAGGGATTAAGACAAATCTGATTATATTTCCAGCTCCATTACTTTATGTGTTAGAGACCCTGAGTAAGCTAGTCAATCTCTTTGTGTCTCTGTTTCCCCATCTGGAAAATAATATCTACCTGCCTATCCCATTCTATGCCTTTTTGACAGGTACATGTCCCCTACATGTAAATCAGTAAGTAAAATATGTATTAAAGTGAATTTTGCACAATGTGAAAATATTGTAATAAAAATATTATACCTGAAAGACTTATTATGTTTTCTATCCTAATACCTGGTGTGGAGTTGACTCTGGTTCACCAAGGTTATGTCACTGGAACAAAACTCCGATAGGTCTCAGCAAGTCAAAAAAGTCTAAGAGCATAGCTCACGTGAAGGAACAAGTCAGGAGTTCCATATTTCAGGTCATATCTGTAAAATTTCCAGAAGTTGGTGTGCTCACAAAATTTAGGAAGAGAATAAAGGGTACAAGAGGGGATTGACCCAGAGCTGAAAGTAACTGAGGGTGCAGCCAGCAGACACACTTGACAGGGTAGAATGAAAAATACAAGAATGTTGACCACCCTTCAGTCAATTCCACCAACTCTAGAAGTGATGAACAAGTAGCATAGGTCCTATGCAGTACAGGTGATGAGCCAATGTAGGAAGCAGACAGAGGACAAGATCGGACATTGTACCAAATAATGGAGTGATGAGTGAGGAAAAGGCCAAGAAAAATCAGTGAAACAAGTTCTAAGTCCACTCAACTGATTTGACATTAATCCTTTGGAGTCCCTAAATAGAAAAGCATTAGAGATGCTTGCCAGCTCAACGTGTGAGTGACCAGGTCTGAGTCTAGACACATAAACTGTGCTCTTGGAACTTCCAGATTTGGGATATGGCTTATATTGGCTCCCACCCAGCATGGGGTGCCCTCATCATTGAGGGTGCTGTGCTCTATGAGCAAAGAAGAATTGAAGTAGCTCAAAAGAAATGTGAGATGTTCAATTTAGAGAATCCATTCCAAATGTTTACCTGGACTATTTGTACCGACCTGTGGTAGCGCATGCCGTGCTCATATTGGTCTGATCAGCCACAGTCAGACATATAACTTGACTCTAACATAGTGATGTCATTTTGGTCCTCTTTGAGAACAAAGGAAAGCCCTCACCATCGTATTGTTGCCAATGTAGACAGACACCACCACCAGTCACTTTTGTCCCAAGGATAAGGATACTGTTAGGATACCCATGAAAAATTCCAAATCTCTGACCTCAGACGTTCACAAGGTCCTCTTCTGGTCAAGAGGGTAGGGGACGAGACTGTGGCACTTTTTCTCTCCCTCCCCCACCCCAGATTCCTTCCGAGGGACTTGGTTGAAAATGCTCTCTCAACTTCTTCTATTCCTTTGCAGAAGAGGCAGGTACATGAGTATGGAACATTGAGTATGTATTCAGATCTTTTTGGATGTACTAATCAGTTTTGCTTATTTTTTTCCCCTTTTTTCTCTTTTCATTTTAAGAATTCTTATTTTATAGATGGCACCCTGGGAGAGGTGAGAGGGAGGAATACAGAGGAACATTTAGATCATGTAACAACACAAGATATAAATAAATTTTTTAAAAAGAAAGAAAAAATCTAATGGAGAGATGAGGCACCCGAAGGATAATTGGAGCCTGCCATGTATTTGCCCTCCAGGTCTGGTCCTCTACTACCAACCTCACAGGTACACAACTACAACCCTTTCAAAAATTTTTCAGAGAACAAATTACAGAGTCTTAGCTTTGCTGAGCATATAGTCTTCAAGATGTCTTTCCTACTCTTACCTCCTAGAACAGACTTCCCAGAGACTGGGGGGAGGGGGAAGTCAATCAGAACCAGCCACCTGGGAAACCAGCATCAGGAGTTGAAGAGTCAGCAATCCAGTCAACTCCAAGATGGCAAGAACACAACAAGGAAAGTAAATACATCTGTGCTTCTGGTTCAGCTCAAATATCCCCTTCTATAGGTGACCTGTTCTGATGCTCCCTGCCTGCTGGGCTAGTGCCTTCCTCTATCCCCTCCAAATTACTGTATTTATTTTGGAGACATTTTGTGTTCATCTATAGATTTATAAGTTGTCTCTTCCATAAAATGTAAACTTGCGGGCAAAGGAGTCTCATTTTTTTCTTTATATCCCTAAAACCTTAGGCTGTGCCTTGACAGCTAAAAAATACTTCTTTATTGATTGAATAATTGATATTTTCTCAGATGGATTTCATAATTGTGACACAACAGAAAAACTCATGGGGCAGCATGGAATAGAGTTAGAGAGTAGGACTGGGAGTGAGGAAGATCTGCATTCAGGTTCTGCCTTTAACACATACTTTCTGTGTGATTGTTGACAAATTACTAAGGCAGTTAGCTGACATAATGGATAGGGTACTGACTTCAAGTCAGGAAGACCAGAGTTTGAATCCTGCCTAAGAGACACACTAGCTCTGTGACCCTGTGTGACCTCTCTGGGACCTTTACTTCCTCATCTGTAAAATGGACTCAAAAATTTCAATGATTCCCTTAGGGTAGGAACTCTAAGTCAGCACTTCAATTAATTGAATCTCTTTTTAAGTTTTGATAAGTGAAGGTTTCCCCTGTTGTGCTCACTGGAAACTTTTGTACAGGACTTTTTTGTTTGTGGGCAGCTAGCTCTCAGCACTTGGTCACATTGAAGAGGTTCTGTCTTTTATCTCTTGCATCCCAGTGGCCAGCTACCAGCCCATGGCTGGTAGCCCATTTTGTTCACAGGTAATTCTTATTTGTCTCTATCTTAGATGACAAGATTTGAGGAAGAGCCAGATGATAATTGTGGATTAGAAATGTCTCTTTTTAGAAGCAAGAAAGGTTTGCTTTTCCTGGGTGAGGTAGAAGAGACCTTTGACCATGTACAATATCTAACTAAGTCATATGTATTGATGAACCAGTTCAATGGAATGTCTGTCCAAGTACATATTGCAAAAGTAGTTTTCCTCCATCTGTTTTCCTTGCACTGTCACCCACAAAAGAGATATGACTAGGAGATGGAGTTTGCTAACTCCCTAAGAGCTAAAGAGAGCTTGGCGTTTCCCTAGTGAGTGATCTCCGACTATTGGTAGGATAGCCAATTCTGAAAATGAGCATAGCTAAGTTTGAAGGGGGAAGGGGAAGGCTCATCATCAAAAAGATGGTCACCAAGTGATGAACTTTTTGGCTACAACAATTCACAAAGACCATTTATCTACTCAATCATGAAAAGTTCAGTCTGTGTCATTAGAGTAACTAACCATCTTACTGAAATCAAATTGAAATACTAATGTGCTATTTAAATGCCACTAAAAAATATCAGCTAGAAATCCATCCAGAACATGAGGACATTATGGCATCAATAGAAATTACATTCAATATCCCCAAAAATAATTTTAAGGGTTCATCTGATCCAGTAAGTAGGCAATTTTGATCACTCTAACATTATACCTACATACACTGACTAGGAGATGTCAGGGAGAAGGTCATTTGATTTGTTCAAACTGATCCAGCAATCAGAGGAAGTGCTTAGTCTTGAATTCAGAATCCCTGAGCTTCCATTAGCAATAATTGTCACTCTCTGACATCACCTTAGAGTTAACATTTTCCATTCCCAAGTGTCCTTGTGTTAACCAATATATTTCTGATCCCTTTTCTTAAGGGTTCAGAGAGCATTCATCTTTCATGACTCATAAGTTCTACTGTCTTAGTAGGACTGTACTAAAGGAGAAGAAAATTCTAGGTATAAATCTCAGTATCCACAAAACTAGAGAGTAAGAAGAATGGACTCTTAATAACTAATTATAACCACTCCAATAACATTAAAGACCAAAATATAGCCCGAATATACAGACAGAAACTAGGATTGAAGACTTCAGAGGAAGAAGAATGAAAGAAAATGGAAAAAATTTCCAGACTGTTCCTCCAAGCAGATTGGGTCCCACCCAATATTTCTTTGTGTAAGTCTGGGCGATGAGGGAAGGGGGGGTTGGGTTGAGAGGGAAGCAGAGAGGAAACTGCCAAATGCTCAAACCTTCTGCCGTGAAAATCAGTTGGTCTTAAGAATAACTAGTATTTGGAGGAAAGAAAAAAAAACTCTTTTGAAGATATGGTCCAAGTTTTTCAAATTCAAAAAGCAGCTGAGTACACAAAGTACACTATTTTGATAACTTAAACAGACAGAGCAGTCCACAGTATTTGCTACACAGAATAAAGTGGATACCTTTCAAAATTCTTCTGATTCCAGGGAAAATTCCTGATTAAAATGCTTTAACACTTCATTGGACTTACTGAGTAAAAGTGAAAGTATAAAGTGATTATATTACAATGGGGAAGGATTTTGAAAACTGTACAAGCCCCAGAACAATACTGGGGGAAGGGTGGGTTCGCTCCCCTGCTAACAATGAGGGGAAAATAAGGACAAAATTAGTGTGTTTCAAAACAAGCACCTTCCTGAGCCAGTCCAGCCCAGCCCATCCTCTTCTGCTTGCCTTAGATCTGGCTATAGAGAAGTTATCAAAATGGAAAGCTGGGAAAATGTGATAAGTTCATTGATTGAAGAAATCTACTGTGCTAAATGGGGCTCCTGAAAGGCTCAATACTGTGAAGAAAGCTTGGCCTGCCCACTCTCCAACAACATTCATCTCTGCCCCCATTTTAGCACAAGAGTAATCCTTTAATGATGGTACTCATATAAATGTTCATTCATTTCCTACAACAGCAGACCCTAAATTATCTTAACTATGTGGATCTAAGAAAGAAATGAATGAAAAGGACCCACACCCAGGAAGCATTCCACCTGATAAAAGCTTTGGGTTTGTTTTCTTTTCCTTTGCATTTGGACCTGTGATTTCATTGGTTTAGGGAACTGCCAGTGAAACTCCCTCAAAAGATGTAGAGGAGTACCTGTTCTACAACAAGGTCTTAGAGAAGTGACTGGGACATTGAGAGGTTAAGTGATGTGCCATGAGTCACAGAGCCAGTTGATGGGTCGGAGACTTGGACCCAGGGATTTCTGCTTCTAGCTTCATGCTGTAGCACCTTTTATGTTCTGTTAAGAAGTCAGTGAGAGTGCCTTGACTAGGCTATGTCTGTCCTTTATGAGGCTGTGTGACCCTGGGCAAGTGGTTTAAACACTTAGCACCACCAGACAATTCTCTCAAGACCAATTTACAAGCCAACTGACAATCTGCATTAGTAAAAGGAGTTTTCACATCAGGAGTTCTCTACGCTAGAAAAAAAACTAACTAGCCTAGGATTACTGAGGTGATATTTGCACTATAGTAGGTACTACAAGTTGAAAAATGAGGAATTCATATAATTTTGACTTTGTGTATGTGATGTATAATTAATAAATCAATCAATAAACATCTATTAATGCCTACTGTATACCAGGCATTGTGCTAAGTGCTGGAGTACTCTAGTCGGGGAGGAAACATGCAAGCATGTACAAACAAGCTATATGTAGGATAAATCAAAACTAATCAAAAGAGGGAACACACTAGAATTAAAAGGAGTTGGGAAGGTTTCCTGTAACAATAAGTATAAACTGGGACTTACAAGAAGCCAAGTAAATCAGTAGGTAGAGTTGCATGATTGATTTGATATTTTCCCCTGCTAAACCGGCAAAGTATTTGAAATGACCAGTTGCTTGGGGAACTTATAGATACAACCTGAGAATGTTTAGACTTTCGAAAAAAAAAAACAGCAACTCCATATAGTTGACAGCATACAGTGGAAAAAGCTACAGAAAATTAACAAAAGTCCTTTACCTACATCATCTCATTTGGTCCTCACAGGAGTCTCAGGAAGTAGGTACTATAAGTGATAATTATCATCATTTTATAGATGAAGAAAATCAAATTCAAGAGATGTTAAGGAACTTGCCCTGGTTCACACAGATAGTAGATGTCAGAGGTGAACCTCGACCCTAAGACATGCCTGACTCCGAACCCAGTGCTTTCATTATACCACATTACAATACTTCTTGGTATTGGTAGACCGGTAGACTGCCTTTTCATTGCTGTTCAGACATTTTAGAACATTCTTAGAGGAAATGCAATTTTGAACAAGGTCCCAAAGAAAGCGATTGCAGACTACTTACAACTTTATATTCAAATTATGTTTGTGTTTGTTTAAGCTTTTGGTTTTTTGTTTTTACTTTTCAGTTCAAATCTGTGATTTCATCTGGGCTAAACTTCCCATTAAGAAAACTCCTTCAGCCAAAACTGAGAATTCACTAGTCCACAGACATACAGCCAGTATGTATCAGAGAAAGGACTTGACCTCAGATTGTTCTGACTCCAAGGCCAGGCCAGTTCTCAACACACCGCATTTGCTGCCTGTCGTAAACCCTCCTAATCATAAAATATTACTTACTAATCATGTACAATGATTTGACTGGGTCCTTTAAATACATACTTTTAGGCAAATGGATCACTAGAATATAGAATCATAGATAGAGAGCTGGAAGGGACCCTGGAATCTGGAATCTATCTTTATTTTACAGATAAGGAAACTGAGTCCCAGGGAAGCTAAGTGACAGCCAATATCAGAGGTGGAAAATGAACCCATATCCTCTGACCCTAGAACCAGTGCTTTTCAGATCAGAAAAAACTTCAGGTTACAATTTGAACATGGCAAATTAGTATTTCAACCTATCAAGGATCCATAATTCATGGGCAGTGTCAGGGATTCTTCCACCAGTATAAACTGTGATCCCCCTCAACAACCTGTTCTACTTTGGTTCAACCTGGTGATGAGCTGTCCAAACTTAGATGGGCTGCTGCTCAGAAGACAGATCCGTAGGCTGACAATAGGCCTGTACTGGTAGCCTTCTCAACTTCGTTGAGTGTATCAGAGCTTGCACTTAACTGGCCTGACCTCAGAGAACCCAGTCACCTCTACCCTACAAAGACACATCAGAGTAAGACTTCAGTCGAGTTTTATTTGGAGCACAGTGAATTTTATTTATTTACTGGAGCAGACAGTAGGGTGGGAAGCCTTATTTATGAATAAATCATGCACGCTATATTTCATTACCAATAGACACTTCCACCAAACACTGAGCATGGTGCAACCTCTTAATTTGCATTTTCTCTCTTAAATTCCAAAACTCATGAAGTTATGTTCTTTTATTCCCTCTGCCTCAGTTGTTTAGATATTTACCGTCTACCACCTGTTTGTGATCTTTACTTCCCTAAATCTCAGTTTTCTATATGAGCCTAAATACCTATAATAACTTGTATTATCTACCTTGCACCTTGTGAGAAGAGAGTACTTTGTATATCGTTTTAAATATGTGTTGTATTTTAGGATGATATACAAAGTACTCTCTTTACAACAAGGTGCAAGGTAGATAACACAAGTCTCAGTTAAAGTCTGAACAGTTCCTCAACCTTAGGGACACAAAATGATGGATTTTTTTGGTCACAGCCGCACTCAAAGACTGTTTACTGAATCCATGGAAGGGCTTTCTTTGGACATTGGTGGAGGAAATATCCACACCAACAAGATTGCACATCCTTGAAGTATTTGAGGGAAAAATCAGCAGAGTACTTCTGATGAGTTTATTAAGGTACTACTAGGAAAACTGCAGATTTACCAACACTGACAAATTTCTAATTTATAGAATTCTATTAACTCAAGAATAAGTCTCATTGCTTTCCATATTAGATTCTAGTTCATAAATGCAAGTGAAGAAAAAAAAAATATATATATATATATATACTTCCTTCTACCAAAAAAAAAACCTTTTAAATCATGAAAATTTGTGAAATGTGATGACTATAATGATATAAATGCGAAGAACAAAATAAATAAATAAATAAAATGGAACATTATGTAATTGTGGCCAAATCTGACCCCAGAAAAGAGTTGAAAAAATATAACCCCCTTCCCTCTTTGTAAAAGTAGGAGGTCAAAGGTAATACATACTCTGACTTGTTTGTTTGTAGAAATGCTTTTTTGTCTTTTTAATCTTTGTTATAAAGAATGGCTCACTGCATAGGAGATGAGGGACCATTTGAAAATGAAACTGATTTTTTTTTAAAAAAGGTTAACAAAAATGATTTGGGGAAAAAACAGTGTGTGTGAAAATCACTGGAATGGAAATTACAAGAACTGAATTCTACTCCACTATTGACTAATAAGTAGCTCTTTAATTTGAGGAAATTGTTTATCTACGGGCCTCAGTTTCCTCACCTCACTCATGACAAGGTTAGAATAAGTTATTTTCAAAATAATTTCCAGCTCTAAAATGCTATGAAACTTTTGTAGTAGAAAATTAAAATATTAGGATAAAGGCAAAAACTATTGTTCTTAGTCATAAACCATTATCAATATATTCTACATGATATGCTACCATGAATGGAACAGATTTAAAGGTGATTTACATTTTATATATTCAAAGGGGGGGTCCTATAAAGTTTAATTACAAGTATGCTAATAAAGCAAAATAGCAAAAAAGTAAAGTAACAATTCACAAGTTTTATGTTATTCTTATGGAAAGGATACAAAGGAATAGTCTACATGACAGTATAATTAGGTGAAACTCATCAAGAGATTGGACCCAAAGAGTAGTTATTAATGATTTAATGCCAATTTGGAAGGAAGCGTCTAGTGAAATGCCACAGAGGTCTCTGCCTAATCCTATTCTGTTTCACCTTTTTATCACCATTTTGAAAAAAAAAATTAAATTAGTAGTAGCTACTATTTATATAGCCCTTTAAGTTTTCAAAGATTTTAAATATATTATCTCATTTGATAAACAGAGGCATATTACTGATTAAATTTGAAGACGATACAAAGTTGGAGGAAATTTCTAGCACAGAGACACAGGATCCAAAAAGATCTCAGTAGTTTTGTACATTGAGCTAAATAGAAAAAGTAATTTATAAGGATAAATGAAAAGTCTTACCTTCAATTTTAAGACATCAGCTTCCTAAATACAAAACTGGGGAGATATGTCCAAAAAGCAGTTTATATGAAAACAGCCTGAGAGGTTAATCTAAGTGATTAACGAATAGCTCTCTGGAGGAAAAAAATGTATACATGACACAGTTTTAAGCTTCATCTACACAATTATCATTTTCTCTGTCACTTTTTTTAAATCTAGACAATCAACCAGGCAATAAAGCAAGCCCTAATTTGTAGCTTTTGCTGATATCTGAGGCATAAATGCTCACACTGAAAATCTAACAATGAGCTCTCACTAGACATTTCTGGCTCCAGTCCACTGCAAGCTCAGTTTTTAAAAGCTAATTCAACCCTGGACATTCAGTAAGAAAGTCATAATATCCAGGACAAAGACAGTCCTGGACAATCTGGGTTTAATGCAGTGTAATAGTAGATACATTGATACTTTTGGATGCATTAATAAATGTGGTCTGAACAGAGAAATCAGTCCACAAGCATTTATTAAGCACTTACGGAGACAAAGACAAAAAGAGAAGTATCTTGCCCTCAAGAATCTTATATTCTCCTGGTGGAGGACACAACATTTAAGTAAATATGTCCAAGATAATTTTTGTATATGTTAGTAGCTAAGAGACATGAGATGGGTGCTAATGAAGGTAAAACCAAAAAGATGACATAATTAATTAGATATGCAGGTTGATGGAAAGAGTTGAGGATGAGGGAGGTTTTAACTGGGTAAAAGAAAAAAAAAGGTACCCTCAAAAGAGGAAGGCTGGGTTTCAGAGGGAAGAAAATAAGTTCTTTCTTGGACATGTTAAGTTAGAAAGATTGATAGGACATCCAGAGGGAGCTGTCTAGCACACAGTGGATAATTCAAAATTAGAGTTTAGGGAAGAGGATAGGGCTAGATATGTAGATTTGGGAGTCATCTGCATGAATAGTAATTGAGTCCCTGGAACCTAATGAGATGATCAGTAAACAGAGTACAGAGAGGAGAGAAGAAGGCTCAAGATGTGAAATGAGCTGCCATAGTTCCCTTCATTGGAGGTCAAGATCAAGCAAAAGTTGTATAATCCTTTGTCAAGCATGTTGTAGATAAATCCCTTTTTCAGGGATGGGTTACATTAGATTACCACTAAAGCCCCTTTCAACTTGGAGATTATAGAAACTTAAAAGATTAAGAAAAATGTTCCCCCAAATCCACAGAATCACAGAATCTCAGAGCTGGAAGAGACCTTCCATCTTTGGACCATATAACATCAGCAGCTATATAGTCCAGCTCATACCTAAGCAAGATTCCCTTCTACAACAAAGGGTCATCCAACTTCAACTTGAAAACCTGAAGGGAAAGGAAACTAGCTAACTCCAGATAAATAAAGTCAGGAAGACTTGAGTTCAAAAACATCTTCAGACACATAACAGTTGCATGACCCTGGGCAAGTCACATAACTATTGTGATAACAATAGTACCTGCCTCCCAAGGTTGTTGTGAGGATCAAATGAGAATATTTGTAAAATGCTTGGCACAATGCCTGACATATAGTAGGCACTTAATAAATCTTTATTTCCTTTCTTTCTTACTTAACATTATTGTCTCTTCCATGTTCTAGTTCCCTCCCATGTGGCTCTACATTAGCCATTGTTCCAATTCTGCTGCACTCATCCATTCTCCACCCTTTATATATCAACCCCCTCCTCTGCCTATGTTACAAGACTTCAGGTAGTTTGTAAGAAACCAGATTTGAAAGGGAACTTTTTTCCCTAGGAGGAAGTCCAGCCCAGTCATTGGGTATCAGCCCATCTGTTCCTGGCAGTAATTATTTAAATCTGAGTCAGACGTTGTCAGTAGCAAACCTCTAATATTTTATTTGAGCCAAGATATAAAGATGAAGTTCAACATTTTTGCAAGAATTTAAAAAAAGGAAAGATGCATCTCAATAGTAATCATATTAAAGCTAACACTGATCAGCCTACCCCAGAATTCCCTCCTTATGATTTCTGAGCCCAAATAGCCTAATTCCTGCTTGTATATTCAGAAACATTTCACCTCCATCCAATGCAAATAATCTGAATGAAACAAATAATCTTAGCAAAGTGAGTGGCACATAGGCAGCCCTTAACAAATGCTTTTTGATTTGACTTGGATGACAAGGATTATTGTCCTTTTCACCTTGTAAATTGAACCTAGGTATCACTGAACCAAACATATAATGATGAGGTAGATAATTAGAGTTTACTTCACCTAGAAGTAATTAAGGAGGTGGTAAGAAAATGAAAACAGTTGTAAGCCTACTTGAAAGTTCTCAGGCTCTACTTTAACCCAAGAGAGTTTCAGCACACTTACTTTATTATTTTTTTTTCCCTTGGAGAGAAAGAGTTAGCATCTATATAAAACTTCTGATGGAGTCAGTTGCAAACTTTCTCATCCCTCTTCCGGAGCCTTTCATCATGCATGACTGGATAGGTCAAAATGGAAAGCAGTCCTAGAACTGAGTGCCCTTCTTGAGGTATTTTCAGGATAGACCTACACTCTATAAAATCCAAGAAATAGTAGGTGTTGGTCCTGGAGGTTCAACTCACCCTGAACATTGATGAGCCGCCAATTACAGAAGAGTGTCTGATTAACGCCTCTGAATTTTCTATAACTTAGACCAAAGTTTATACTGAGCATCTAAAAACAAAATAGAGCAAACAACAAAACTCCTTCAAAGTGACTGTACTACTAGAATTTTCACATCAACTTCAATAGCATAAGCAACACAGGATGAGCTTATTCAAATCCCATCTCTGATGGTAAAAGACTAGGTGGCCCTGGGCAAGTCACTTAACTTCCTCCTCAGTTTCCTCCTCTGTAAATTAAGTGAATGGTGGGAGTGGCGGGGTGGAGTCTCTCCCAGCTCTAAATCTCTGTTCACTGAGGCAGTATGGAGCAGTGATTAGGTTCAGATCCCTCCTCAGACCAGCTTCCTGACTGTGCCACCCTGAGCAACTCATATGCTATTATTAGCATTCTCATTTTATAGATGGGGAAACTGAGTCTGAGAGAGATTAGGTGCCTTGCCGAGGATCACACAGCTAGCAAGTGTCTGAAAGGATTAGAACCCAGTTCTTCTTGACTCTGGGATCAGCACTCTATCCACTAGGCTACCTACTTCATTCAGTGCCAAGATTGGGGAGAGAGGACAGGCTTCTCTGCTAACTGCATAAACAAGGGGAAACCTCCCACTGGGGTCTGTCTGTATTAGAGAAAACGGTGAAACAAACTTGTGTGTACCATTTCAGAGGGGGAAAAAATCAGCATTTGGGTATGGAATAGTTAATAAGAAAAGTGCCTCTCTCACTGTGCACATTACAACAAAGGGCTGGCAGTTCCCTGAAGGAAAAGGGCTTGTGTTCTGCCGTTCAAACTTGTCAGTCAGCTAGTGCCAGCGGCCCCGTGCGTCTGCCGCCCCAGCACACCCTCATTCCATGTGTCTGGCTGGCCTGCTCTGTTCATCTGTTCAGAGACGCTCCTGACAACTCAGGATTTTTCCTCTTTTTTCCTTGCTGTGGAATTAAGAGGAGAACCATTACAGCTTTTTCGCTGTCACCCTCCCCAGGCTCCCACCCCGCGGCTGCCACCGCCACCACACCCCATCAGAGGAGGAGGAGAAAGGAAAAGAGGGGGCTTCTTACTTTATGGTAGCTTTACATTCATTCCCTTTACGGTTTCCCCAACCTCGATCTCTAGAATGGAAGAGACTGAGCTGGTGAAGGAGAGACTCCAGGCCATCACAGTAAGTGTTTACAGTTATAACTCATTACGGTGGTTGCTTAGAGAAAAAGAGAACAGTCACGGCTTGCTCTAAGTGCCGAGCTGGTGGAAGTAAATGATCAGAACTGTCAGATGTAACTGACAGGGGCTCTGTCCCGCTCTGTTAACTTCAGCGGCTCTGGCTTCAGGACCTACAGGCGCAAGGAAAATGTTTTGGTTTTCTTGGTTTTTTTTCTCATCCTGACATTGTGGCTTTAAGTAAATATTTTTAAGGCAGGTTGCTTAGCTATCATTTTTCTCCTTCCAGGTTAAAAACACACACACACTCTCTTCTAAACTATGTTTGAAGGACATTGGGTCAAAAAAAAAAAAAAGCTGATCCCTCAATTGGGAAACTTATTTACACAACTAATAGGGGAATGGGAGCGAGCAATTTTACCTCTCTTAAACCTGGCATTAAACAAGAAAAAGGAAAGTTTTTTTTTTTTTTTAATGTATCATATGTATTCAAACCTATCAGTTTCCGGTAGTGGCTGCAAGCCGAATAAGAATTCTAATAAAGGAATGCAGTACATGCAATGGACTTTGGAAATTATTTTCATTATTACCAGGAAAGAAATTAGTTTGCATTTAAAGTTTGTTCTTAAGGAAGGTTCATCACAGCCTTAAGTGAGCCAATTTAACTTAATTTTATTAAATATTACATTTGGTACTAATCGGGAAAATTTGGGGGAATGATTTATCATTAGCTACAGTCTACTATTTAATAAGGAGGTGTATGGGGGTGGGGATTGAGAATTAATATCCAAAATGCTTTAGCATTTTAATGCACTGAAATTAGCTGTCAAAAAAAGAGCATTTTAAAAAAATATTAATGCTAAGCTCCTTCCGGGGTGAAAAAAATGTTTTCTTTTGCTCTTTGAATTTCCATATAGATATTCAGATTCTTAAGCTAGTTCCAAATTGGGATTTTCATTAAGTGGTTACAGTAACCCAAACCACCCATGAAAGTATTCCATGAATTGAAATCAATTGTCTAAACACAGTTAAAGCAACAGGAGTCCACAGACCAAGCTAACATGTTCCAGTTAGACAATACTTCTTTAAGTGGGCAATGGCTATTGTTGCATACGTTGGTCATTTGCCTTTCTTCAGAAATGTTCTTTGAAATTTGAGTTGTTTTGTTTTGTTTTGCTTTGGTGGAGTTTTGCTATTGTTTTTTCTTGTTCAAAACCAGTGACAGTTTCAGCTGTCCCATTTTAAGGGACTCAGCTTTGCTCCTGTTGTTTTTGGCCCAAGCCTCATGGATTTCAGCTGCTAGCTAAAGGTTATTTTCTTCACCCTTCTTTGGGAGAAGAGGGAGGAAGAAAAGGTAAACCTCTTTTCCCAATGTTCCCCTCTCTTATTTAAGTGACATAGTTCATCCAATAAAATAGACAGGCATCTCTTTTATTTAACTTTTTTTAACTGAAGCATTCACTTTCTCAAACCTGGATTTGCTCCATTGGTTCCCATTGCCTTTTCACGTGGTATAGGACCAGTCTTAAAACTATAGCTTAGAACCCAATAATTCAGAAGAGGGGAAAGAGATTAGGGACTTACAGTAGAATATAAGTATGAAACTAGAAAAAAGAACCATCCTGCCTGAAAAAGAAAGTTAAGCAGGTAACTGAATATACAGATGGTACATTAGTAAATGATTTGGGGGAGAAGTATTAAACATATTTTTAGGATATTATTCCATTAGTTTGACTTTACCCCATCAGAAAGAACTTAACTGCTCCCTGAAGTAATATCTACAGGTATGTTTTAGAAAGATTGTGTTTCTCTCAAGGGTAAGACAATCATAGTGCTCTCCCAACAGTCACCCACCCTACCATTAAGGATGGGGCCCAGTCATACTGGTCACTCTCCACCTTCAAATGTATTTCCTTTAATTCCCTCCCTACCACCAAGGAATGTAGCAGCAGGGATGTATCCATAATGTATCCAACATCCATATCCCTCCTCATTCTCATCAAAGAAAGATCAACTTTACCCCTACTTCCCTCCTTTTTCTTTCCAAGTAGCTGCCTCAGCTATTCCCCTTCCCCATGGGGAAAATAAAATCGTGGATTTAGAACTGCAAGAGTCCAATTCCCCTCATTTTCCAGATGAGGAAACTGAGTCCCAGAGAGCTTAAATAACTGACCTAGGGTCAAATAGCAAAAGTATGTGATACAGGTTTTGAATCCAGGTCTTTCAGAATCTAAGTCCAGTGCTGTATCCATTACACCATACTGCCTCTCTAAAGAGAATAACTAGGAGATAGGTATCTCCATTTGACAAATAGACCTCAATTTCCTCATCAGGAGAATAAGAGGGCTACATCAGATGATGTCTAATATACTTTCCAGTTCTAAATTTCATGGCACCTTGCTTTGCAGGCAGGGTCCAGTGACATAAGCTACAAAAATCCTTTGAAACTGCAACCCTGACTGTAATTAACTAGAAAAATAATATGAATTTTTAAGAGTCTACCCTTCTACTTCCTTCTCTAGAGTCCTTCTTCCTATCCTCTATGATACTTACTGAGTTACAGGATAATTTAGCCATATGGAATATAGATATAAAATGACTTAAACATCTTAATTTGGCACATACACACAATCTGTCATAGCATACAATACAGCATATATTAGATCATTCCATTGAAACCTGTTCTTCCTGTTACTGGCAAGACATAAACTTAACTATTGTTTCATTTGGTTAAGAAAATATAAAATATCACTCTTTTCATTGCAAAATGTTTTTGGGAAGGACACTAGCCTATGAATAGGTCTAGTTCTAATCACTTGGCTTCCCAAATGAAACTATCCTTGAATATAGACATTGAACAATGACACTAAATTTGTATAATATAGGCTTCTCTGCATATGATGAGATTGAAATTAAGGGTAAACCAAAGTTACTCCAAGAATCAATGAGAACAAAGCAATGGACAGAATGTGGGTTCTGAAGTCAGAGTAGGCAAAATTGCTTTAAGGCAACGCTTAGCTTTTTTTTTTTTAAGATAAGACATAGTTTTAAATAATATAGTATAGCTTAAGAGCAATGGATTTGAATTCAAAACCCAGATTCCAATTCCAGCTCTATCACTTGTTGCCTGTGGACCTTGCACAAGTTAATTAATCCTTTAGAGCCTCATTTTCCATATCAGTGAACATCAGTCCACATTTTCCCCATCAAAATGTGAAGGTTGAACTAAATCTCTAAAGTCCCTGCCAACTTAAAATCTATAAATGCTTAATAATCCATTCTTTAATTAAGCAAACCCATGCAAAAGTTGCTCTAAAAAGGGAAATTTCTAGGGGGTGGGAGAGATCTATTTTGTTGAAATTTACATTAAAAAGGAGGAATTTCACAATATCAATAATTTATAGATCCTTGCTTCAGCTCTCAAATCCATGGATCAGCTCCAAACCCTTTCTGAATTAACTAGAATACAATTTCCCGTTTCAGTGAGCATTTTTAAAACTATCATTTGAAACAATCAAACATGAAGCAAAGCTCTCAAGGAGGTTTTGTGTTAATACATATCTTTACAAGTGAGAGATTTCATATATTTTACAAATAGGGAGAGATAGAGAAGGAGAATGTGTCCTTTGGATTTCACCATTGTTTACTGAGAGGCAAAAAGACTAGTGGATAGAGTATACTTCAGCAGGAGTCAGGAAGACCTGGATTTAAATCCTACCTCTGACACATCGTAACTATGTGATTCTGAGAAAGCCACTTGATCTCTGAGATTCAGTTTCCTTATGAGTAAAATATGGATAATGGCTAATAATAATCGTAACAGTTGGCATTTATTATTGTGATTTAAGGTTTGCGAAGCATTTTACAAATATTATGTCATTCTAGCTTCCCAACACTAGGAGATAGTCCCTATTATTATAATCCTCATCTTACAGGTGAGAAAACTGAGGCAGACAGAGGTTAAGTGACCTACCCAGTCACACAGCTGATAAGCAGAGAGTATTCAAACTCAAGTCAAGTCCCACACTCTACCACCTCACTACCTAATAATAATCCCTGTGATACTTACATGGGATTGTATATGTGAAATGCTTTGCAAACATTGAAGTGGTATGTAGGTGCATTATTACTAGATTTCAAGAGCCCCAGTTTCTCTTAGTCAACCTAGAAAGAGTAAAATAGAAGGGTTGTGTCCATCAATGACACTTTCTCCTATAATGTTCCTCTCTAAAAGCCATTGTGGTCCAAGATGAACAGTTTAAAAAAAAACAGGTGGATTCAAATCTCTTAGAAGCACTAATCTTCCCTTAGGACGAGTGATAATTCATAAGCGCCAACTCTTGACGTATCTCTCCACAATGAGCACATTGTTTTATGACAGTCACCATGGTGACATTAGGAAATACAGTTATTAACATAAATGGGAAAGTTCAAAGCCAGGAGACGCCCAAGCTTTAAACTGGCTAGAGATCACAGACTCAACACCTTTTTGGAGTGAACTCAGGAAGGAGTCCGGAGGCTGGAGTTAACTTGGGGAGACAAGCCGACCCAGATGGCTAAAACAAGGAAAACAAGACAACTGATGCTTCTGTTCTCATTCCACAGCACCTTTGAATCCCAGGGATATGTGTGGTCAAAGCTGAAAATAACAGAAGAGTGGAAAGAGTTAGAAGGAAGGAAGGGAAGGGAGGATATCAGGACTTTGTTTCCTCTCACCTTTTGGGTCACATTTCTTAAGTTCAAAGCTAGAAATATTCTTAAAAGGAATATATTGTTAGCTTTAATATATTAAAACAAAATTTAGAAACAAACTATATTCCCAGACTTCTTCCTTTGAATATATCCTTCATATTCTTAACTTTTTTAATTCAACAGCTATTTTACCAGGTAAACTCAACATTTTGATGCTGCAGACAGAATTTCTTAACCTGGGGTCCATAAATAGTTTTTCAATATTTTGACAACTGTGTTTCAATATAATTAGTTTCCTTTCTAATCCTATGCATTTTATTTCATGCATTTAACATTCTGCAAAAAGATCCATAAGCTTCACCAGGTTTCCAAAGGGTTCTATGACACAAAGAAGTTAGAACACTTTGCTTTAAAGGGATTCAACCAAACTGGGCTCTTTGCTTTTCCTAGAACATACTACTCCTGTTTCCATGCTGGGAATATTTTCTGTCTCCCCTACACCCTTGTAATCCCTAGCTTTCTTCACAGCTCAATATGAGTTCTACCTACTTCACAGAATTTTTCCAATAGTTCCACTTGTTAGGTCTTTTTGACTAAATATTCATATTCATCAAAAGTACTGCCCCCAAGACAAAATGACTACCAGAAGAATTAATGTCAACAAATTAGATCTCTTCTTTCAGCGTGAACAGTTTGTGGCTACCATACAGTTGGCAACGGTGGTACAGAAAAGGAGTGGGCAGCTTTCAGAAATTTGTTGTACAGCACTGCATTTGCTCGTCTCGGTCAGAACACTTGCAAACACCAAGACTGGTTTGATGAAAATGATGGGGAAATCCAGAAGCTGCTAAATGAAAAACGAGAACTCCAAAGGATTTACCAGCAGAATAGTTCATCCACCTCTAAAAAGGCAGCATTTAATCCATCAAAAGTAAAGTACAAGCAAAACTTAGAGAGATTCAGGATTCCTGGCTCAGTAGAAAGGCAGATGATATTCAGTTTTATGCTGATAGTAACAATTCAAAGCACTTTTATGATTCCCTGAAAGCTAATTGTGAACCAAAAACCTATGGTGCATCACAACTACTCAGTGCTGATGGAGCGACATTGATTAGTGATAAGGACATGATCTTAGATGACCACTTCCATAGTGTTCTCAACAGACTATTATCAATTAATGCTGAAGCCACTGACCATTTACCTCAGGTTGAAGTCAAACTCTCCTTAGCTAAACTTCCAACTGAAGAAGAGGTTTTGAGGGCCATTAGGCTCCTTTCATGGGGCAAAGCACCTGGTGCTGATTCTACTTCAGCTGACATTTACGAAGTAGGGAGACCATTGCTCATACAAGAGCTGACTGAAATATTCCAGGTTATATGGCAAGAGGAAGTTAGACCCCCAGGAGTTCAAGGATACCTTCATTGTCCATCTCTATAAAGATAAAGGGAATAGATTGTCCTGCAACACAGGAGGATCTCTCTTAGTCATTGCTGGCAAGATTCTTGCTAGAGTCCTCCTTAATAGGCTGATCCTTCACCTGGAAGATAGTCATATACCTGAGAGCCAGTGTGGCTTCAGAAAAGGTCAAGGGACAGTCAATATAGTGTTTGCTGCCTGACAGTTCCAGGAGAAATGCCAAGAGCAGAACGTCTGTACACACATTGATAGATCTGACTAAGGCTTTTGACACTGTTAGTCATAAGGGCTTATGGAAAATTATGTCAAAATTTGGTTACCCGTAGAAGTTCATCAGCATTGTACATCAGTTTCATGATGGCATGTTTGCCTGGGTTCTGGATAGTGGACAATGCTCTCATGCCTTCACAGTCATCAATGGAGTGAAACAGGACTGTGTGGTTGCTTCCATGCTTTTTAGCATGATGCTTTCAGCCATGTTATCAGATGCTTTCAACGAGGATGAAAACAGCACCAAGGTCAACTACCACACCGATGGTAAATTCTTCAATTTGAAAAAACTACAGGCCAAGACCAAAGTGGAGGGACTGTTGGTGCATGATTTTATGTTTGCATGATTGTGCATTCAATGCAGCTTCTGAAGCTGAAATGCAACAAAGTGCAGATCAATTCTCTGCTACCTGTGCGAATTTTGACCTAATAATTAACACCAAGAAAACACAGGCACTCCCATCAGCCACCACCACACCATCCATATATGGAACCATCAGTTACAACAGATGGAGAAGTATTGAATACTGTAGATAAGTTCACTTACCTTGGTAGTGTACTTTCCAGGGACGTACACATTGACAATGAGGTTGACACACGCATTGCCAGAGCTGGTTCAGTGTTTGGGATTCTCCAAAGAAAAGTTTGGGAGAGAAAAGGTATTAGACTGACTACCAAACTGAAAGTCAACAGAGCTGTTATGCTGACCTCATTGTTGTATGCCTGTGAAACATAGACAGTCTCCCAGCGCCATGCCAGGAAACTGAATCACTTACATTTGAACTGTCTTAGGAAGATTCCGGAGGTCACCTGGAAGAATAAGGTACAAGACACTGAGGTCCTTGCTCAAACTAAACTGCCACACACTCAAACTATGCTTCAGAGAGTGCAACTTCGGTGGGCTGGCCACATTGTTCTAATGCAAAATGTACACTTGCCAAAAAGACTATTTTATGGCGAACTCTCATGGGGCAGATGATCACATGCTGGTCAGAAGAAGTGATACAAGGACACTCTCAAGGTCTCTCTCAAGAACTTTGGATTTGATTGTGTGATATGGGAGACACTAGCACAGAACCACTCAGCATGGTGTGCTCACATCAGAAAAGTTGTTGTGCTCTTTGAGCAAAGCAGAACTGAAATAGCACAAAGGAAACATAGGATGCACAGATTTGGAGTATCCACCTCAAATGTTCACATGGACTATCTGTACCCAACCTGTGGTAGAGCGTTCCAAGCTTGTATGGGTCTGATCAGCCACAGTCTTACACGCTGAAACTTCACTTTATCATGCTGATGTCAATTTGATCCTCTTCAAGAACATTGGACAACAACCATAATCCCTGGCTTTCTTCATAACTCAGTATAAGCTATACCTACTTCACGAACTTTTCCAATAGTTCCAGTTGTTAGGTCTTCCTCCATATTACTTTGTATATATTATATATTTCTTACCCGTGTACATGTTGTTCTTCCTCGATCCACTGCTACTAGAGTCTAATCATGAGGGCAGGTATAGGACTAGGGAAGAGGAAACAGACCTGTAATTTTACTAATATAAAGAACTCCCAGAACAGAAAATTCTCTCTAGCAATGCAAGTCAGCCTTCCTTCTATAACTTATGGTCTTTTTAAAATAAGTTTTTACTGATGTCTTTTATTTTTACATCATCATAGTTTTTCCAAGTATACCTATTCCTCTGTCTCCCAGAGAATCATTTCATATGACAAATATAAATGAAAGGAAAAAAGAAAAAATCAGCACAACTAATTGATACATTGAAAAAGTCCAAAAATATGTGGGACCTGTAGTCCTTCCCCCTCCACAAAGGGGTAAGCTGGGAGAGTATTCTCCTATCTCTGTGTCAGAGTCATGCTTTATCATTTCACTGCATTCACTTTTGATTTTCGTGACTGTGGTTACTTTTTTCATTTGTCCTGCGGTACTCATTGTGTGTGTTATTTTCTTGGCTCTTTTTTTTACACTCTGCAACAGTACCTATGAGTTTTTCCATGCTTCTCTTTATTCATCATCATTTCTTATAGCACAGCAATATTCTATTACATTTTTCTAGTATAATTTGTTTAGCCATTCCCCAATTGATGGGCATGTACTTTGTTTCCAATTCTTTACTATCACAAAAAAAGTAATATACTTTAACTATCACTACTATAAATATTTTTATGTATATGACCCAATAATGGAGTCTCTGGTTCAAAGGCTATGTATATTTCAGTCATTTAATCTGCATAATTACAAATTACTTTTCAAAATGGTTGTAGTGTGCTTATCATTCTACAATTCCCCCAACATTAACTATTGCCATTTTTGTCATCTTTGTTAATTTATAAGGTATGAGATAAAACCTCAGGTATAATTTATAGTCTTAAAGGTTTGCCCAAAGCGCTCAGACTTTAAGTGATTTTGTGCAGGTGCACACAATCAATATGTGTCCTAGGTCTTGATAGGACTTAAACTCTGGTTTTCCTCACTTTGAGATTGGCTCTAAGTCTATCATGCCATATTGACTCTTAAGAATTGCAACTCTTCAGTTTTTGTCTTTGAAACCTTAGTATGTCCTAGAGTATCCCTTTATATGCTAACACAGTACCTGGTCCATAATAGGCACTAAATAAAAGCTTGTTGATTTGAATCATTTTTAAGTGGTCCTCACTCTCAAGAAGCTTACATTTTAATTGGGAAACTAAAGAGAAAAGTCATTTAGTCCCTGCTTTCAAAGTCACATTCTAATTGGTAGATAAAACATACAGGGCCAACGTAGATGGAAAGGTCCAGTGGTCCATTAGGGGTAATAGCAGGGGAATGGTCAGACGTAGAGATCCTTGAGATACATCAGCAGGCTAGATGGCAATGCCTGGGGGTCTGTAGGTTGCCCTCTAATGACACCTCTAATGTTACCTTCCGTTCATTCTGCATTGATCTTATGTGTACTGGTTTACACATATTGTCTCCACCATCAGAACATAAGTTCTTTGAGAGAAGGTACCATTTTCACTTTTTTATCCCCAGCATGGTGCCCAGCACATAGTAGGCACTTAATAAGTACTTGTTGATTGCTTGGTTGATTGATTTGACTATACCAGTGGAGCAAATGGTCAGACCCATCAGAAAGATAGGCAGGGAGGATTAGATTTAATTCTCTGTATGTAACACAATGAAACCTTCTGTTAGAAAGACTAGTCTCAAAGGGTCTGTAAGATACTGTAGAGGGAAGTGAACATGGATCGCTGAGGCCAGCTAGAAAGAAAACTCTTAGAGTAATACAGGCATGTGGCAATGAAAATGGAAAATATAGCCATAAAAGACATTTCAAATTAAAAATCAACAGGACATGGCATCTGGGCAAAGAAAGCACATAAAGGAGAAAGTTAAGTCCAAAATGGTTAGTTCCTTCCTTGGTAACTGAGTTTAAGAGACAATAGAGAAGGATGGTGAAAGTCCTCACTTTCATACTATATGAAGAAAGGCTGAAGACATTTAAGATGTTTATAGACTAAAGAGAGAATAGACAGGGGGACATGATAGCTGCCTTCAGGTATTTGAAGGGCTCGTATATGGAAAAGGATAAGATATGCTCTGCTTAGCCCCAGAAAAGCAAAAGATGGAAGTTTTAAAGAGGTGAATTTAGGCTTGATGTAACGGGCATAAACTGCCTAATAATTAAGTGATGCAATGGTCTGCCTTTGCAAGTAGTAGACTCCCCTTTACTGCAAGTCTTACCACACAATCTGTGACATTGTGTTGTGTATACTGTAAAGGAGATTTTCAGATTCCAGTTGGATTTCGTGGAGTTTGAGATCCCTTCCAACTGAGTCTGATTCCATAAAAATGACTCTTATCTGGGGACTGCAGGAAGAATAGTGGTACAACTCATAGCAATAGGAAAGTAAGGAGAGGAATAGGGTGTCAAAGGCGGAGAGGGAGGAGAAGGAGGATATGACATGCTTCATTCGAAATATGATAAGTTTGAGTGGAAATATAAGAAGGGAGAGGAGAGGGCAGATTTAGATTGGGGTTATCATAAAGCTGAAAGCTGAAAATAAAAAAGTGATGAGAAGCTATAAAGAGAAAAGAGACAATTAAAATAGCTTTCTAATTGGTATCCCTGCTTCTTAATCTCTTTCCTCTCCAATCCATCCCACACATAACATAAATCAAGTCACTGCACTGATCAAAATTCTACAGTGGCTCCCTATTACCTTGAGGATAAAATACAAACACTACAGCCTAGATTTAAAGCCCAGCACAATCTGATTTCTGCCTGCCTTTCCAAACATTTATTACATGCATTCTCCACGCTAGCTAAATTGCCCTACTTGCCATCTCCCAAACCTGGAATTGCATCTCCGATCTTCCTGCCTTTGCCCAGTCTGTCTTCCACCCCTGAGATACACCCACTTATCACTTCTACTCCTTTATTTACTTTAAGGGTCAAGATAGGTACCAGCTCCTCTTTGAAGGTTTTTTTTCTGATCCTCGTATTTGTTGGTGATTACTCTGCTTTGAAAATGCCTTCTAATGACTTCTCTGTGCACATGTTGTACCCTCCAATTTAGTCTTTGTATCCCCAGTGCCTAATACAATATCTTTAACATGCTACACATTTAGTAACACTTTGTTAAATTAAATTCAGACAAAGAATTTTAAACTTGGAAAGAACCTTAGAAATCAACTCATCCAATTGCCCACCCAGTGCAAGACTCCCTTCTATAGCATATCTGATAGACAGTCATCCAGCCTCTGCTTACTTCCAGTAAAGTTTTTGCCAATTAGAGCTCAATAGCCAGAGTGGCAATTGCCTACAATTACCTATCCTTCCACCCACCTCCCCATCCCATTCTTCTTTCAGCTAATGCATTTCACTTGGAATCTTGGTAACAGACTGGAAGACCTCATCGTAAAATAATAATGATTATCCCCTTCTTGCCAAAAAGTACAGAATACCTCTGCCATAACCCCAATTGAATATGTATATGTTTCCTGCTTATTTATATTTCCAATGCTTAGCATAATGCTTGGCACATAGATATTGCTTAATAAAAAATGCTTTTTCATTCATACATTCCTTCCTTCCTTTTCCTACCTAGGCATACATCCACCTATTTAAATGGATCCTTGATCTCACCCATCTATATGGGCACTTTCTCCACCCACTATAACTTTGAATCCTTCTATGCTTTCTCACCCTTTGTAATTCCCAGAATTTCAGAGAGACCTCAGGGGCCATCTAATCCCAAGTCATTCCAGAAAAAAAAATTATCTTTTGTAACACACCCAACAAATAGACGTCTAGTGGGTGACTGAAGACCTTTGAAGAAGTGAGGGAAAACCACCAGCTCCAAAGGCAGAACATCAAGCTTAAATGGTTTCTTTGCAGCTTACATTCACTTTTACCTGTTCTTCTGGGGCCAAGCTGGACAATTCTAAACCCTCTTCCATCTGATAGCCTTTCTATTACTTCAAACTATTTTCATGTTTCCCTTGAGTCTTCTTCTTTTTAGTCTGAACATCATCAATCCTAATCCACATCTTTCTATAAGTATTCCATATGCAATCCAATCAGCAGACTAAAGGCCTTCTTGCTTTGTTAGATACTGTGTGATTTGCATTGAATGGACATGCAAGCATGGATGGGTGTGTTGAGTTCACTCACTGGATCAAGTTGCAATCCTTCATGAGTCCACAGGGATAGTCGCATAAAGATGGCACATTAAGGTACAAGAGTCATCTAAACAAGGAAAACATTTTCTAACAAGCAAGCAATCATCCTCTTCTGGATTTTCCATCATGTTATACTGAGATTAAACTTTTCCTTTGGAAAAAGAACAGCTTCTTCAGACAAGCATGCTCCACTACATTTCTTTGCCAAACACAATAGCCCACCCAGAAATGAGACTGTTACTGAGTTACAGTTATTAATTTTTGATGGATCATTAAGGAAATGAGCTCTTGGATAATGAAGGAATTTTTTCCAGCATGATACACAATGATAATGTAGTTTTGTAAGACCAACAGCAGGCAAGGATCGCTGTGTACTTTCTTAGTTTATAGGATCAAGAGTTACCTAGTCTAACCTCTGCATTTTGTAGATGAGGAAACTGGGGCCCAGAGATATTAAGTCACAAAAATAATATTGTCACATAGATAATAAAACCAGGATTCAAAATAATTAATGGTCAAAAAGAAGAGCATCTGAATTGGGAGCTGTGATTATAGCCTGGAAATATTGATATGTAGAGGAAGTCAGTGCTAGACTGTGGAGCAGATATGACATACCTAATTTCCTTATTATTCCTCTCTTGATACTCTAATAGATCTGTGATTGCATTGGTGCTACTCCATTCTTTCCAGCAGGGCAAAGAACAACTTTTC
The DNA here is from genome assembly GCA_023548195.1 of Bettongia penicillata ogilbyi. Lineage (NCBI taxonomy): Eukaryota > Metazoa > Chordata > Mammalia > Diprotodontia > Potoroidae > Bettongia > Bettongia penicillata. The sequence goes on along the minus strand of JAJHZJ010000779.1, from coordinate 2,628,545 downwards.
TACTTTCTGTTCGATTCCCAAAAATGTCATTCTGTAAATCATCCATTGAGGATTGACCCAAAATGCTGGAGGTCTTCCTTTGTTCTTTAAATATAGCCAATAAAACTGTAAGGGTGTCCATCTTTGTCTCTACTTCTCCTGGACCAGCTGACTCCTTTTCTGGACATGCCTGTCCTAGATGCTTCTCATACTCATATCACCATGGATGAGACCCTATACTTACTTGTACCTATTGTGTATCTTTACCTTGCCTTCTGACTTCTTTTTGATTTGGATCCATCTGAGACCATTTTGTTGCAAGATTCACAACCTGAGAGAACAGTGGCTTTAAGGGAAGGGAATTTTATGGTAGCAAGCAGTTTCAGAACATTAAAATAGCTATAAATTTTTTAAATATATGTAAGAGACACTTTATTTCAACATGTACAATATATCATTGTTGACTTTCAGGTCCTGCTTTGAAACCACTTTTGTCTCCTTAAGAGACATTTTAGTAAATTAAGAAAGAAGACTCTTTGCAGACAGTAGTATAAGTTTAAATTCTTGAATTAATTTAAATGAATATTTCATTAAGGCGCAGGTTGACTTTTCCCAGAAATATCCAGATGAAGTCAGAAAGTACCCTCTGACAACATCTGCTTTCCCTGACACCCCAGCACCAGATGAGACTGTTTAGGTTATTGACACACCTATGCTTATCAGGAAAAGCGCCATATATCAATGGGACTAAGTCAGCCACTTAGGACAGACAACTAAGTTGTCCTTTTAAAGAGTGATTATAATTCAAGACTATCTTCTGTCCTAAACTCCCAGATTTCAAAAGGCAGCTGTTACAGTGATCGTTATTCTATAGAGGCTTAGAATAGCTTCATAAAGCACATTAAAATGAATTATTGTAGCCATACACAATTAGCCTATAAGCATTTCTTGGTTCCACTACTTACTAACTATGTGACCTTGGACAATTCACTTCATTTCTCTTGGACTCGAGTTGCTCATAAAATTTGATGATATGTAAAGTTTCTCCTGTCATTTTATGATTCAGTTGAATTCAGCAAGAATTCACTAAGTCCCTACTTTTGGCACTATGCATGAGATGCACAGACAAAAATTTTTTTAAATTATACAATCCCTGCCCTAAAGGCGCTTAAAATCTGCTGGAGAAGAAGGGGGTATACTTACTGCATAAACACAGTTAAGTATAGTACAAGGAAGGGAGGGTATGATGCAATCAAAGGAAAGGTCCTGACCAAAAGCTCAAGGGTAATGTCTGGGCAGGAAAAGGACACATGAAGCATGAATTTAAGATTAAATTAGATGAAATTGTGAATAAACCTCATCAGGTTATTTGAATGATGATCAAATGGTCACAGGAAGACCAGAATATGCTATAATTCTAAACTAAACTCAAGTTTTTCAGAAAATTTAATGTGTTATTAAAAACACTATTCATCTCAGCAACTCACCTTGTTTATTAACCATTTACATCTAAACTAATTTCAATACAAAATTTAATGTAGCAATTTTTTATTTCTTTCCCCCCTAAGTCCCATCATGCAATCAACATGCAATAATAAGTATTTATTAAACTTGTGCTATGTTCCAAGGGTCTATGAATATACTAACACTGCAGATAACATCAGACTTTTTCAATGTATTGATTAGTTTCCCTGAACCCTTTTTTTTTTGTTCTTTTTTTATTCTTTGTTATAAGGAATGACTCTGGACAAGGGAGAAAGACATTGTAAAATTCAGGTAATATGAAAATGAAAGAAGTCAATAAAATTTATTTTTAAAAATACATGCAAGATAATCAGGGGTAAGAGGAAGAGGAACTAACAGCTAGGTAGGTTATGAAAGTCCTAATATAAAAGGTGTAGCTTGATAATCATAATAGCTTCCATTTATATAGCGCTTTAAGGCTTTCAAGTTGCTTTATAATTACCTCATTTTATCCTGACAACAACCCTGGGAAGTAAGTGCTCATATTATCCCCATTTTACAATGGGGAAACTGAGACAGACAAAGTTAAATGACTTCCCCAGGGTCATGTAGCTTGTGTCTGGGACTGCCTTTGACCCTAAATCTTCCTGACTCGAGGACCTGTACTCTATCTACCTCACCAACTAGCCGTATATTTTTTCTCTAGAAAATTGTTATGATTATATAAATTGTTCTCCGGGTTCTGCTCACTGTGTATCAGTTCATAGAGATCTCCCCAGTCTCCTCTGAAATTGTCCATTTCATAATGTCTTATGGTACAATAATATTCTGTTATATTCATATACCCCAATTTAGTCAGTCATTAACCCCTCAAAAGGACAACCCTTGCTGTTGTTCTGTCATTTCAGTTGCTTCTGATTTTTCAAGATCCTATTTAAGGTTTTCTTGGGAAAGACGTTGGAATAGTGTGACTTTTCCTTCTCCAGCTCATTTTACAGATGAGGAAACTGAGGCAAACAGGGTTAAATGACTTACAGAGGATTACACAGCTGTGTTTGAAACCACTTTCGAACTCAACTTTCCCTGACTCCTGTGCTCTATCCACTGTTTCACCTATCTGCCCAATTTTTGGCTACCACCAAAAGAGCTGCTACAAATATTTTTATACCCACACATCCTTTTCTTCTTACTTTGATTTCTATGGGATACAAGTCTATCAAAAGCTAGATCAAAAGTTATGGATAGTTTGCTAACTTTCTGGTCAAAGTTCCAAAATGCTTTCCAGAATGGCAGGATCAATTCATAACTACATACTAGTTAGTTCTAATTAGGAAAAATTACTTTGGCCATTATGTGGACTATGGATTGGAATGGGGACAGACTTGAGGCAAAGAAACAAATTAGGAGGCTGTTGCAATAGTGCAGGCAAGATTCTTTGTCCATTCACTGCTCATTCACATTTGCTCATGATCATGGATACTGTGTGCTCCATTCTTCTGGTTATTCATTTTTCACCTTGTATAATTTCACAAAGAACTGTCCCAGATCTCTCAGTATTCCTCTTATCTATTCATTACATTAGAATACTACAATTTATGTTGTCTCTTCTCTTTCGTTGGAAGTTTAAGTGACTTCCAATTTAGTGTTTTGGTTTGGCTTTTTTGGTTGTTTTTAATAAACACCAAAACCACAATCCACAACACAAGTAATGAACTTTCTCCAGTTACTTACTGTTGCTCATTCTCATGACTCCCATAAATAGAAAAGATAAGAGAAAAATCTATAACTATGATGGCTCTCTGACCAGCTCTTAACACATTTTCCCCCAGACCTGACCACAAAGTCATAAAAACTTAGATTTGGAAGAGACCTCAGAGGTCTTCTCAAGCAACTTTTCTTTCAAAGCCAAAATTCCCTTCACAATACTCCTCTTTTATTTTCCAGACAGAAACTCCCCACCCCAAAGCTGAAACTCTAGGGAGGAGTAGGAAAAGAAGAAAAATTGAAAGACAAAAGAAGGCAGAAATAGTATTCACTATAATTTGCTCCTTCCCTGAATCAAAGGAACAGAAGTAAAGTAGCCAGCTAGATAGGCAGAATACCACTAGGTAGTACAATTGATAGAACACCAGAATTAGGAAAACTTAAGTTCAAAACCAGTCTCAGATGCTTATTGGTCGTGTGATTCAGGGCAAGCCACTTTGGCTCTGTCTGCCTTAGTTTCTTCAACTGTCAAATGGGATAATAATAATAGCATCTATGTCACATGGCTGAGAGTCAAATGGGATAATATTTGTAAGGTTCTTAATGTGTAGCCCATAGTAGATGCTTGTTTATTCCATGCATTCATCCATCTAATATCAGTTCCCTGCCTTTTGTTCACCTCGATCCCTACACATGAGACAAATAAAGGTGATGAGTATGTGTTGAATCTCCTACAGTATTTAGCAGTCTTATACAGTGTACAAAGGGAAAATCGGTCAAGATTTTTCAGATTGAGTGTTTCACCCCATTCTACCTCCACTGGCTTCAAGTTTGAGTCATTATAAGCCTATGCCAATCAGTCAGAGGCTATACAAAATTCCTTTCCCCTTTCCCTTACTCTTTCAGTCAGTCAGTTAACAAGCATTTATTAAGCACTTAAATATTTACCAGGTATTGTGCTAACTTCTGGGTACACAAAAACCCATGTCATTACAGCTGTTTCTTGATTTTTCAATCTATCCAAATCTTTTCTCTGTCATTTCATGATATTTTGGTCAGTTGTCTGTTTCCTGGTACTTCCATCAAGAAATAAGTCAGGAAATAAAAAGAATTAACATTCAAAATAGTTTTTCCTAGTATTGGGATCTAATGCTTGTTTGAGAGGAAAGGAGAATGGAATTATTTTCTGAAATGTGGTTCAAATAAATGTGAATTTATTATTCACTCTATCCCTATTTCCTACTTCACGGATAATAGAAAGTTGAGATGTTGCAGAATCTGAGAAGCAATTAGTTAGAAATTACTTCTATGGTTTCTTTCAACTCCATTTCTCTATTTCTCTGCCTTTTCCATTAGATGCTTCTTTTGAAAAAAAGCATTTTTGTCCCATTGCCATCTTCCAGTCATGAGTCACTTCCAATCACATCTATTATTAGAGAAAAGGCTCGTTGACCCAGAGAGGCGTATTGCACTAGCTCACTGTTTTGTCTTGTCATCCCATGTCCTATAGACAGTAGAGTTGTGTATGCTACAAAACTGTCTCACTGTTAATATTCAGCATTTTAAAAAATATTTACACAAGGACCCTAAACGCAATCACTATAAATGCTAATATGTAATAAACAGAGGAGGTGGTCAATAGGATGGAGTGTTTTTATGCATGGTACAAATTGTTCTCATCATATTATTTGATTTAATATGATAGTACGTTATAGGCTCTTATCTGGTTAGAATCACAGTGATATTAGTTGCACAGAATTTTCCAATAAAAAGACGGCATCCTTTTAAACAAGTGGACCTTTAAGGGATTAACTACTGGGCTGGACATAGCCAGAAAGACAGGAAACTATGTAATTGTTCAAAACTTTTTTGAAGGAATAATAATGATTTGACTTGTTCATAGTGGATAATGTTGATAAAATGATTCATTAGGCATTTTTATAAGTGATAGCATGATGGAAAGAGCTATTTGTGACCTTCGGCAAATCATTTAATCTCTTTAAGCCTCTATTTCCTCATCTGAAAATTGGGAACAATAATATTTACACTACCTAACTCACAGAATTGATGTAAAAAGCAAATGAGATACCATATGTAAAATACTTTGTAAACCATAAGGCAAATCTATAAGTGCCAACTATCATTGTTGTCGTTATTTGTAATGCTAATAATATAATTAGGTTACTCACTCAGTGGATTCAATAAAAGCACTCTATCTCCTGTAGACATCTTGGAAATAGAGATAATTGAATATATTGAAGTTTGTGTTTCAAATCAACCTCTGCTGTTTTATATCTGGCTTACTGTTCTACAATATCCTTTGTAGCAGTTGAATGATTTTATGAAATTCGGTACACTACTCATGAAAATTAACACACATTTTAAATATCCTTGGTGCTAATTCTTCCATTTGAAAAAAAAAAATTGAGGTCAGTGGTTTTTAAATTAGCATTTTTTTTTAATTTTAACAGACTTCAATGTCTTTTTATTTTAATTTTAGTAATGGCTTTGTTTTTACCTAACCTTCATTTCTGAATATATGTCCCTTCCTTTGTCCTTACCCGCTATGCACTCATTTACCCACTGCAACGAAGATTTTATAAGAAAGGAAAAAAAGCCACTCAACAAAACTAACCAACACATCAGCCTCTTCTGATAATATACGAAGCATTCTATATGCAGTCATCCATCTGTGTATAAATAAAGGAGCTGCATTTTCTGACTGAATTTGATCCATTGGTACAGATTACAGAAAGAAATAGCTTGTGATAAAAAAATGTATCTTAAAACAATGTTACCTTCCTCAAACATTTACTTTATATTTGGGGGCTGGAGTGAAGACCCTTGCCCATGCTGATTGATGTGTAATATTCACTACTTTAATCTTCAGTTGCTGGGTGCATTAACATCACCAGGAAGAGTCTACTAGTTCCAAAATGTCTGTGATCCCTGCTCCCTCTCTCTAGCTACATCCATTGCCTTTCATAAGACTTTGCTGACCCCAAGCTCCCACTCTCCAAACAATTCCATTTTCTGTAGAGGGTAAGGGCATTGCTTAGGGTTAAGGGATTCTTCATGACACAAACACTGCAGGCTATGGTCCATTTCACCTGTTTGTCACATATAGACATCTATATATGGCATTCAAGGTCCCAGTAGTATAAAAGGAAGAATGAAGACAATATCACAGAATTATAAATCTGGAAGTAGATGGTGCTCAAGAGGCCAGTTAATTCAACCCCCTCATCTTATAGATAAGAAAACTGAGGCCCAGAAAAGTTAAATGATTCTTCCAAGGTTCCAAGTATTAGAAGTGGGATTTGAACCCAAGCCCTCAAAGTTCAAAACCAGTATTCTTTCTACTATATCAAGCTGCCTCCCTCACAATTGTCAGCCTTCATTGCTAGGGGTAAGGAGAGATTCTACATTGCTTGAATGATGTCTCAAAGATCAAGGTGGGAACTGAATAATCATGGTTTTCAAAGCAGCCTCAGTTTTCTTTGGTCTGGTCTTGAAAGTACAGTTGTAAAGAAGAGACTCCTAATATTTGTGCTTTAAAATAGAAGCAGAGCTCTTCCTATAAATAATATTGATAAAATCTCATTGTCTTCTTACACACAGTGAGGACAGTGCTTAAAACTGACACATAACATGCCCATTTACACAGTCATCTTGGAAGATTGTACCCTTTTTTCAAAATGCTGCCCCTTCTCAAGATGTTTCTAGAACTCACTTTTGGAATGACCTTTGGTATAAGCCACACCACATTGATATTATTTCTTCATGGTTACAGCAAAGTTTTATAGTTGGGAACAAAACACAATATTCCCCATCTTGGTGTTCTACTCTATTGGCAATCCTTGAATCAAATGCACTTCTGACTGTTTAGAAAAAAACAATTCCCCTTCAACAACTAAAAATGTTACATCAGAAAGGAAAAGGAGTATAGGGTCCAGGGTCAGGAATATCTGAATCTGAATCGAACCCCATCTCAGATACTTATTAACTGTATAACTTTAGTATGAGGTATACTCAGGTAACTCAGTATATTTAGGTGTCCTCAGTCCATCAGAGTCTCAGTTCTCTCAGCCTCTGATAAGTAGAATGGGGCTAATAATAGCACCAATCTCAAAGGATGGTTATGGGCAATCAACTGAGGCAATCTCTAAAAAGCACTTTGCAAATCTTAAAGTGCTATATACATCAATAACAATTTCTGTAAACCCACCCCAGAAAACCACCCAAAAGCAAATTTAAAGTCTTTCAGGGCAAGTACCATTTTCCATCTCTTTGTATCCCCAGTGTCTACCCAAATCCCTTGCATGTAGAATAAATACTTGTCAAATTTCATTTAACTTGGGTTCTGAAAACAGTTGCCAAAAAGGGGCTGTGAATAATTGGAACAATTGTAGCATTACTAGAATAAGTGTAGATTTTATCATAATAAATATTTTGAAGAAATTCTGATATTTTTGCTGAAATTTTGTCTCCTTACTTCATAGTCACTGATATTATGATAGAAATATAATCTCAAGCAGTAAAGTATCATTATGGGACACATTCACCTTTACCTCTGTACAGAAACAAATTTTATTATCATTACACCTCATCTCTGCCCTTTTTTTCTGTTAGCAATGCAATCCTGCTAAGAAGGACATTTACCAAATTTCTAAGCTTCTTCCCTATCTAAACCTCTGCAGGCTTTCCTTCCTGTTCTCTATGTCCTAGCAGGCCTTATCCCTAAGAGATTCCTTGTTCTTTTCCATCTAGTCACTGTTCCATGTAATTTCTCACACCAAAAAAGACTTCTCATTTGATGCTACCATCTCTGTTTTAAAATTTTCTCCTTAAAATGCTTTCATCCAAGAAGTCATTCAATCCCATTTACTCATGCTAAAGAGTCTCAATATTAGGCTAAAAGAGAATAAAAAGGAAAGGAAGACTGCCTAGAAAGATAAATAGGTTTATTTAAATGAATTTTTAAAATGAAATAGTGTTCCTCTCAAGAGTTTTTCTTAATCTCATTTTACTTTCTTTTGTCTTAAAATATGCATCCCCAGGGCACCCTATGGGGCTTTGACCCAAGCCAACAGCATGCAAATGACATCAATAGCAGGGTAAGATATTTAAGTTAACTGTAAAAATGAATTATGGATTTTTCTTCCATTGTAGGACAAAAGGAAATTGCAAGAAGAAATCTCACAAAAGCGCCTGAAAGTAGAGGAAGAAAAGCTAAAACACCAGCATTTGAAGGTAACTTTGGACTCGTATTTCAATGAGATTGTATTTGTCTCTTCTAATGGTGTTAACAGCTCAACATAAAGTCTCCATTAAGGGGAGAAAAAAACCCGTGTTGCTCTATTAACTCTCTCATAAACATAAGGAACATCCATCTACTGGTAATATTTACATACGAGGCTAATGTCTTCTCGACATCAGTAGATAACTTAAAAAATATGATCTCCTCTATTATTTCTGAATTTCCCAATATTTGTTGGGTAAGCTTGAGAATTTGGCCTCAAGGATTTCACCCTTTACAGTCTTGGCCAAATCCCATAGGGATCTAATCCTGGCAAGAAGTTCCTTTTGAAATCCATGAGAACCCAGAGGTAGGGAACAGGCAAGCATTTATCCCACTCAAGGATGGGTGTATTTCAAAGCTTAGTGTGCTGTTGTCTGAGCATGGTTTGGTTTTTTAAGGGTTGTTCTGTTTTAATCAGACATGAGATCATAGACAGAAATAAACTAGTTCAAAAATCAGACTTTACATCTTCCATTGGGTGTGTTCCCTTAATAATTGGAGCACACTAGGTTTCAACATTTCATTATGTAGCTTGGTAACAGGATGCAACCAAATGACAAACAATAGTTCCTTGTGAACAGCCTCAAGCAGGAGACTGTATTTATCTGGCAAGACTTCTATCAATTAGCTTAATGGATCCGTGAAATAAAGTTATAAGCCAGTTTGGCGGCATAGAGGAAGCATGTCTATAAATGTTGGTCAAATTTGGCAAGGTTTGTTGAATACACATCATTGATGGGTGAAATGGCCCCCACTAAAGGCAAGTCAATCAAGATTATAATGGTCTTCTTTCCTCCTATAGCTCTCCTTTTACCCCATTCAAGTAGATATTTTATATTGTACATATAGAATACTTCCAAGGATATGTTTTATTCACTGATGTCAAATTAAACCTATGAGAGTGGGGAGGAGAGCCAGGACACATCCAGAAAAAAGAAGCATGTAGTCTAGGCAAAAAGATGAAATATGAACAGGTCATGGGATAATTATATAGGTTATCATTATATAAAAGAGGGATTAAATTTGTCCTGCTTGACCCTAAAAGGAATAACTAGGTGTAATAAATAGCAATTTGTAAAGGGACAAATTTAGAATTGATGTCAGAAAAAAAAAAGAAAACTTCCTAACAAGAGTTCTCCAGAAGAGGACTGGGTGACCTCAGTAGGAAGTGGTTTCCCCATCACTGTAAATCTTCAGTCTGAGGCTGGAAGACCACTTAAAGGAGATGAGATAGAGAAAACCCTTTGCCCTTCCCAACTGAAATTCTGTACTTCCATGGTATAAATAGAAATTAAGCTGCATCCCATAGTGGGGCAGGCCCATTTGACCCCTCCTGTTCCAAAGGTCACATTTCAATAACACTCTTGAATTCTCCCAGTGATTGGATCTCTGTCCAGGGAAAAATTGGCCACTTTGGAATGCTTTCAATGTACTCGTGCACCACCATTAAATAAATGGGTATCCTAATGCACTATGTAACTGCACCCAACTTATTCGTGAGCTGTGTTCCAAAAGTTGTTTGGAATTCAGAATTTTCTCATAAAAGCACTGTCCTTCATGGTACTTCTATTCCCAGCCTACAGAAGTCTGCTTCGCTCTACCCCTGAAGTAGAATTCTGCACTCATACTAACCACCAATAGGAGAATTTAATTACCATGTGGAATGACATTTCTATGGGAAAATGTCTTCAGAGTTCCAATTTAGGACTAGAGAAATGTGCCTTGCCCCTTCCCTAAAGTGAAAGGGAAACGGTCTTTACCCTTCTTGTCAAGAAGTGGGAGCAGGGACCCTCCTCCACCCCACTTCAGACCACAGATGCAGGAGCCATCACTGACTCTGCCAGGGGCTCCAGCAAGGCAGGGGTGAGGTCCAGAGCTGGTCTGCCTGTTGCTGCTAATAAAAAGCTCCCCTCACCCCAAGAAAAAACTGTAACAGACGATATTCACCAGTACCTTCTTTTCTTCCACAGCTTGTTTGTTTCCTTTTCTACCTGCTACTGATTCTGACCAGGGTTTCTATCCCTCCCACATAGTTCTTTAAAGGTTTTATAAAGGAATTTTTGCTGCTAGGAAACAATGGAGAAATCTCCAAGTAGTAAAAATAAGATGCCTTGATCCTCTCTTTTTCAGCCCCCATTTCCTCCTCCCCATCTTTCCCTCCCTCCCCCTCTCTTCTTTTCTTTCTTCCTTTTCCTCCTTCATTTGCAATTACTCTCTCCAACCTATACTCTGAAAGGAAAGAGAAAGTTACACATGAATGCATTATATTTTTCAAAGCAAAAAGCAGCAGTCTGAGAAAGGATTTTTCTTTTGCAAAGTCTAAGAATACAAGTCCTTTTCTTGAAATATGGATGATCTTGTTATGAATGAATGACCAAAGTGCCATATGTACTGAATTATGGGGTCCTTATTAACCAAAAAAAGTGAAGTAAGATTCATCTTAATTGCAAAAGAAAGTCACACTGGGACTCTCCTGGGCATTCTGTCACAGGAGGAGCACAGGGGTACAAGACTAGGTGTTGAAAAAGTAATGGGTCCTCTCAGTGAAAAGAAAGGAAGAAGGAATATGTACTGGACTGAAGATATGAATAATCAGGCCTCTTTAATATCTCTCATACCTATCAGTCATACAACTCAAATTTATTAAGCATCCCAGGCACAGTTCTAAAGGATAGAGATATAAAGAAAGTCAAAAAACCCAGTTCCTGCTTTCCAGGAGTTTACATTCTAATTGGGAGGACAACAGGTAAATTACTACATACAAACAAAATATATGCAGTAGGAAAAAAGCAATCTGAGAAGAGAAGGCATTAGCAGCTGGTAGAAGTGGGAAAGACCTGCAGAAGATGGGATTGAGCTGGATTTTGAAGGGGACAGAGCATCCCAAGCCAGTACAAAGTCACAGGGATAAGAGATGGAGTGTCGCATTCCAGCACCAGCAAGGAAGCCAATACAGAATATGGAGAGAGGAGAAGAATTTAAGAAGAGCAGATAGGGAGCAAGGGTCCAGTTTTGAAGAGCTTTAAAAGTCAAACAGAAAATTTTATATCTGATCCTAAAAATAGTTGGTGATATAGGACTGGAGCTAAAGAGAAAGGCTGAATATACAGATATCGTAGTCATATGTATGGATCTGTTAACTAATCTTCTGCTTTGTTCCCAGTACCACCAATCTCCTTATTACTGCCTACCTAGTAAAAAAAAAAAATTACAATTGCCTCCTAAACAGTCTTCCTGCTTCTACTCTTTCCCTCTTCCAATTTATCCATTATGCCTCAAGATTCATTCATTTTCCTTGTGCCCAGATCTAGTCCTCTCACTCTACTGCCCAAAAATCAAGAGTTCCATATGGTCTACAAAATAAAATTCAAGCCTAGCATTCAAGGAGCATTTTATGTACTTGTGGGATTGAATCAAATCTATAATCCTTGAGATGGAATATCTAGATCCTTCTTATAGGCAAAAAGGCATCTTAGCATTTCTCTGTCTTTTTTCCCTAAAGATTATTTAGCCAGTTTATACTTATAATGCCTAATCAGAGAATATAAGCTAGAGATAGACTCTTGAGCTTCATAAAGCATAGTTCAGGTGCCACCTCCTATAACAAGACCTTCACTGATCCCAAGATGTCAGTGTATTCCCCCTCTTGAACTTTCTTAATGTATATCTCGTGTTTATTTATCTTTGCCTCTGTCATGTCTCCCCGATATAACGTAAGCTCCCGGAAGGCAGAAATTTTTCCTTCTTGTCTTTATATACCAATACCTAGCATGGGGCAATTAACATGTATCTGTCAAATTTAGAGAGAAACAGTATGGGACAGTGGATGAAGTACTAGATTTGGAGCAGAGAACCTAGGTTCGAATGAATGAATGAAAGAATAAACATTAATTAAGCACTTACTATAAGCAAAATACTGTGCCATTAATTCCCTCATCTGTGAATCCCAGATCTACCATTGACTTCCTTCTTGTGCAACCTTGGCAAGTCACCTTACCTCTCTGGGTTTCATTTTCCTCATCTATAAAATCAAGGGATTGTAGCTGAGGACCTCTAAGTCTTATGAGTTCTAAGACTTCTAGACCTAAGTCTATGATCCTATGAACTGAATTTAATCAGGGACCTAAAAAGTCATCCAGTCCAATCTTTGCTAAAATGGAAATTCTTTCCACAAATAATCAAATATAATTGATATTTGAAACCCATTAAACCATATCAAACTGACCCCCTCCTCCTTTCCTAGTGGTTGACATATCTGGTACTTGGCATTTTTGCTGCCAAGGCCCAATTTCCCTGGAATAAGGTATTTCCTAATATGCAGAAAAGATTGGTAGCATAATAACATCAGTGGAAGCTTTGCATGTGGGAGGGAAGAGAAAGATTTATGTCTCAGGGAACTAAGGCCTCATCCTCTGATGAAACGGAAAAAGTCAGATGAGGCATCAGAAATCCTGTTCTAGTCTCAGATGTACTTCTACCAGTGCGACTTTGGACAAATCCCTTGGCTTCAATTTCTTTATCTGTAAAATGGCATAAGTGGGGTGGGGTGATGTACAGTAGGGTGTCATGTTAGACTGCTTGATCTCTAAGTTCTCTTATTCTAAGATTCTGTGATCCGTATTATTATCAAGATACAAGAAAAGGGCAGAAGAACACTCAGAGTTCTTACTTACACCATTTCTTACAACTGAATACATCCTATCTTTCTAACCAATATAGAGAATCATTAACTATGCAAAACTTTTCTTTGGCCTAACACTTGAATTAGGTATAAAGTTACTGCCAACTGGTCAAAGAATATTCAGTTCCACAAAAACACTTGCCGGCTCACAAGTCTATACTGGCCCCATTCACATTTCCCAATCTTACTGTCATCCAGCCTTCTACTCACTCCTCCTTTTTCCTAGTCTAACAACTCTTGATTTCACCATCTCCCCTGAGTGCTACACATCTCAGCAGGCTGGAACAATGCAAACACCTACCTAAAAAGCTATCCTACCATCTAAAACAAAAACAAAAATTACCTCTCAGAAGAGTTGTAGAACATGGGAGTAGAACAAATGAAATTGTCTATAGTTTTATTGACTGATATTCTTTGGACCCCTCAACACAAGTCATGCACATGGCATAGTGGAAAAGAATCCTCCAGACAGGTTAGCAGCACTATGATAGAGACTTACCCTGTCACACAGTGTGCATCTTGTTTGCTCCAAAAAAGTAACTGACATGGCAAAGTAATTACAGACACCTATACTAAATCAAGACTATTAGTACTTTCTTAAAGTCCTTTCAATTCATGATTTTTTTGGCCATATCTGAATCTTCATGACCCCATTTGATGTTTTCTTGGCAGAGATACTGGAATGGTTTGCCATTTTCTTCCCCAGTTATTTTGTTTTTTGGACAAGGAAACTAAGGCAAACAGAGTTAAGTGACTTGCCCATCATACAACTAGTAAATGTCTGAGTTGATTTGAACTCAAAGAGATGAGCCTTCTTGACTCCAGGCCTAGCACTGAGACACCTCATTGCCCTAATTCTTGATGCTAAGGAACATTTAATACCTGACTCTACTACTACTACAGCCTTAAATAAATTCCTTAAGTGTCATTTAAGTTATTGCAAATTAATCCATTTTATATGCTGATCTATAAGCAACATGAAAGTAAAATGAAATTGGTTTTGATTCCATGAAATGTATGTTATTTTTTTTTTTGCAAACTGTCAGGCACTCTGTAAAAATAAGCTATTATTATCACTTTCTGCCTAGCCCAAATTGTCATCATGATCTCTTCAAGATCAAAGAAGAAAATGTATGTACAGCACTTTGCAAACTTTAAATATCCTATGAAAATGAGTCATTATTGTCTAATGTGATAAACATAAAGCAAGGCCAACTCTTGTGCTATGAGGTCCCCAGATTGTAGGTTCATAATATCATTGATTTAGAGACCATCTAGTGCAATCTCCTTATCTTACAGATGGGGAAATTGAGGTCCTGAGAGGTTATATAACTTGCCCAAGGTCACATAGATAATACATGGTAGAGCTGCAATTCAAATCTATGTCATCAGAAAAGCTTTGATTATCTATGTGCCAGACACGATTTTAGATACTGAAGACATAAAGACAACAGTGAAGTCCCTACACTCAAACAACTTACATTCTCCTAGTGGGATACAGGTATCCAAAGGATACATCCAGAGGAAATACAAATTAATTCATGGAGAGACACTAGCAGCTGGAGGGAGAGAGAATCTCCAAATGTTGTCATCATGTAGTTGATGATTGAATTTCTGATTTGGGAGAGCTGAGTTTCAATAGCAGCTCTGTCCTACAACAAGATGGTGCAATATTATTTTGATTACTCCATACAAGTAGGTTCATGCTATATTTATAAAGCAGGAGATTTTTCCTCCTTAAGTAAAATGCCCTTTTGTGAACTGTGATCCTGGAGTTACATACCAACTGGAGTTCATGTCAGTCCAAAGTCAGAATTACCCCTGTTCTTCACCAGACTAAGACTGTATGAATGGGGCCCCAAGTTAACCTGGATAACCTACAAGAAGCTTGCTCACTTCCATCTTAATGAGTGAGCATCCCTGAGCAGAGATAGCTCACTACCTGAGTCTTAGTGGTGGTCATATGCATGTAATTGGCTGAAATTGTCCCTGTAAGTTGTTCGGGAGGCCTGTAATTTATTTTGAAAGCATCATCCATTCTTCTTCCACACTATCACATACCTACAGGTCCCATCAAGTGAAAATGAAGAGGTCAACAAGAGTCCTCCAGTTATTGGTATATTTATTCACTGAAACTCTCACAGACTCTGAGAGCTCAGTGTTGGCCTTCATGAGTACGTATTAACCAGGCCTCTGAAAAACATTCTTTCAAATAACAGAGAGATTATATTTAAGGATCAAGATAACCCTGGGGACAATAATCTTCTATCTATCCACAAATCAACTCTAAAATGTTAGGACACTGATGTATGGGGCTCTACGTTCATTTTCCATATTGACACAAGCAAGGTACACCCATTTCCAAATGGTTGAGCATAGGCAGAGTAGAAAAAAGACTGGCGTTGGAGTCAGGAAGGCCTGACTCTGATATAGTTATTCCTTCCACATTGTAATTTTCCCCATCGTGATCTCAATATATCATGGGTCACCATAAAAATTAAATGGGAATTTTGGAGATAGTTTTGTGGAAGCCACAGACAACATTTGAAGGCCAGAAGATGACACAGAGCCTATGACTATATACTTAACCCAAATTTTACAATAAGGTTCTGTAAATACCCCATAAAAGAAAAAGAAAGGATCAGACTTCTCTGCTACAAAGGAAGGGTCAAAATTTTACACAGATTTTCCAGACCACAGGGGCACCTTGTCCCTAACTCCTGTGGTGTGGAAGGGATAACTGTAGTTTAGCTATGTGACTATGGGCAAGTCACTGAACCTCTGAGTCCCTGGGCTGCTCTAAGACTGCATTTTACTAGGAGTTGTTGATCTGCATCCATGAAGGCAGTTTACATCCTGGGAATTCTACACAAAAAGGAAGTCATGGGTCTGGACCAAGAGGAAAAACAAACAAACAAAAAGATTTAGGTAAGGTCCAGAATGTTGTGTCCAGGAAGGAGCAATTAATCTGCCTGGCTCCATCATTTAGTCGCCACAGGCAAAACATTAAACTTCTATGAACCTTAGCTTCCCAATCTAAATAAGAGACATAATTTTCTTACATCCTACTTCATATGGTTCTTGTCAAAATAAAATGAGATAATATGTATAGAGTGCTTTACAAAACATAAAAGGCTATTTTTTTCTTGGTTACCATCTGGTCCAAACAGCTATCTCTTTGGTAACCAAGAAATACTAACCACCCTAATTAGGTTTGCTGTAAAGACCTAAATGCAAATTTTCATAAATGTCATTCCTGACATCTTTTTTATTAAGAAAAAAATAGATATTACTACCTATTTCTACTCCTAATCTTAGCATATGAGGCACTATGAACTTACCTTGGAACCAGGAAGACCTGGATTCAGATTCCACCTCTGTCACATACTGGCTGCACGACTTTCCTCAAATCATTTCATCTCTTGGTTCTCAAGACAAATCTCTATGACCATAATTTTCTAACCTTATAATGAGAAAGGGAGTTTCCTCAGCAAGCAGTTCCCTATACCAGTGAAAGCACATGTCTTGTCTCTATCTCCTGTAAAAGAGAAATTCTAGAGGAGGAAAGAAAAAAGTTCCTATGTCTGTGTTGTCCTAGTTTTAGTCATTAATTATCTAGATAGAAAGAACTGCTAAACAAAAGCATTTTTCTATAGAGTAGCCTGAACTAGATTTTTGTCAAAAATACAAATTGTTACGGTTGGCATTTACTACCTTTCACAATTTGGCTCTGACTTATCTTTCCAGACTTATCTCATTCTTCAGGAACTGTGTTTTGGTTAGGTCCTCCAAACTAAACATCTCCATCTCTGATCATTTGCCCTGCCTACCATTCAAGCCTGAAATGCCCACCTTCCTCATCAATCAGTCAATCAGCAATCATTTATTAAGTGCCTACTATATGCCACACACTGTAGTAGGCACAAGGAATGCAAATACAATGGGTGTAAAAATCCCTACTCTCAGCAAACATATTCTAATGGGAGGAGACAAAAAAATACATTCATAAGCCTATGTCAGTTTCTCAAATCTCTGCCTTTCAAGTGCTTTCTCTTTATTTAAGCCTCAATTCAAAAGTCAAATTCTTGGTAAAGACTTTCCTGATCAGCCTCCCCTCTCCTCACCTACTACTCTCATCCCTACTCTAGCTGAAAGCATAATCTTTATCCTCAAATATTCCCAAAGAACTGTGTCTCAGATCTTTTCTCTGCCCCATTACTCTCTACCTTTTATTTCACTAATCTGTGTGTGTGTGTGTATATATATATGTATATGTATATGTGTGTATACATATGTATTATGCTGTATTTTTTTTCATTTCTGTATTCCCAGCATAGAATGGATTGGATTTTATTGAATTGAAATATAACTAAATATCAGCATCAGAATAATTATTTTTTCATGGAATCATAGACCTAGAACTGAAGGGGACTTGAGATTAGAAATCTAAACCCTCTCAATATCCCATTTCAGCCAAGAAATTAAATGACTTTCCCAAGGTCATACAGGAAATATCAAAAATGGACTTTGAATCTAGGTCCTCTGTATCTTGAGTATACTCTCTTACTACCGTACCATATCACTTCCTAAGGTAAATCTATATATTCTACTAATATGTATTCCAAATTGTCCTAATCCTTTACTCTGCTGCTTATCTTTACAGAAGAGCTTATTTCTTTCTTTCATTTATAAATTACCCCAGATGTTAGTACTCTCTTCCTCTTCATATTAAGATATATACATATGTGTGTATACACACTTAACTAATAGCATGTCTTCTCCCTCCCCCACTTCCAGTACATGATGAAAAGACAGAAATTGTGTTGTGTTGTTTTGCTTTCTTTTTGGCTTTATAAATCAGTATCCCTCACTATATCTTGTACAAAATAGGTGCTTAATAAATTTCCAGTTGCATTCGATTTAACTAGTCAAAAGACAAGAAATATAATGGCATGAGACAAGTGTTAAAGCCTGAACCCCACCTTACTCTTTGGTCTAGTTTTCATAGGAGGTTATATCTACCATTCTACTCTATTTAATCTAACAGACACCTAGTGATCACCCATAATATACTCCATAATGTGGTAGGCATTACGGTGGATATAAAGGAAGTCTAAGATAAGGTCCCTGACCCTGAAGAACTTCTGAAGATGCATAGGAACAAAGATACAGCAACAAGGATATGATTAAGTGCCAATGTGAATGATCTCAAAGATTGCTTCCACCTGTCAATCCTACCAATGATGCTGACCTCCTTCAAACTACTATTCCAAAGCCTCACCTCTGTATGGAAGTGATCAAGGGTTCTCAAAGGCTTTGCCAATGCAATATAAGCCAGAAAATGTTCTAACATAGCAAAGTGACAAATTCCATGTCAGATGTCTGAGGGTCAGACTATTTAAGTAATTATCAAATGTCTTTCTATGTGCCAGGCATTAAACTAGCCCCTGGGGTTATAAAGAATGAAACTATCCCTGCTTTCAAGGAATATTCAGTCTAGCCAGAGGAGACAAGTATGTATGAGTGTGCATAGGAAGGGGGAGAGATGAAGGGAAGGAGGGGTGTTAGGTATGTGTTTGTCCACTGGACCAGGAGTCAGGAAGTTGTCATTGCTCAGTCATTCAGTGTCTGATTCTTTGTGACCCTGTGAACCATACTGTCCATGGTGTTTTCTTGGCAAAAATACTGGAGTGATTTACCATTTCCTTCTCCAGTGGATTAAGACAAAGGTTAAGTGACTTGCCCAGGGTCACACAGCTGGTAGATGTTTAAGACCAGATTTGAACTCAGGTCTTCCTGATTCCATGCCCAGTGCTCTGTCCTTTGAGCCATCTTATTTTACATGTGACCTCACTCAGTCCACTTTGGCTGTGTACTCTGAACAATATTGTTGTTATATAACAAAGCCAGCTGGAATTTGAATTTACATCCTTTTACTCCAAATCCAGGACCCTTTCCACTGTGCCATCATGAAATTTTAATTGTTTTTCTAAGTTTTTTAATTTATTTTAAACTTAAATACAAAATAAGAAAAGAAAAAATTGCCATGTACACAGAACATAAGAAACTTTAACATAAAACCATAAATCTCTATGCCAAGAAAACCTATATAATAAATACTATACATTGCTTTCAAAGCTGTCCAGTTTTTCTTTGCTTCCTTGGAGGGTTTCTTCTGTTCTCTGCTGTGCACTTTTTCCTTTAAAAAAAGACTATAATTAAGTGTGGAGTGGAGACATACATATATATATATACACACACATACATATATAAACATATACATATATACATTCATACGCATATATGTAAGACTACACTCTGCTCATTTCCACATGTCATCTGTTTCTCTGAAGGTGGCTAACATCTTCCTTCATAAGTTCAATTCTTTCCATGTTTTTTTATAAACCAATCACCTCATCATTTCCTATACCACAGAATATTCCAAACTGATAACATTCTAAGAGATTATCTATGAAAGTTTTTTCCCAATTTTCTGCATTCTTTCTATTCTTGGCAGCATAGGTTTTATTTGAACAAGAAAATTTTAACTTAAAATAATCAAAATTATCCATTTTACACTTTAACAATGTTCTCTTCTCATAATATAGTTTATATATTATATAGTCTAATTATATATATAGTCTAATATATATATAGTCTAATTATATATATAGTCTAATTATAGAATCTACTTTTTTTTACATCTTTTTGCTCTGCTTCTTTGAAGTTCTTGACCTTTTGTTCTTCCAAAAGAACTTTGTTATTATTTTTTCTAACTGAGGAAGATAATTTTTTAGTAATTTAATCTGGATGGCATTTACACAAGTAAATAGATTAGTTAGGCAAATTGGTCATTTTTTTCATTATATTGACTTTGCCTACCCATGAACAATGAATATTACTTCAATTATTTAAACCTGATTTTATTTGTGTAAAATAAAAAGTGTTTTATATTTATGTTCATATGGTTCCTGTGTCTATTTTGGCAAGTATACTCTCAGATATTTTATACTGTCTAGTTATTTTAAATGGTGTAAGACAACATAGAATAATATGGCTGACATAGAGTGTAATTTCTCTATTTTTCTCTTTTGATTAAATCTATTTTACCTTTAACTGTCTGAGATTATGGTTAAATAATTCTATTTAAATTCTATTCCTGACCATTATTTTATGTTTGTGTATATTTCTCATTTTATAGCATTAAGAATTCAAATTTTTAATCTGCTATCCATTGCCATTTTATGGGTAAATTCATTCTATTCACATTCTAAGCTATACTCACTTGTATATTTTTCTCCTTCCTATTTTTCCTCACTACCTTTCTCACCCTATTCCTATCTGTCTGCACTCCTTTACTTCTACCTGCTACCTTGCCTTCCTATTCCTCAACCTACATACCCCTCCAAGAGTACCTCCCTTTTCCTCTTCCCTACAACCTTATCCATTTGCCTTCTTAGGCCTTTCTGAATTTAAAAGACTTTTATACCTTTCTAGATATGTGTGTTGTTCCCTCTTTAAACCATTCCCTATGAGAGTAAGGTTTCAATACTATCTGCCCTCTCCCCTACTAGCTTCTTCCGTATCAATTTTTCCTTTTATGCCTCATTTGTATGAGAAAATTGCTCCTTTTTTCTCTCCCTACAGTTTTATTTTTTAGAATCACTCCATCATACTCAGATCAGCCCAAGTTTTTCTTTCAAACTACCCAAAAAAAAGTGACAGTCATAAAAGAACTGATTATATTTTTATATTTAAGAAGTAAACAATTTGACCTTATTGAGTCTCTTATAATTGAGCCCTAATGTTTACCTTACATTTCCCCTGAATGTTATATGTCAAATTTTCCCTTAAATTCTGCTATTTTTATCACAAATACCTAAAAGTTTTTCAGTTTGTTAAATATCCATTTTTTTCATTCAGGATTATACATCATTTTGTTGGGTAAATTACTCTTGGTCATAGTCCCAACTATTTTTCTCTGTGGAACATAGTATTTCAAGACCTATGGTACTTCAACATAGTAGCTACTAGGTCTTGTGTAATCCTTATTGTAGCTCCATGATATCTAAATTGTTTATTTTTCTTTTTGTTCCTAATATTTTCTCCTTAATCAGGAAACTTTGAAAGTTGGCAATAATATTCCCATAGATTTTCCTCTTAGGATGTCTTTCAGGTGATAAGTGAATTTTTTTTTTCTATTTCTGCTTTGCCTTCTTGTTCTAGAACTTCAGGGCAATTTTCCTTGATAATTTTTGTAATATAGTACCAAGATTCTTTTTTATCATAATTTTCAAGTAGTCCAACTATTTTTTATATTAATTCTCTTTGATCTATTCTCTAGATCAGTCATTTTTCTAATGAGATGTTTCACATTCTTTTCTATTTTTTCCCTCTTTTGATTTTGCTTTATTTCTTGGTGTCTGGAGTGTCATTAGCTTCCCTTTGTCCAATTCTAATTTTCAAGGAATTATTTTCTTCCTTAAGTTTTTGATTCTCTAGTTCAAGTTGGTTGGATTTTTTTACACAATTTTCTTGTATTGCTCTTATTTTTTTCTAATTTATCCTCAATCTCTCTTATTTGATTTATAAAGTTCTTTTGTAAGTTCTTCCTAGAATTATTTTTGTTCTTGGAACTATTTGACCCTTCTCATTGAAAAAACAGTGGCTTTTTTAGCTCCATTTTCTTCCTCTGAATATGAACCCAGATCTTCCCTATCCCCATAGTAGCTCTCTATGGTTGGGTTCTTTCATCTTTACTTACTCATTTTTTTTGTTTTATTTTGTTTTTAGCAACTACTAGTGTAATCAAATTGTGGTTCTGAGGTATGGGAAATGATGCCCCAAGCTTCAGGTCCTTCGTACCACTATTTTGGGAGGTCAGCCTTGGGTTCTCCACTCCTAAACCAAAGCTAGAGGACCCTCCCACCCCACTCCCAGCTGGGTCATGCTGTCCCGAAAATGATCTTGCTCCCGGCTCTCCCTCCAGTGACTGCAAACTACAGCTGTCTTCTGCACAGGAAATGGTACCAGGGACTCTGCTCTTCTTCAAGTGCCCAGTCAGCAGGGTCCATCCCCCTCAGTTACTGCACTCACCAGGTGTGTACTAGCTCCTTCTCCGTACAGTCACACCCCAGGATGGGTCTGAACAGCACAACTGTGCTTAGCTTCCCTTGACAGTGGAAGGTCCTTCAATCTTCTCCTACTCAGTCATCAGACCTCCACACTGTCCAGGAAATGAAAGCTTCTAAGGCCACCTCCCAATCCCAGCTTCCCCAGGGGTTGTTGTTTCTTGATTCCACAGAGTTGATCCACAGATCTACATTCCACCTGTAGATGTTTTATCTTCTCTCAGGCCCAACCTCTGCCCCTAGAGATCAGGTCTTTCCTGGGGTCTTCCTAGATTGTTTCAGGAGAACAAGTGCTTTATCCTGACTTTTGTTTATTTTCAAAGTTCTACATTCCCTCTGAAGCAATGTTCTCTCTTTTTCTGAGGTGGAAATTTGGAGAGCTGAAACTCTTCTGACCTACTAAGCCATCTCCCAGAATCCTCTCATTTAATTTTAATTTGGTAAAGGAAACTAATCTGAAAGCTCATATTTGTCTTTCTTCTCTGGTATCAGAAAAAAGCCCTGAGGGAAAAATGGCTCCTGGATGGAATAAACAGTGGAAAAGAACAGGAAGAAATGCAGAAGCAAAATCAACAAGACCAGCACCAAACCAAGGTTCTAGAGCAGAGCATCTCAAGGTATGGCCTGTTTAGTTTTGTTTTAGTCAACTCCACACACTCATAATAAGGAAAGAGCCAAGTCTTTAAGTGCCCACTATGTGAGGAACTGTGCTAAGCACTTTTAAATAAGGTTGCAAGTTCCTATATTTTACCTCTTTTTGCAGCCCAAGCATTTAGTTAACACAATGTCTGGCACATAGTGGGTGCTTAATTAATGTTTATTGAATTGAATTTAAAATATTACTTCATTTGAACCTCACCGCGACTCTAGGAGGTAAGTGCTATTTTTATTCTCATTTTACAGTTGAGAAAATGGAAGGTAAAATATGTTAAGTAATTTGCCCAGAGTCACACAACTACTGTCTGAGACTAGAGCTGAATTCAGGTCTTCCTTCCTCCAGTCCAGTGGTCTATCCATAGTATCACTTAGCTATCTCAATGACCATAAGATCATAGATTTAGAGATAGAAAGAAACTTAGTCCATTTAGTCCAAATTTCTCATGAAGAAACCAAGACTTTAGACACCTAGATACTTTTCACACAGGTGGTAAGAAATATAGATGGGATTCAAACCAAGGTCCTTGGACTCCAAATCCACTCTTCTCCTCATTGCGCCACCCAGCTATCTTGACTTCAGTTGAGAAGCAATAAAAAAAAAAATAGACTGATGTTCAGAGAAAAATTCTCTGTCCTCATATGCCCGCTATCTATCTAACTGTGCAAAAGGAAACAACTCATTTGACCTCATCAGTTCTGTTTGCTTATCTGTAAAATGCAGTTGACGTATACCCTTTTTTTAAGGTCCATTCATTTCCATCATTCCAAGTGTACTAACTAGTCACGAGGCACAATCAACTCTTCCATTTTGGTTTCTGCATAAGAGAAGGGAGACCTAGCAAGGCCATAGCAATGGAAAATGTGACCCCAAAGTTTAGCTGAGCCTCACAAGTGATATGAAAAATGAGTTACCACTCTCTACCACAAAGACAGGAATCTATCATATAAGGACTTTTTTGTCCATATATCTCTCCCATAGCCTTTCCCAATCACCACGTTAGTGACTAAAAGACCTCCACCAGCTACATCCTCCTAGCCTCCCATGGCTTTCTGGATCATTTAGTCACCAATATTTACCCCCTTCTGGGTAGTCTATCCCTATGCTAATAGAACAACCTACTAATCACCCTCAGGTATAACAGACAGACAGGTCTTTAGAAACTTGTTTGCAGGCTGGGTGTGGTGGGATATGCCTATAATTCCTGCTGCTGAGAAGGCTGAAGCTAGTGGCTCACTTGAGAATTCTGAGTTCCATTGAGCCAAAGATGAATACTCTGGTGTCCACACTTAGTTAGGCATTAATATGATGAGCTCTTGGGAACTGGGGGTCACCAGGCTGCTGCAGGAAAAGGATATGAAAAGGTAAAAGCTCTCAAGCCTTGTCAGTAGTGGGACTGGGTGACCATATACTTCCAAACCAGGTGACAATAAAGAGGAGAAGGGAGTTGGGGAAGGAGAGGACAGGGAAAGAAAGGGAAGGGAAGGAGGAAGTGAGAAGGGGAAAGAAGGAAGGAAAAGGAATAGAAGGGGAAAAGGAAGGGGGAAAGAAAGTGAGATGTAAAAGTATTTTGAAAAGCTAAAATCAAAAGCAGTATTGTTACTAGGATTAAAAGAGCCATTCTCGTAAGCACCAAATTAAAATGGAAGGTAAGAACCATGACTCCTTAGTCTTTCATTCCAGTTTTTCTCCCATTTAAATAACTCAAAAATCATGGATTTCATTGATATGAGTTCTCCTTTTATTGATGCAGACTGAACTCTCTCTATAAATCACAGTGGATGGTGTCTAATGATTACTATGTCCAAAAAACTAAAGGATGAGAAAGTGGAAGGAGACACATTATCACACATACTCAAGGAAAAGAAATAGAGTAAAGTGCTCAATCTCTTTGTGGCAAAGCGGCCAACATACAGGTTGGGTCCACTCGTGGATGCATCCTCCCAAACCTATGTCCATACTTTATCTCTATATTATTGCCATCCTACTTCTTCATAACTTATAACCTCACAACTTGGAAGCAGAGAGGGAGATTGCCATGTTAAACCTTTGTAATACCATCTTTGGTAAGAACTATAGAAAAGATGCAAGAAAGAATATGCAAAGGAAGATGTCAAAGAAAACTACTATCTTCTGCATTTTAAACACATCTGGCAGAAACAATTTTTAATGAATTTAACAGTATTCTAAAGCCAATCATTTCTAGCTCAAAGAGAGAAATGTCCAAGCTGCCTGCCCATAACCTCAGATAACTCTCTCACACAAGATAATTTTAGTTAACATTTATAGGAATCTCAAACAAGGAAAAGATGATAAAATGATAAAACACAACTTGGGGTTAACATTCTATTTCAACTAATAGAGCAAAGATCACTTAACCTTTCTTAAAAACTCCTGAAGTACAATCCTTTCAAAACTATCTATCTTTCTTTGACCACTCCCCTCAAGAGCTTCTTCCTGTGCCCTCAAGTGATCAAAGGGACTTACTCTCTCTGATCAATACCCTCAAGCAGGAGCAGTGGGGAACCTGCAGCCTTGAGTCCACATGTGGCCATCTAGGTCCTTGGATGCAGCCTTTTACAGAATGAATCCTTTTATTAAGAGGATTTGTTCTTTGAAGTTTGGAGTAACTTGGGAACTTACAGCTACATTGGGCCTCGAGGCTACAGGCTCCCCACCCTTACAATCTATCTGAATGAAGCAGAGGCCATAGCCCCTGGGTGCCTCATAAAGTCATTCATGGAGAAGGCAATGATCCTAACTAGGTATCACCTTTTGCCCTAAGTTTAGTTTTCACCTCTAAAATTCCTATTCCTGGAACCTTAGGGAAAAGTCTGGAAAGGTTTATAAACAAGAAACATATTATTTCTTAATATCTTCAGAGGTTTTTAATGTTTCCACAAAGACAACCAGGTCATGAAGATTCTTAAGTCAGTGCTATATGAAGTGGAGTTGAAGAAACTAAAAATAATTAGTCTGGAGAAGAAAAGGTTTCCAAAGAGATATGATAGCTGTCTTCAGTTATACTAAGAGTTTTTTGGGAGAAAGATTAGTTTCACTCTATTTGGGTGCAGAGGACAGAACCAGAAACAGCGGAGGAAAGGTACAGAGAAGCAAGTTCAGTCTTGATGGCAGGAAAAGCTGCCTAATGATTAAAGCTGTCCGAAAGGGAGGCGTTCTACCTTTGGAGGCAGTGGATTCCCATTCATTGAGGTCTTTGAGCAAACATTAAATGATCACTTGCCTGGTAGGTTGAAATCGTGATTCTTTTGGGGAATACACAGAGGTAGATATTCAACTTTAACATGTCGAGATTCTGAGACATACAAGAGGTAAGTTACCTAAGCAGCTGGGCAGTACGTAGTGGATGGAACTAGTAAGGGCTGAGTTCAAGTCCTATCCCAGGCACATATTAGCTGTGTGATCCTAGACAAGTCATTTAACCTCTCTACACCTCAGTTTCCTCATCTGTAAAATGGAGATAATGTACCTACCTTACAGAATTGTTGCTGAAGATTTGATAAATGAGAAAATATATATAAAGCACTTTGCAAATCTTAAACTGCTATATAAATACTAGTTATTATTAAATTACCACACATCTACAATATACATGTTCTTCTTCAGATATTCTAAAAAATACATGATTTACATTGGTGTTCTCCTACTGGTATAGGTAGTCCCATGCCTTAGGAGGCATGTATTCATGAACTGGAACACCCCTGAAACCAGCATCTGGTAGCCAGCCTTCTGGTGAGAGACCTCTCTGGTATTAGCTAGGCTGGTTCTCAGACAACAGACAGAGACAATCACCAGGCCAATAGACAAAGCTTTTCCAGGTGAGCAGAACCTACCAAATTTTATAATCCACTCCCACAGAGCCTTTAAGAACTCACTGTCAAGCTAGGATCAATTAGTCTATAAACATATTAAATGCCTTCTATGTACCAGGCCTAGAACTAAGCACTAGGGATACAAAAAGAGGCAAAAGACAGAGACATATGATCATATTCCATAAGCATTAAAGTAAACTGAGTTATTTTCTTATTTAAAACTAGAGGTTCAGTTCTACAAAATTTTAAAAATTCATTTGTAAATGTAATTGCTAGGAAACACTATTATTTTCATGTTTTCCAGTTCAACTGTTCCTAAGAGATTATACTAGATGAATAAAAAATATACTGATAAAACAATTAATAATATAAATATGAACATAAACATAAATAAATAACAAAAATGTACCAGTATATAAATTAAAAAATTGGAACACTTAGAAATAACTGCAGTTCCATGGCTGCTGAACCACTTGTTAATAATAGCGAATGATAATAGTTAACATTTATAGAGTGCATTAAGGTTGGCAAGGCATTTTACAGCTACTCCAGTAGAGTCTCACAATGACCCTATGGTGTTAGTAATCCAATTTTACAGATGAGGATATTGTGACTAAAAGAAGTTAAAAGTTTGCCTAATTCACACAACTACTGAGGCAGGACTCCTCTTCAGGTCTCCTGATTCCTAGAGTGTTTAGACACTCTAGCCATTGGGCTACTTTGCTCCTTCCCAGTTACCTACTCACTGCCATAGTCATTCTGGCTTAGGAATTTTCTTCTATCATTCTCCAACGCAGAGTCCAGGTCATTGAGTTGAGCCTAAATTAAATGCTTCAACACAGTTCCAGAAGTAAAGATAGTTTCTGCCTTCCTTTCAGAGGCCTTGTCTTCTCAGGATGACTTCCTCTGGATTGTCTTCTCAGGATGACTTCCTCTGGATTCAGCTATTTTTTTTCCAAAGCTGCTACAATGCACTAAACCGCATTAACAGGTTTGGACAAGGCTGGGAATAAACCTGGTGCTTTTTATTTAGACCCTAGACTGCTTTTAGCATTTGCCTAAATACTCCAGCACTTGCATGTTTCAAATTTCATTGCTAATGGCTTAGGGCATCTCTTTACCCCCAGGGGTGGGGTTCACATCAGAGTAAACAGCAGCTTCTCTGGAGCCAAACAAGGTTTTCCTGTGTAGGAGATCTTTGAAGTACTTACTGTCTACTTCCCTACCCTTCAGAGACTGTCATAGGTGATACATAATTGTTCCTCCCCATCTAGTGTGCTAAGTTTTCAGCAGTGATTTTGCTCCTTGTTTCTCTTCCTCTTCATTTTAGAAGGTTCCACATCCTTTTAGTGGAGGCTGAATTTGTCCATCTCCAGCATTTTAACAAGGACAGAGGATCTAAGAATACCTTTAGTCCTAAAATGGGTCCTGGTCACAGTGATATTGTTGTCAAATGAAACTCCTTGAAGGAGAGGGCTAGTTTTTCTTGTTTCCTTCTGTCTTTGTAACCTTAGTATCTAGCACACTGCCTTTCTTGTAGTAGGCGCTTAATAAATGCTGGTTGAGTAGAGCTGAATTGACTCAAGTCAAGTATTTATTAAGTACTCACTATGTACCACACACTATGTTAGAAAGAAAAAAAAAGAAAAAAGTATCCTCTTCTGAAGGGGCCTAAATTATATCTAGAGACATGTATGTATGTATGTATGTGCATGTATATGTGTATAAGTATATGTATATTGTGTATGTATACATACACACTTTATATACATATACTAAACACACACACCATGTATCCATACACTATATAAATACTATGCATATGTGTGTACTGATATACATGCATGTATATATACACACACAGTATATATGTGTCCATATAAAACGTATTGTATGTGTATATATGTATATATAACATACATATATTATATGTGTGTATATAGACTACAGTATATGTGTACATATATACATATATATGTGACCATATATGCATATATATGTATGTTGATATACTTATAGGCATATCTATACAGTATATATGTGTATATAGTATATGTAATATACAGTGTGTATGTATATATATGTACATGTATATACTGTGTATGTATATACATATACTATGTATATACCATGCATGTGCATATATGTATGTTAATATACATACATGCATATCTACATGCTATATATGGTATGTGTAGCATATGTGTACATATAGTATATGCATGTGCAGTATGCATGTATATATACATATTGTGTATATATGTATATGTGTATGCTGCTATCCATACATATGTTTCTATATACACACACATACACACATTCATGCATACATACATAATGATCAGAAGGGAAGGTCTTAGCTGCTGAAGGGATAAGAAAGATCCCATATTGAAGGTAACACCAGCTGAAATTTACAGAAAACTAGAGATTCTAAGAATTGAAGATGAGAACCTATATTCTAGGCATGGGGGACAACCTGTACAAAGCCAAAGGAGTGGGAGATAGAGTGGGTGTCATGAATGTGGGGCAAGAGGGCTGGCCTGAAAAGGGC
Source organism: Bettongia penicillata ogilbyi (assembly GCA_023548195.1). NCBI lineage: Eukaryota > Metazoa > Chordata > Mammalia > Diprotodontia > Potoroidae > Bettongia > Bettongia penicillata. The sequence goes on along the minus strand of JAJHZJ010000779.1, from coordinate 2,599,245 downwards.
ATTAAAGAAAGGAATTTATAATGTGGCTGGAAAGGTAATTTGGCATTAGGCAGTAAAGAGCTTTAAGAAGCCAAATGGAGGAATTTGTATTGACAGCAGAAATAATGGGGAAACACTGGAATTTATTGAGTAGTGGGGCAATATGGTCAGACATGTGGTTTAGAAAAGTCCTTTAGGCCACTGTGTAGAGAAGATGGATTGCAAAGTGAAGAGACTTGAGGCAGGTAGAGCAACTAGGAGGCTATCCCAATATGGGAGGGGACTTGGGCTTATAAAATGACTCATCATCAAAGACCTCATAAGGAGTTTTTTTTTCAGTTAAGCATAGTTTTACTAGGAACAGAACATGTAGCATAATGCGTCAAAAATGCCTTTGCGTGGGACCTCTAAGCAACTCTTGTGTTACTCAGTAGGGTAGGAGTCACATTGCAAAAGCAGCTTTTCCTGATAATTGGACTTATTCTTCTCAGATAATATTTCTAAAACTAGTAAAGAATGTCGTTTGGGGAATTCAATCTTTCTCCTAGGCATCAATCCACCCTACTTAAAAGATTTTTATTACAACTTTAATGAAATATAATTTCTTTAGGATTTTGCAAGCAATAGACTGAGGGAAAGAGAGAGACCCCTCCCCATCTTAAACAGAAATCTCTAACCACAACTTGTCTCCTGACTTAGGTGCCTGCTTAAGTGTGACATTTGCACTCTGCCAGGTCTCTCAGTTAAGAGATAAGCCTCAAAATAGCACCTTTGATATTACCTCAGAGTCTATGGCAGTGTCAGATTTTCACCCACCTGACTTTTCAATGCTTGATTTCATTTATCTTAATGGGTAAAATATTAGCCTAGATTCAGGAAGACGTAGGTTCAAATTCCACCTCTGACATTCATCACCATGAATAAATCAATCCATTGTATACATATATGTATGTGTGTATAAATATTGGAAAATTGGGAGTTAATGGTAATTTTAAAATAAGAGGGAAAGCACTAGCATTAAGGAAGAGAGGAAAGGCTTCTTGCAGAAGGTACATTTTAGCTGAGTTGGGTAGAGTCAAGAGGTAGAAATGAGGAGGAAGAGTATTCAAGGGATGGGGTAGAGCCAGTGAAAATATATGGTCAAAAGACTGAGTGTCCTGTTTGAAGAACAGGAAGGATGCCAACATTCCTGTATTTTAGAGGACGTAGAGGGGAGTAAAGTATGGTTATAAAAGACTTCAAAAGTCAAAGGATTTTATATTTGATTCTGGAGATAATAGGGAGTCATTGGAGTTTATAGATGAGACCATGACATGGCCAGTCTTGAACTTTAGGAAGATCAATTTGAATGGACTAGATCAGAGAGATTTAAAGCAGGGAGACCAATCGGCAAACCATTACAATTGTCCAAACGTTGGGTGCTGAGGGCCTACACCAGGGTGATGGCAATGTCAGAGAAGAAAAGGGGGCATACACAAGAGATGCTACAATGGTAGACTTCACAGGACTTGACAATTGATTAAATATGAGGAGTTTAAAAAAGTAAGAAGTAGAGACTGGCACCTAGGTTTCAAAAAGGGTAACTGGAAGGTTAGGAAGAGGGTTTCTGTCTAGGGCAATGATGATAAACCGGGGAGTCCTGGACTGCTTAGAGCAGAAAGTGGCAAATTATTTCAAGGGATCTACAATTCTATATGCACTTGTTGCAATAAAACAAACAAGCTTAGAGATGTGGAAATAGATTTCAGGTTGAAAATTTTTTTTAACCTGCAACCATATTTTCCATCTCCGAAAGCTACAAAATCACATCAGTGACTTCATTAAGTGATTCAGCATAATGAATATGCCAACCATCTCTTGTAGACTGAATTAATCTCTCATATATATTTTACTATTTTTCAAATGAATGCAGATGCTGTAGTGATTCATAAAATATAAATTTACCTTAAAGTGTCACTGAATTCAGAATAATCTTTGGTCAATTATGTATTTTTTTCAGTCAATGGATTATAGAAATATGACCATTACCCTACTGGGATGAGGGGAAAGGACTGTGAAATACTCTGAAATTAAAGCATGACTCTCTTACTGAAAGGCTGGAAACCACTGGTTTAGAATGTTCAAGTGTGAGAACTGTGCAGGCTGTGGAAAGTTAGGGAGTATGTTAGATAGACATCTCTTCCAACCCTACAGACCCATGATTATAGGACATAGGAATGTGAAGACTAATGAGTTAACCTGCAAGGTAATTCAAAATTTTTTAAAGGAGAGAATCTCAAAGTATTATCTGAGTTAAATAATCTCAAAGTTTATCTAAATTAGATAACAGAGCTATCACTTATCTGTGACACAGAAAAGTTCTAAGAATATGACTGTGCAACAGCTCATACGAAGAGCTTTTATGGTAGTAGCTACCTTAAGCACTGCCCTTTCTTGGAGTATCTGTTCCAAACCATGACACAATTCCATTTTTATTTGCGTCACTTCTTGCATGCATTCACATGAAACTTCAGCATGGTAAATGTATTAACAAGGACTACTGACTCACACATAGCCTTTTTTTAAAAAAGCCATTCTGTTTACTCATCCTCTCCTCTCTTTCAAGGACAGGAGCTATTTCAGAGAACAGGTTTCCATGGTTTCCAAAGTTCAAGTCTTGTCCCTAGGAATATTCTTAAGTATTTTGTTAGGTGCCTTGATTAACATATTAAATATAAAAATCCCTATGTGGAAAATTTTACTTAAAACAACCTCTGGATTGGTGTCTTTTAAGAGTGTTGATAACTTCCCAGATATACCCTGAGATTCAGCAAGTATTGGTAATTCATTCAATAAGAATTCACTAAGCACCTACTGCGTACTGTGCACTGTTTTACTAGACATACAAAGACAAAAACATACACCCAAAGCACCTAATCCAGTGTTTTGTATAAGACTCACAGATGCCAATTAAATTGGCAGATTAAGTAAACAAACCAATCAACCGTCACCAGGTGTATGTATTGTGCCAGGCTCTGTGCAATGTCCTCACATGGAAACATAAAATAAACTATTCCATGCCCTCAAGGAATTTACATCCTAGTGAGAGAAAACATTACTTTTGTAAATTTTTTAAAAATCATAAAATATGCATAAAATACACAGTAATTTATAGGTGGGGGAGGCAAAAGTTTTAACAGGGCAGTTAGGTAACCCAGTGCATAGAGCATTGGGCCTTGGAGTCAGAAAAATTCAACTTCCTGAGTTCAAATTCTGCCTCAGACGCTATGTGTGTCACCTTGGGCAAATCATTTAATCCTGGTTGCCTTAGTTTCCTCATTTGTAAAATGAGATGGAGAAGGAAATGGCAAGCCACTCCAGTGTCTTTGCCAAGAAAACCCCAAAAGGGGTCACAAAAATCGGACAAGACTGAAATGACTAAACGACAACTGAGCCACTTGTACTACATTAATTTACTGTGTGCACAGATAGAAACCTGCCTCATGATCCCATTGTCCATTCAACACAGTATTAATTAATTAAGTATTAATAAAGTATTAAAAATAATTTGCTTTGACATTGGGCTTAAAGTGATCCTTGCACTCATTCATCAATCAAACAACAGAAAAGCATCTGAATTGGTTCAGTCAATGACCTGGAAAACTCCAAAGTATCATGGTTACAGCTGTTTGCTGCTTCTGCCCATGATTTCTATGAGAGACCCAGCTGCACTTTTGTTCACTATGACCTTCCCCTGACAGACTGCCCTGCATCAAACTCTCCCCCCCGCCCCATCTAGACACTTCCCTCCTTGAAATCTGTCCAAAGACCTCTGGCTCTAATTGGAGCTCAGAGAGTGTCTGACATAAATGTCATGGGCATAAAATGCAAAAGGTTAGCTGCCAAGGAGAATGATGTAAATACACTGTATTCCTTTTTAGAAGGATAATCTACTTATGATTAAGTGTTCTCAAGTAAAAAATTTTTTAACTATGCCAAAGTACCTTTCAGCTACTTTGTCTGCCTTTCAGCAGGTTTTCATTTGCTTCAACTGAAAAGGGCTTTCCACAGACACCTACACGTTAAACAAAGATTCATATAGAGCTCTAGATTTAAATGTGAATTGATACTACAAAGGAATGGTAGCTTCAAAGTAAGCTGTGATAAAGAGTGATGGAGAGCCAGTCATATTACCCAGAATTCAAGGAATAGCCTTCCTTCAAAATGAGATGGGAATATTTAGTAGTCTGGAAAAGGGTTCAACACAAAGTGTGGGGAAGAATTTTCTTCTCCCAAAACTACAAAGATAGCGGGAGAGCTTTCATTTCAAAGAAGTGTCCAAGAGCAGCAAGATGAAAACCTAGCAAAGTTAAGTAGTGTTTTGTTGATATTTTTAAAAGTTGTGCCAATTACAGTCTTCTATCAAAGGTAGCCTCTACCTCATAATTTTAGCCACTATTGCAGGCCAGAATTATACTGGAAAGGAAATTTGTTGCAACAAACCCATGCAAAGCATATTCCATAAAAAAAAGTCAGGTTTCAGCTCCTGCCTTCCCATTCCTCCTTGTTCTATCAAATATCCTATGAAGAGAAGGCAGACAAGCAGCCATGTAGTAAAAACAGAATAGGAATGGTATTGGGTTGTTGGGAGCATGGTGAGTTTTTTAAAGGCATAAATAGCATTTGGTTTTTCTTCTTAGTAAGCTTTGCTTGTATCTAGGGACAGAAAACATATTGTTAGGGGCATGAAGCTACACAGTTTACTGTGTGTGTGACAGTGGGAAATTCACTTAACCTCCCTTAGACTTAGTTCCCCATTTGTAAAATAAGAAGATAGACTAGATGGCCTCTGAGTTCCCTTCCAGCTCTATATACATGATTCTATGTACAACATGCTTATTGTTTATTATCTGTACTTCACTAATTGATTTGTCAGATTTTCATCATTTCCTCCTTAGTTAGCATTTTTGGTTATTTTTTGGGATCCTGTTCAAGCAAAGCTAACCAAAGCTTTCCAATCCTAACAAGGTCTTTGAAATAATATTCCCCAAAGGCTTATTTCCTACTTTAAAAAAAAATCCCATATATTCTATTTATCTTGTTTTTGCTATTTGTTTTTACAATAGGAAATTATTTTTTTAATAATTAGTGAAATGAACTGAATGCATAAAGCATCGGGCTAACATTATAGTATGAAAAGTATGGACAATGATAACAAAAGTGAATCTATAAATACCTTTTTAAGAGATTCTTTTTAACCAATAGAAAAAAAAAGACTAACTTACAATGATATTGCAAAAGATTTGAAGGCAACCGATTAAAAAGGAACTTTGGATATCCTTTAAAATGGGATGGTAATCCATCTAGCTAAGATTCAAAACAGGTTTATAGAGAAATAGTTTTCATGGATCCCCAAAATACATGTCTCTCTCTCTCTCTCTCTCTCTCTCTCTCTGTCTCTCTCTCTCTTTTTTTCTCTCTCTCTCTCCCTCTCTCTCTTTCTCTCTCTCTCTTTTTCTCTCTTTCTCTCTCTCTTTTTCTCTTTCTCTCTCTTTTTCTCTCTTTCTCTCTCTCTCTCTCTCTCTCTCTTTTTCTCTCTTTCTCTCTCTCTCTCTTCATCTCTCTCTCTCTTCCTTTTTGTCTCCCTCTCTCTTCCTCCCTTTCTTTCTGTTTCTGTCCCTCCCTTCCTACTTTCTTCCTTTCTTTTCCCTCTTCCTTCTTCTCCTCTTCATCACCATCTTCTTCCTCTTCTTCTTCCTTTGCTTTTCCATTCCTTTTTTTCTTTCTATTTGTCCATAGCTGTCAGTAACACTTCAGGCATATTTTAAGCCTAAATGCTAATCCTAAAAGGATGAGGAATTCCAATACAAATACAACTTTGTATCAGGTAAGAAAATGGATTACTCATCTCTGATACATAGAGACAGGCAGGGAATTCTGGAATCAGGGAATCTGAAATAAATGCACTTTTATCTGGTTTTATGTTTATAAGATAGTTCTTAATTTTCTAGGTTTTTTTTTTAACTGTAATTGTCTTTGTCTATATCCAGCCTTTTGAAATTCAAATCTAGATGATTTGAAGAAAGGCACCAGATATGCCTTACAGATGATACTGAATCAAATGAGAGTTAACCAACTCCTTTGTATTCTGATGGACGGCAAAGCAGCCAAAGGAACTAAACTTTCCAAGAGTTGTCATCTCAAAAGTTATTTATATTACATGTGTTTTGACCACGTGTCTCTGTGCTGTAGTCATGCATATAGCTCCCCAGAGGAAGACCCTAAAATTAACTTTACCCTCTCCCAAAAGAAATTGTTTTCCTGGATATTTTCTTCACACACACACACACACACACACACACACACCCGCCCTGATAGTCCCTATTCTAATGTGAGTAGTTGGTTACATCATAAAAGTTTTCATCTGGACCCCTGGTCTAGATCAACTGGTTGATGACCCCCACCCTACTCTAGAAATGGGCTTGTATTTATTTGTCATTAGATAATTGAGCTCTGCTCTTGGTTACGGAACTGAACAATTAACAGTGCTGAACATGAAAGAGATCAGAGTCACCATTCTTTGACACTGACCATTTTACAAGTTAGGGGTAAATGCTGGGGGTTACAGGGCATCAAGCCAGTCATTTCTCAACCAAGAGTCAATGCTTTTGCCTTTACTTGCCATTGACTATGCCTTGCCACTTCACTACATAATTATATATAATTTACTATACTAATTTACTATATATAATTCACTATAGAATCCCTTATTCTAAAACTTATTAAGAATGAGCAAAATATTTTCCTAACATCCGAGTAATCGCATCTCCAGTTAATTTCCCATATTTTTTAATCTATAGTACTTGAAGGTCACTTTAGAATTACCTCCACCTGGTTGGAGGTAAAATTGGATTATTATTACAATTATTTAACATGTATTAAGTGCTCAACATGTACTAGCATTCTCAAGAATATAATTTGCAATCATGTGTCCACTCTCTGCCCAGTCAGAACACAAAGATTTCCACAGCTAATCAATTTACTATGCCTTCTACTAACTTCCGGAGTTAACCTCCCAGAAATTTATATGAAAATTAAATTTGAAGTATATAAATGACAGAAGTTGGTTCCATAAAGATCAATTTGTTTTCAAGTATTTAATTCAAAATGAAGTGCTTTATTTTTTTTAAATCATAGAGTTCTCATCCTCTGAGTAGCTCTCTCAACCTCACCTGTTGATTTTGTAGTTCATAATCATCATAGGATGCTTTGCATTTAAGATGGAGATTATTACCTCCTTGGTTACCATGTATTAGGTGATAAACTCATGCAAAAACAAGGGGTTTTTTCACACTAAAAATAGCTATGTATATATTGAGTTACCTAATTATTTGTCATATTTCCCAATTGGCAAAGCAAGCTGACACCTGCTTCTGATATTGTTGTTGGCTGGCATTGTGCCTGTAGTTGTCTTAAACTTCCATCCTGTTGCTCTCCTTATTCATGCATGGCATGCTTGATTGTCAGCCATTGTCTAGGGCTAATTCCCACACAGTCTAGAAATGGCGTGACTCAACTATTGCCTTGCCCATTCCCTATCATTCTACCACCATCAATGGAGAAACAAAAGTGGCCTTACCGGAACCACTTTTGCACTTTCTCACATTTGGTCAAAAAATTCCTTATCAAATGACCAACCTGCTAATGATAAGCATCTCCACACTTACCTAGGTTCAACCAAAAAAAAAAGAAAAAGGCATGTCTGTAGCTAAGACCATACTTGAAGCCTTTCTAGTATAGCAGGAAATTGCAGAGCTTATGTGCAATTAACATGGATTTTGACAATAATAATAGCAATAATAATTATAGCTATCATTTACTTAGCACTTTAAGGTTTTCAAAGCATTTTACAAATATTATTCAATTTGAGATAACCAGGGATCATCTGGTGTTACAATCAGAATCTGAAGAGGACTTTGTGGAGGAATAGAAAGTAGAGATTATGATCCCTGCACTGTTTACCTCGCAAGATTGGAAGGAAGATCATATAAAATAATGTTTGTGAAGCATTTTATGAACTTGACTACTCTAGATCAATGAGAGCTGTTGTTATGGTCAAGCGCTCATCACTAGAAGGTCAGCTTTCTTCTAAGGAATAATTTTGGGCAGAGCAGCTCATAAAAACGTTCTGGGAAGGCATGCAAATGTTACTGTCAGCATCAGTTGAAGGAGTAGCCATATTGAAGAAATTATATATTCTTTAAGTATTGAAGTATCATTTTTATTGATTTAATCAAAATATTAATCAAAGTTGTTGTTGTGTCTGTCCTTCATTCTCGAAGAGGGCCATGACATCTAAGCTTTTTTAGAGACAACATACAGTATTGCTCCCTACCACCATCACCACCAAACACATGGCTTATATATTACAGAATAAGTATACAATGTTTACCCTCCGTCCACCCAAAATTACTATTAGCTAAAATCACAGAGAAGCCTAGCTATAAAACTTTCCTATATACAATATGGACATATGTGACAGGTAATTAATATAATGTGGGTCCTCCACTAAATTCGCATTCTAGCGCCTTATTGTGACATGGAGTCCTATGTGGGTTCTTAAAACTAAATCATCAGAGCACAAGTACTGGCAGGTTCCACCAAGCTGGAAAGACCATGAGAACAAGTCTAATGATATATTGTACACGTGTCTTCTGAGGACTGCCTAATTAAATTAATATTACAGGGTATAACTGAGGTTGAGCACCAGCTAGTGAATGTGTTTTTGGTCACAGCAACTCATGACATAGCTTACTAAGTCATGAGAGAGTTCTGATCTGCATTAGTGAAGGACCTACTTAATAGTGAAAAAAACAAGGTTCTATATTATTGCGTATGTAATATTGTTACATACACAATAATATAGAACCTTGTTTTTATATTATTGCTGTTATATTATTCTATAATATTGTATATTACAGCTGTTATTTTTGTTATTATTTTTATCTTACTAGGACTGAGAAAGAAATATTCCTGAGATAAGTCACTATTCTTACTAACATGCACTTGTATTTAGAGTTCTGCCAACTGTTTCATAGACAGATTAAAAAACTTTACAGTTGAACAAAAATGTTAGAATATAAGCTCATCTTCTCTAAGTTCATTGAAAGCATCCCTGGTTCAACTCCATGGCAGAGATGCTATGTATCTCATTCTGTTCTCACATGAATTTTATCTCCTTGTCCAAGTTTCTATACTCTAAAAGTTTTTGTTCCAGATTGAGTGGCATTAATGAAAAATGTTATCTTTGAGTTTTTATGTTTTTGAGTTTTTATGAATCATTGTTGTGTCCAGGCAGCTGTGGGCAATAGTTCAAACTGTGATAATGGATCAAGCAATCAAACAATAAATATTTGTAAAGCACCTACAGGGCAGCTAGGTGTCGCAGTGCATAGAGCTCAGAGTCTGGAGTCAGAGAGGCTCATCTTCCTGAGTTCAGTTCTGGCCTCAGACACTTACGAGGTGTTTGACCCTGGACAGTCACTTAACCCTGGTTGCTTCAGTCTCCTCATTTGTAATGGAGCTGGAGAAAGAATGACAAATAAGATCACAAAAGAGTCAGATTTGACTAAAAAATGACTAAAAAAAGATTGAACAAAAACAACGAATATTTACCATGTGCCAAGCGCTGTGCTAAGTTCTGGATGTACAAAAAGAGGCAGAAGACAGTCCTCACCTTCAAGAAGCTTAGGGACACTATAGTTCAAATGTAGTTTATTCATTGAGTTCTCAGGGATATTTTAGATCTATATTCATAGCATGAGAATGTATTTTCTGTTCATGAAAATAGTAATATTCTGGATTGTAATTATAGCCGCTAGGTAACTTTCTTGCTTGGAGGTGCTAAACTTATACAGTGATGTGTTTCTTGCATAATCTTCTTTGATCACTTATTATAGTAGCCACTGGTGGCCACCATAATTTCCACTTCTAAATTTCCACCATAAACCTCTCCATTTCTAACAACAAATCTGTATTACTCAGCCATTTGTTTACCACTTCTTGTCAACACAATGCTCATTGAATTAATACAAACTGCCCACAGAAGACCTTTAAATACTGTTCTTGGACCATAGTCATTTCATAGGTTCCATTTAGAGGTAAGCTACATTTGGCTATATTTGACAAATCTATTGATTGTATACCTATTATTATTTTTCCTAAAGTCCAAACTATAGTTTAAATTAAGTTGTTCATTCTACTAAGCATGCACAATGAATAATATCCATTGTATCATTCATTTCAGTAGTTAAATTTAAGCTTAAAGTTAGGAATATATTTCCTCTCCATCTACCTCAGACACTTACAGCTGTGTGACCCTGGGCAAGTGACCTACCTCTGACAGTCTGTTTTCTCATCTGTAAAATGGAGATACTAATAGAATCGACCTCCCAGAGTTACTGTGAGAATTGAGATGTACTTTACAAACCTTAAAATGTGAAGTAAATGTTAGCTATTACTATTATTCATTTTGAGTAATTCAAGATTTGCTACATAATACCAATGTTAACTAGCTGTGAGTTTAACTTATTTAGAAACACAACTTTTTCACTACAAAATCTAATTAAGAACCTTAACTTTATAAACTTTGATAAATTAAGTTTACTTATTCTCCTTATTTTGCTCTGATTAAGTACTGCTCCTGTGTTTCATCATGGAATTTTTCTGTCAGGTATTACCTAAAATACTTGCTAGAGTTAATGTAATTCAACTGAACAAACATTTCTTTTTTTTTTCTTAAACACGTAAAATGTGCAAGCTACCGAGCTAGATTCAAAGGATACAAAAACAAAACAAAAATTAGTTTCTGCCCTCAAGGAACTTACAGTGTATTTGTGGTATGCCTTTTATCTAAGGAGCAGCCTACCTAAGTTTAAAGAACATCGTCATGAGAAAGTGAGCAACCAGGTGAAAATTTTCACCCACAGCCCCTCTCAGAGCTTGCTTAAACTATGAGGGGTTATGATTTGTATCAGTAGCAGGATTACTTACACCGATTATATGGTAGATCCTTAAACCTTTGTGATTACTTGAGACCAAGAGCTAAGTAAATTAACCTGAAAATTGGTTTTACATGTAAATATACACATATATATGTATATGTGTGTATAAATGGATAGATAGATGGATAGATAGATAGATGATAGATAGATCTGAATAAACTTGTCATGCTAAGCTTCTTTGCCCAAAAATAAAATAAAGATAACAGGATTATACTAGTTTGGGGATAGTCATGCATTCAGCATAATGAGTACTATGTTCTCATATTGTACATATATAATAGAATGTGTAGGTGCACCTGTGTATGTGTGTGTGTGTGTTAACTTATGGCCATTCCAATGATAGTGCAATGTTATTGTTACCTTCTGAGTCCTTGTCTCAATAAATACAGTATTCAAAAATAAGTATGGATTTCCTTAGAGCAGCATTCCTACTATGTTCTAAAAATCACCAGTGGAGTTAAGGATCAGGATTTATATAAGGATCTCCATATAATCTAAGTAAATTGCTGATTGCACTGCCCATTTTCTTTGTTGGCACCACTGGTCACAAGAATGAGTGTATTGTAATATAACTCATAGTATTTGCCCCCAAAATGTGTTTCAGAAGAATCATCTTTACACAGAAAGGCTAGCACATGTACAAATTTGCTCCATGCCTTTACCATTCTAAAATCTTATTTAAGAGAAAGGAATAAAATCCAGTTATTTTGATGAGCAAAGTGAATGCTGTGATTTAAAGATAGCCATATTGGGGCAGCTAGGTGGCATGGTGGACAGAACATTGACCCTGATCAGGAGGATTTGAGTTCAAATTAGCCTCAGACACTTATTGGTTGTGTGACCCTGGGCAAATCATTAATCCCAATTGCCTAGATTATAAAGTTTAGAGGTGGAAGTGATTTTGGAGGTCATCAAGTCCAACACCTCCATTTTAAAGATGACATGAGGATCCTAAGACTGAAAAAGCTTAAGCAACTCATCCAAAGTCACACAAGGAATGTAGTAGGAAGCCAGGACTCACATCCATCTTCTAACTCCAAATCCAGTGTTCTTCCCACTGCAACCCTGACCCACAGAAAGACTTCAGAAACTATCTACTGCAGGGGTGGGGAACCTGCAGCCTTGAGGCTATATGTGGTCCTCTATGTCATAGAGGTCCTCTATGTCATATATGTGGTCCTCTATGTCCTCAAGTGCAGCCCTTTTACTGATTCCAAACTTCACAGAAAAGATCCCCTTAATAAATGGATTTGTTCGATTGAATTCAGTCAATTGTTCTGTGAAGTTTGGATTCAGTCAAAAGGCTACAACCAAGGACCTTGAAGGCTACATGTGGTCTTGAGGCTGCAGGTTCCCCTCCCCTGACTAGTGACTAGTCCTATACAGAACTAATGAAATAACCCCTTCTGTAACATCTCTATCAAGTCTCTATCCAGTCTGCTTGAAGACCTCCCATGTGAAAGAACCCATTACTGCCTGAAACAGCTCATTCCATTTTCTAATGGTTCTAATTATTAGGAAATTTTTCCTTATATAAAACCATGTAATTGTCCCCATTGAAAATAAAATACACCCCTATCAAAATACTCGACAACTTCTTAGTACTTTCAAAAGCAGATGTAGTTTTTTTTCTTAACTATTAGGCAACAGTTGGGGTAGAAGTTGGCATATACAATTATAGAGTTGGGGGTTAAGACCCCTCCTGGGTGCTAATCTGTTTGTCTGATTATAGTAAACTCACCCGGCCATAATTCCTTCTTAATATTACCAAAGTCTGAAAGAGATAAATGGATCCTCAGCAGCCAAAAAAAAATTGCTTTCTGAAATAGCCAGTACTTAAGATACCTGAAGTTTATGTTCAGTCCTCTTTGAAAGACAATAAATTGCTGATGGGATTAAATTGAGGGCATTATCCCTTGGTGAGAAAGGGAGTTATTACCAGAACTTTGGAAGAACTGAAAGATATCTGCTTTTACCTAGAAAGTTCTAGGAAATAGCCCTTCCCCCACCACTTCCCTAGTGAAACGAGCAGGCAGAAGAAATATTCCAGTAATAGAGAGCATTTACAACTCCTCTTTCATGTACTCTGCTTATCTAAATTGGCACTCAGGTACCTGCCCACCAACCACCAGAGGTATTAGCATCCATCAGGCTCTCTATCACAGCCAGGGAGGCTCCAAAAAGGATATTTGTCTTCCTGCAAAGCCTGTTTCTTTCACACTAAGTCAGCATTTCCAGGAGTCCAGTGCCTTTTCTGAAAGGCAATACCTACCAGAAAAGGATATGGCAGTACTTAGGAAAATGCTGAACCATCAGGGTAAGAGAGATATAGCATGAAGGAAGGTAAGAGGGATTTTCAAAAGAATCTCCAACGAGCTTTCAGGATGAGGTAAAAAAAAAGAAAGTTTCCTCTTTTCTCCCATCTTAACTTGATAGTTCATTCTTTACCACTGAAAGCCCTCTCCCATCAAAAGGTTCCAAGGAAGTACGAATTTAAGCTCTAGATCTTTGTAGCTTTAAATTAAGGATGGCAAACTATTTTTATATACTGAGAGTCAAGTAGGTCAAGAGGAAGGATGTGCATATAAGATCAAATAAATGAAAAGTAACTTAATTTGAAACATTTCTTCAAATTAAGATCCAAGAACAAAACTAAATTTAATAAATGTAACTAATAATATATGTGTGTGCATTTATAGTCCTAAATTGTGGCCCGTTAAGGAAAAGTGATAGATAGAAAAAAGGTGGAGGAAAATAAAGTGGAAGACACAGAGAAAAAAATCCAAAATACTCTTATACCAAGATAGACACATTGAGGAAGACAGAGCTGCAGAGATTCACACAAATGAAGAAGAATACCGGGAGAGAGAGAACAAAGCGCCCCCAGACACAGGGAAATAGCATGACTTTCTTGAAGCAATACCCCCATCTTGTGTTTTAAAGCTTTGTTGCTTTTTTGTCACTATGGGCATAAATTGAGATGTTAACTATCTGCATTTGTCCCACAGGCTAAATGAAATTAAATCCAGAGTATGATCATTCCAAAGACCAGCAATCCTCCACCCCTGTTTCAAATGAATTCCTTTTTAAAAGGCCAACAGGCTTTTTATAAACTTGAATCACTCTCTCTGTAACTTGACAATGTATTCAATATTCAGCACTGGCATTCAGTAATATTCACTGCAGTGTGGCCATGAAGAGAGCCCTAGATTTGAAGTCAGAAAAACTTGGGTTGAATCCCGCCTCAGACACTTACTAGAAATACAAGTCATTTTAGCTTCCTAAACCTCAGCTTTCTCATCTTTAAAATGGAGGCTAATAATACTAACTACCTCAAAAAAATTGTACTGAGGATCATATGAAATGTTTTGAAAGGGCTTTACAAAGTTCAAAGTACTATATAAATGTAAGCTGTTACTAAATCTGCAAAACTCTGGGGTACAGTTACGGAGCAGATTATGAAGACTCCCTCCTTAACCCACTAGCATCCTTTTTCTTGCTAGTTATTACCAATAGTAATTGTCTGCTGTCCAATTCAGCACTTTCAAATATAGATTCCTGAATCACACCTCCGTTTAAATGTCATTCTGATCTGGCAAATTTTTTTGACTCCTTAAAATAAAAAGAACCCCTACCATTTATTTATCAGATATGTTTCTACTGTCCTAAAGGCAATATGGCATAGTGAAAAGAGTGCTAGATTTGAAATTAGAAAGTCCTGGATTAAATTTCAGTAAAACTCATCAAGTCACCCAATATAGTTTGTGTCTCAGACAACTCCCTAGGATTTACTGTAGATGGTTCACTCTCTGTAAGTGACATTCACATTCCCCACATTGAAAGTTTCCCATACTGTGGAATCACAGATTCTTCAAATATTTACATAGTTTCCACATTCCTGCTGTCCATATTGATGGTATTTTCTGTGGGTCACATCCATTTATAAACAGCGTTTCCAAGTATACGTTTCTATATAAGTAGAAATTAAATATTTCATTATTTCAATAGAAATTTTAATAAATGCTTATGAATTAATGGTCTATTAGCCTGTGATTCTGAATAATCTATGCCAAAAAAAAATTCCAAATTAACAGTAACTGATATTTATGCAGTATTTTAAAAGGTTGGCAGAATGCTTTACAATACTATCTTATTTGATCCTACAATAATCATATATAGTAAGTAATACAAATGTTATTATCCCCATTTTACAGAGGAAGAAGCTAAGTGACTTGCAAAGGTCTTAAAGTTAGAAAATTGTCTAAAGTGGAATTTGACCCCAGGTCTTCCTGACTTTCATATCCAGGGTTCTTTCAGCTACACCATACTGACCGTCCTAAAAATGAGAGTTGGCTATGACAAAATGACTGTGAATAGTTTCAGTGTCATGTGTCTATGACCTAATGTGTAACTTTCATCTGAAGATCTGCGAGAACTTTAGAAACATTCATTATTAGGACTCTTTGTGAGGTTATAGCATATTCATTGTCAGCTTCCTTTGTTATTAGATTTTTATACAAATATTTATGGAAGTGTCATGGCCCCTGTTCAAACGAGAGGAGGGACCACTTTTTTTTTTATCTTTGCATCCTCAGTGCCTTGAACAATGCTCAGAACACAGGAGGTGCTTAATAAATGTTTGCTGATTGATTGAAGGTCCCCATTTCATTTCTAAGGAAACTGAGGTTTCAGAGAGGTCAAGTGTCATGCCTGAGATGAAATGATTAATAAGAGAGCCAAGATTAGATCTAATTCCTAGTACCATGTTCTTTCCACTAGATAACACTAGACTATAGCACTTTCCCATTACCACTGAACAATGAGTGTGACATTACCCTACCTAGGGGAAGGATAGGGGCAACTAGATGACTCAGTGGATACAGCACTGGCCTATGGAGTCAGGAGGACCTAAGTTCAAATCTGGTTTCAGATACTAGCTGTGTGACCCTAGGCAAGTCACTTAATCCTGGTTGCCTCAGTTTCCTCATCTGTAAAATGAGCTGAAGAAGGAAATGGCAAACCAATCCAATATAGTTGCCAGGACAATTCCAAATGGGGTCACAAAGAATCAGGCACAACTGAAAATAACTGAAGAGGGGTGGAGGAATCCTAAGAAAATAATAAACAACCTTCAGGAACTTGCATAAGGTAAAAAGTATAGAAATTTAATAAAGTACAAAGAACCTATTCAAAAAGAATATGGAAATCATAGAGGACATGGAATCAATCTTGGGTGAGAGGACATGGAATCAATCTTGAAAAATAGTCATTGATGTGCCTCAGACAACTCACTAAGATTTACCTACTAAGTCATAGATGGGTTGTTCTCTACAGGGGCAATTTCTATTGATGGCAGAGCTGTTTAATTTTAGTGTAGACAGAGAAATGGTTGCTTAAATATCCCCTGACAGAAGAAAACAGATCCAGATGCATACACACATACATACATATGTTGAGTCATCCCTCCATTATCTTATACTTGTGGTATTGATTATTTTGAACCCAAGTGTAAGATTTTACATTTATCTTTATGAAATTTCATCATTTTAGCTTCAGTTCCCTGTATTAACCTAGTAAGATCATCTTGCATCCTGACTGTATTATCTGGTATGTTGACTATCCATACCAACTTGTTAATTTAGAAGAAAACTGGGGAAAATGTTAAAAAACACCAGACCAAGGAAATATTCATATTCAAAGTCTTCCAACATGTTAGGAGTTATTAGAGCTTGTCTTTTCTTGGGAGAGTGAGAATTGTAGATCATCCTCCTACCACAGACAGTCAGAAAAGGAAGTATTTAGTGAAAAAATGGAACCCTAGTCCAAGTAAATTGCTCAGTCCTTTCCTTTATGTGGAAATCTTCTTAGCAAATATTTGACAACCAATATGCTACAGTATCAGCCTTTACCAACTCTGTAAACTTTTGTTCTCAGACTTGAGAAAGAGATTGAAGAGCTTGAAAAAGCAGAATTGAAAATCTCAGTTCATGAAGAGGCAATTTTAAAGAGACTAAAATCAGTTGAGAGAACGGCAGAAGACATTATAAAGGTAAGTAGTGAGGATTTTAAAAATTGTTCCTTCACAGACTTAGTCCTCCAAATAGTATCCAGTACTACTAAAATTTAGTCTATTTTTGAATTAATTTTCAAAAACTGTAAGAGTGACAAAAATATTTTTTCTTTATAGTCTGTGAAGGTGGAAAAGACAGAAAAACCAGAAGGTATGTATAGCTGGAGGCAATCTGGTTATTAGAAAATGAAGGTATTGTTTCTATAAGCCTGCTTACAATTTTATCATTGGTTTAAAATATTCTAAACTTACATTGACTCTCTCTCAATTTCACAGAGACCATTGAAGACATCTATGCCAATATCCCTGATCTTCCAAAATCCTACATACCATCTAGGTTAAGGAGGGAAAGAGATGAAGGAACAGAAAAGGATGAGCAAAATAGAAAAGGTATCTCAGCACTTCATCATATTGGCAGATTTAGAATTGAGACTTTGAAATTGTCAAAATTTGTTGTACCAATCTGTCCTCTGGCTACAACCAGAGTTCCTAATGCTAAAGTCCCCTGAACTTGTCTTTTTGTATGTCTCACGGACTTGCGATATTGTTTTTGGTTAAACACTAGTCCTTATGAATGTAAATAAGAGTGGGGGAGGTATATTCTATTAGTTTGTATAATCAAAGAATTATTTTTTCTCATGGCCCATCTACAGCCTAATAAACCATTCCTCTGGGAAGGTGAACTTCCTAGATCATGAAGGGGTTTAGAGTATTTGACTAGGTCATGGGCAGGTATCTAGTGTTTCTTGACCCTAAGGAATTTCTATATACATACATACATATATACACACATGTATATGTACACACATATGGGTATATATGCATATAAACATACACACATATATATGTGTTTAATTGTAGGGAGAACATGGCAAATAAGGGCACCAAACTCAGAGTAGAGGATCATGTAGTCTAATAATCACAGGAAACAGAGCCTAGATTCTAGTACTGGGCAACAAGTAGAAAAGTCAGTTTCAGCTAGTTGTCTCCATCATGCAAAGAGCAGAGCATCAAAATCTCTAGAAGAAGGAAGGGTAAAACTCTAAAGTCAGGGCAAGTGGCTTGAAGGCCAGGGAGATAATTTTGGGAGGCTAGAAGAAAAGAATTTCTGCCAGAGAGTAAAAGCATTATTTCCCCATGTCAATCAATCAGCAAGCATTTATCAAGCATTTACTATGTGCCAGAAAGTATACTGAGCACTAGGAATGCAGTGAGAAAAATAGATTTGCTCCTACCCTCAAAAAACTTACACTCTGTTAGAATTCTCCTTTGTATAGTTTTCAGTAGTGTGTAGTTGTAAACCTTTATTTATGTAGAGAAAGATGCACTGTTTTCAGTGGGCAAAGTCAGTCAGTCATTCAATAAACTTTTAGACAGTACCTATTCTGTAATACATACACTATACTAAGAGCTATTGACACAAAGAAATGTAAAAGACAATCTCCGCACTCAAGTAGCCCACAGTCCAATGGGGTAGACAACATAAAACAACCATGTACAAACAAGATATACATAGAGCAAGGAGAAAATAAAGGCAGAAGTCTGTGTTCACTCTTGCAGGCTAACATTGCCTAGAGGGAAACAGTCCAGAGAGGAGAGATGATGAATAAAAATCTGTAGAAAGGCAATAGCAAACCAAGACCACAGTCCTTCTGCTGTAGAAAGAAAAGGGGAGGGGAGGGGGTTGTGAAGCTATAAGAACATGATGTCATATGACCTTTCCATATTCTGCTTTTTATTACAGTATATTTTCTTATCCTCTATCCTGGATTTTAAGCTTTTTGTGTTCCTATGACCTAGAATATGATTTTACATATAACAGAGTCCCAATAAACATTTGTTGAATGAATGTTAAATTAAAAATGAACTTTCTCTCTCTCTCAATAGCTTTATATACCATGGAAATTAAAGTTGAAAAAGACATGAAGACTGGAGAGAGCACAGTACTATCTTCAATACCTCTCCCATCTGACAACTTTAAAGGTACAGGTGTAAAAGTTTATGATGATGGTCGAAAATCAATCTATGCAGTCAGCTCCAATCACCATGTTGCACATAATGGCACTGATGATCTAGCACCCATTGAGGTAGAGGAACTTTTAAGACAAGCCTCAGAGAGAAACTCTAAGTCTCCAACTGAATATCATGAGCCTGTGTATGCCAACCAGTTTAGCAGACCTTTAACCCCACAGAAAGAAGGTGTAACCCCTGGACCAAATCTTCAAGAAAGGATGCACATTCAAGCTAATGGACTAGGCAATAGTTTAAATGGTTCTTCACACAACTTGGGAAATGGCTTACAGAAGAACAGTGATCTCGGCACCACGCGACCAATACCTCGCCCCAGATCAGTAGTTCAGCAGACAGAGAATAGCCTTCATACCCATCCAAAGATGATGCCATCTTGGGAAGAAACAAATGTGATGCAAGAGAAATGTGTGCCCTTGTCCAAAGCAAGAGAGAGCCCCCAAGAGTCATCCATTAGGAAGTCAGTATACCAGTGTTCTTCACCAACTGTCCAGGAAGAAGAGGGAGACATCAAGTACAATGTCATTCAATCCATGCCTTGTAATGTAGATGACTCAAAACCTGTTACCATGATTTTTATGGGATATCAGCAAGCAGAGGAGGATGAAGAAGAAAAAAAGCTCCTAACAGGGTATGATGGAATCATCCATGCAGAACTGGTGGTGATTGATGATGATGAAGAGGAGGAAGGGGAAGCTGAGAAACCATCCTATCATCCTGTGGGCCACTACAGTAAGGTTTACCAGCCTGCTAAGCCAATACCACTCCCCAGGAAGAGATCAGAAGTCAATCCACATGATAACTCAAGCCATCAGTCACCTCACAAAAAGCCCATGGCCTTGAATGAACAAAAGGAAAGCTTAAATCACCCCATCCACCATCCTAAGGTTGATAGCCAGAGAGCTGGAGATGGGACAGAGGATCCTTCCCTCACAGGTAATAAAAATGACAAGGCATGTCAATGCTGTTCACTCATGTGATGAACAGCTTCCTTAAACTGCTCTTTCTGATTAATAAGCCTTCTTGGTTAGCACCTCTTGGATCATCAGATAAACTAACACAGAATGACTTTTTATCATAATTGTTCATCTGAATTGTTGTCACTATATATCCAGGTTATTAATTCATGTTTCTTCTTCTACATGAGTTTAAATTTGGCAAATTTAAACTAAGGGTGGGTAATCTTCCAAGGACAGCCCCAAAAAATGGTTTTGGTGATCAAGAAGAGGGGATGGACAAAGACTGTAGTCATACTTGTATATTTCATTATTTTATCTTAGTTATTTAAAGTTCTCCTTCAGACATGCTACATGAATAGAGTTAGATCCTTTTTATATTGGGTAACTGACAAGTATTTTTTTTCTGTACATATCAAACACTTCAAGATTATTTGTGCATCATTTAACATATGCCTTAACTTTTCAAGGAAAGCCAAGCAACAGACTTTATGTTCCTGGTTCTTTTCCTACCTTGCCTTCACTGTGTTTTTGTATTTTAATAACTTAATTACCTGTTTCCTTATTTTTTCTATATTTTTAAATAGGAGAAGCACCAGTTTTCCTAATGCTTGTATATACCTTTTAAATTCTGCATTCCCTTTTTCAATCCAGCAGATTTATTTTTCAACAGATTTGCTATACAAATGCATACATTTCTCATGTTATCAATTTTTATAACTGAACATGAATGGAAAAAACACCTGTGACATTTTTCTGTAAAAATGATCTCATCTTTTTTTTAGATTTATTGCATCTCAGTCACCAGGACACAGGCAGAGTATTGATTTCCACTTCGCCTTTGTAAAGAACAAAAATAGGCACATCTTAATAAGAATGATTATATTAACTGCAGAGGAAGCCATGGCATAGGATGTTGAATGCTGGGCATGGAGTCAAGAAGACCAAGGTTCAGATACCTCCTATGACATTTATTAGGTGGATGGCCCTACACAAATCAGTTGATCTATCTATGCCTAGGGCAACTCTAGGAGGATTATGAATTGAATCATAAACAGTTTGTAATCTGTGTTGGTAGAAGGAGTTCCCATGCTGGGAGTTTCCCATAACCTTCCTCAACTTTGATTGTTGAAAGATAAGAATCAGAGGCACTGAGGATTATAGAAAATGAAAGAATTTCCAAAGCTTATATTAAAGAGGATTTTATTGAAAAGCAATGATTTTCAAGTTCCCACAAATCCAAAACATTTCAAAGGAATGATTCTTCCTGTATTCTCCAAAAAGCGTCTTTCTAGGCTATTTAAGTGTCCATAAGGCTGCACTCAGCCTGACAAACAGCTGAGCTCCATTCTACTCATTTAGCTAATTAAATTAAATGTGCCAATTCCAAACCTACTTTAGTTATTTGTAGAAACTTTTTGGCTTCCTGGAGAGTGTGCCCTTAAAATCCAATCTTAGATCAGAACTGAAAAGATGGGACTTACAAAAGCAAGCCTGAGCCACCACCAGCTTTCCCTTCTGTTCCAACAATGAGCTTTGTTTAAACTTTAAACCTTTCAGCCTAATTTCAGCTAAGAAAACAAATGGGGAGGCTTTGAAAAGAATAATAGACTGTTTATGATCAACAATGACTACATTACCTATCTTAAAAACCTTCCCCTTCTTGAACTTGGAAATTAACCAAGTACCTTCAACACCCTCATTTCTTCTGCCATAACGGTGTCAACACATTTGCCAACTGGAGAAAGGCAGGAAGTGACTAACTTTTTCAGAAAACACTAATCATGCCACTGTGCTAAAATAATCAAAACAGGAAAACCTATTCCAGACAAAGTAACAATTCAAAGGACTGTGTATTATCGCTAAAAGTTGCTTGAAAGATAAAATACTCCAAATTCACTACATCTCCCATTAAATTGTTTCTGATCTCTGCTTTCTTATTTAGACCATGAATTACAGATCTAAGATAGAACCTTAGTAAAGAAAATGGTCTAACATATATATAAGTCTGCATTCAGCCTTACACAAAGGCAGGGCAAGTAGCTACCTATGAAAGTTGATTTCAAAGGCATTGGGAAGCTCCCTCATTCCTCCCCTCCCCCCAGTTTAAAACAAATTGCTACTACAATCTTTTCAGTGATTTCCTCCATTGAATTCAACTTCATCCCTTTGGCTGTATTCCTTAAGAGTACAGTCAAAAGTGGTAATTACCTTGTGAGAGGTAATATTTAAAACCGTGTCAGTAATTTGCACGTTACAGTGAATGAATGTAAGATTATTTCCTGATATCTGTTTTTCAGAGGATGGAGGACCAAGAGAACATGAGGACCTTAGATGACATTGGGGAAAGGGATGTGTTTGGAAGAGGACTTACTTAGCCAGGGGAAATTGGATACACTAAAGCCAAAATATGCCAACTTCACAGATCGGTGAAGCAGCATCAGGCAGACCAATCAAGATTCTAGATAGCACTTTTGACAGGGTCCTGTAGACACCTTAGTGCAAAATATAGATTCTTATTGGACTGTTAAATGGAGTTGCTAATGCTCTATTTAGAAAATCACAAAATTTCATTATGAGGAAGGAACTTTTAGTCAAGTCCATAAATAAACAGGAATCTCCCCTTCAGTCCCACAACAACTCTCTAGTTCTTCCCTTCTCCTCCCTTCCCTGACTTCTCTGCCTTTGACTGTCTCTGTTTCTCTGTCTCTGTGTCTCCTCTCCCCCCATCCCAGTCCCTGCCACTTCCTTTTTTTCTCCTTGTCTCCTCTACCTAATCCTTACTTACCATGTGAAACCTGTGGACTCTCTTAATGGTATTTTGAGCAGTCACAAAAAAGGTGAAGGCAGTGTTGCAAATTGCCACTGGAAAGCTGAACAACTTAGCCAAGATTATCCAGAACAATGTCTTTGAATCCAAGAAGGGGAAAAGGAGAGCCTAGTCATAGTTGCCAAATGTAGAGATTTTCCTGCCTCTCCCCCCTCCCATGATCTCTAATTCCAAGGATCTACCCTTCCTTGATTGTGCATCATGAACCTGCAAATAGAGAGAAAAAAACCATAGGCATTTAATCATCACATTTTTTTTTTTAAAGAACTAGATAGTTGTACTCAAGAGCCCTTTAAAACATGACAACCCATGAAATGGGATACTTGTGACCTAAGCCCTCAAGCCTAACAGGCCATTTTCAAAACTTGAATAAAACATCTCTCTACACTGACCACAGCATGGAGAAAATCATTTTCCCTCCTCTCCAGGGTAGAGAGCATAAATTAGAGTGTGAGAAGATAGGAACAGAAAAAATTAGAGAAAAATACAAATCTTCCTTCCAGTCCAAACTTTGCCGCCTGCTTTGGCATTGTTTATTCATTTTGTAGTTTATTCCTTGGTCAAGGGCAAAGGAATAGTTTTCCATCTAGGCTTCACATAGACCAAATCCAGAGATTTATTACTGTTCCTATACTTAGAAAAAAAACTATTTAAGTCTTAATTTTCCTTAACATCCAAGGGGGGGAAAGTAGTTTTGAAAGTCTTTAAAAAGAAAACATTCTCTATAAATATGATGTCTTGATAAGTGTGACTGTAGTTTCAATGTAGGTCTTGATTACCAAAGGATCAGGCTCCTTTCTCACATTTTAAAAACTATTTTCTGCAGTGCAGGGTAAAGCAGCAAGACCTTTGTCCTAAGGTAGGAAATATGGAGGGCATCCATGGCATCTTCCTAAGAAAGCTTTCTGCCCTGCCCAACTCGAGTCTTATCAATTAGGTGTGCTTCTTCCCCTTGGTGGATATACTTTTATAAAAGTGGCAACCTTGGAATGTTTCCAGCATGAACTTTCTCTCCACACTGGCTATATTCTAGGGGAGCCTCCCCTGCATCTCTAGTGCCACTTGGTTGAGTGAAAATAATGGTAGTTGCAGATTTTATATTCTGTGGTACTGTGTAACTCCTTTTCTTTAAAGGTATTTAATGTCTGGCTGAGCAATCAGAGAGCTTGCCATCCTAGGATTCCTGAAACCAAAACTACAACTCTAACAAGTAGCAAGTGAGTGTGGCAGTCAGGCACAGAGGTAATTATATATCTGCCTGACTTAAGTATGGTTGTACCCGATGCTGTACAGAACGTCCTACCTATTAACAGCATAGTACTAGACCATCATTGGAATTATCCAAAGATTATATCGGTAGGTGTGAAAATATGTTCTGCATTCTTTGCAGCACATCATTAATCTAACAAATGCCCACTCTGTGGAAGACACTATGCTTGGTGCCAGGATCACAAAAACCAAACCAAAAAAAACCATTCTCTGCCCTCCAAAATGTACATTCTTCATGTTCCTAAAAGTATACCAATGATTTGTAATCCAAAGATGGGATATGTTAAGGCCAATTTAAAGGCTCTTAATTATTGGTTCAAATCCTAAATGATACTAAATAATCACAATAGTCTGATTTAAACATAAGTCTACCATGTGGAGGAAATATTCAGCTTTTGCTGAGCCTCAGAAAGGAGAACTCTGAGCACTGCCTGGAAGGCACAGAAAGGAGAACTCTGAGCACTGCCTGGAAGGCACAGGAAGGCAGATTTGGTTCAGTATGACAAAAAATATTCTAACAACTAGCTATCCAAAAGTAGAAGGGATTGATTCAAGAACTTGAATATTCGCTGTCACTGGAGGTAATTAAGCAGAGACTGGGTGATCTCTTGTCAGAAATATCTTACAGAGAATTCATACTTCAGGTAGGAGTTGTATGTGTTCATAGATCCATAGTCAGATGTGGATCTTGGGAATCATCTAGTCCAAACACTTCATTTTACAGTTGAAGAAACTGAGGCCCGAAAAGTTTGACTGATTTACCTAGTCTCAGAGGTAGTAAGTGACAGAGAGATTCTTATCTTCCTGGGCCTATAGACTTGTGGAGGGCATGAATTGTGTTCCCAGTACCTAACATAGTGCTTTGCATAAGGTAAACCCATGATAAACATTTGCCAAATTAAATGAACTCTTTAGCAATCTCCTTGTAGCTATGAGTTTCTATGACTCTCTGAAATAATTTTTGATCTATCACCATCAGGATCACAAAGTAAGCCCAGTGTTTATATAGATTCAAGTGGGAAAAGAAGCTTTTCAAAGTTCTCAAATAGCAACTGCTTAGATACTTTCTGTATAATATAACTAAAAAATATGGGCAGCTACTAACCTGTATGTACCTAACTACATTTAATAATTTCTTTACTGCACTAATTGGATATTTGCTGTGCAAATCCAGCACTAATGTTTCTAATCATTATAATAATAGGCTCCTTCTGTTTCTGAACATACTTCTGTTCTAAGTTAACCACCGCTTATTTCTACTATCTTTTCGTGCATAAATCAATGCTTACGGTGTTGGACCAAACCGTTGGAGGTATGTTGCTTGCTTTCCACTTTTTCCTACCCAAAAGATATTTGGAGTTATAATCAGTAAGTTTGTCATGTGTTAACATATATTTTTTTTCTCTCTCTAATTCACAGCACTAAGAATGAGAATGGCAAAACTGGGGAAAAAGGTGATCTGACAGATGCTCACTTGTGTAATTACACATCTCTGAGAGAAGAAATTGAAGAAAGTCTTCATGCTGTTTTCTGGATGGTTTTTCTTTTGTTCCCTTCCTGAATTCCATCCCCAAAGTGGCATAATGTGTGTATAAAAATATACACATTATGTGCACAGATAGATATAATACATGCATATGATGCCATGTATTCATGGTAACCATTATTTGTGAAAAATATGGAGATATGTGGGAAAGACAAATGTTCACCTATTGCAATTAAATGACATGCTTTAAATAGAAAATTCCAGCATATTTTTATTGAATTTATACCAAAGCATTTCTAATAAGAGCTTGTTAAAGTTAAAAATAAAGTTATTTAAAATAGAAATTCAATTGAGTAACTCTATGTTACTAATTGGTAGTGTCATTTTTTGGTTAGGGAATATAATATCTCCCTGTGGTTTCATCACTGCCAAGACCTCCTTGTGTGGAAATTCCCTTCCCCTACACAGCTGAGCCACTCATCTACAGCTTAGAGTTTTAGAGGATTGCCTAAGAATATTGACAGTTTAAATGACTTGCCCAGGATCATGGAGCTATTAGATGCCAGAAGCAGGATTTGAACCCAGTTCTCCCTAATTCCACAATCAGGCGTCCTCCACCACATAACTCTCCTTATGCTAATGTAGAAATTCATTTTAAAAGAAATGTACATGTTTGGTCTTTTGAAATAAGGAAATTACCTTGAATTAGCAAAATCATAAGGAAACTAACTAGGTCTGCTTCCAGAGAACTGACTGACCCGATTTGGTAGAGAGTTCTATTCTAAAGGTATAGACAAGATCTGTTCCAGATATGGGATCTAGGTCCAGATGGAGCTTGGGCACATGTCTTTACCAATCATAATTTGACATTTCTTTCTAATTTGAGCCATCATCCTTTCATGCACACTCTCAAGAAAACGTGAAAATGAAATGTTTGATTCTGTCCTAAGGGATGAGTCTTAAATTCCCAGATCCCCAAACAATGAAGGACACAACAGCTATTGCTGTTCTAATTAGTGTTGGATCAATTCAAATGAATAAACCTCAAACAGCCAAAGTTATAAAAAACCAGAATAAGAATGGGGATGGCATGCTATGCCAATGTCAAGACTACCAGGTTCCATTGTAACAGAATTGCACAAATAAAGCAGGCCTTTACCTGGGACAGCTTCACAGAGGTCATTTTGTACATGTGCATAGTCGTTACAAATTTCTTCAATATGTCCTTGCAAAAGATACTTCCTGGATCACCTGGAGAGTCCTAAATCAAGCCTGATAATTGGAACAGCAATGCATTCACCAAGACTTCCATTGGCAAGTATTTGGATGTTTCTGAATAATATAAATATATATGTACAGATATATGTGTATATAAATATATATACATGTGTGTAAGTATGTATAGTGCACATATATGCCTATGTATATAAACACATACATGTCTATATACATATCAATAATCTGACTTGATGAGAGAGATAGAGAGAGATGGGCCTGATTATTGATAGATATAAATATAGACATAGAATATTTGTATATGGATATAGAGCTATATTATTTATTTTTCTTTTTCCCCCTCTAGGTAAATGAAAAGGCAGAATGCCATAGAGAATACAGAGTAGGACTCAGTCAGAAAGACCTGGATTTAAGTCCCATCTCTGACCCACACTGACTGTTTGACTAAGAGAAAATGGTCAGTAGATAGGACTTTGGGCTTGGAATCATGCAGACATAAGTTCAGATTTTACCTTTGACACTTACTAGCTATGTGACCTTGGGCAAGTCATTTTATTTATCTTAGATTCCCTTTCTATAAAATGAGTGAATTAGACTCTAAGGTCCCATCTAGCTCTGATCCTGTGATCAGTGCCCCCAGGCAGCTCTCTAAGACTGTGAATTTCAAGTGTCAATCTATAGTGGTGGAAGGAGTTTCCTCACAGGGAGTTTTCTATGCCATGAAATAGAAGGTCTCTAGTCCAAAACAAACAAACCAAAAAAAATGAAAACTGGGTGAAACACAGATGGCATCTCTCCTAAGCTGCTATTGTGTGTAGGGTTGTGTAAGTGAAGGGTAATATAAATAGAGTTGGAACAAGTCCAAGATTCTGGGCTTGAATTTGAGCAATGAATATGGGATCTTTGTATTCATCTACTCTTAAGCTGGTTTCTTTATAACAGCAGATTTGCCCTCCCTCACTTTTCCCCCCACCTCAACCCCTTAGGTCTCTGTCCCTCCCTTCGTCTAAAGCATCCTGTTATAACTTGGGCAAAACAAGTAAAATGTGCTATTGATGTAAAGAAGACTAATAATCCTCCTTGGGGAACCTAGTTACTCTAAAATTTCACAGCACCACCTGCCAGGGGCCTACCCTTTTAAGGCAAATCCTAGCTGATGGTGGACAGCAGCTGTTTCTGTGATATAGCCAAGAGGTCTCCTCTGGTCTATTCCCTGAGGCCCAAGTATTTTCTCCTGGGGCGGAGCCAAGATGGCGGAGTAGAAGGACGCACGTTTACGAGCTCCGAAACCAAAGCCCATGGAATTGGTGTAGAAAGAGTCCCCCATAGATTCTGGGTGAGTGCAAGGTGTGCAGAGGCAGAGTGGAGGAGATTTCCGTCCCAGGGAGCCCTCAAGACCCGTCCCCAGGGTCCGGCGCGCCCCGGAGAGTAAACCCGACCCCCAGCGCTGCCCTGGCCGAGGCCTCAGAGAAGCGGATCGGAGCAGGCTTCAGAGACGGAAGCTGAAGCAGCCGGGAAAGTCCCTCCGCCCACAGAAGCAGGTCAGTGAGAGAGGCCGGGCTGAAGGAGAGGGGAAGCAGGGCGTCTGTGACTCGGGCCCCCTCGGGAGGAAGCGGCGGCGGCAGGGACGGGGGCAGGAAGCGGCGGAGGCAGAGGCGTGGGCGGCGGCTGAGGCGGCAGCGGCCCAGGACTCAGGAATCCCCCAGCAGCAGGCAGGATCTTCATTACAGAAGATTCCCGCATAAAACCTGACGGAGCTGAGCCTGAGAGACGGCCCTGCCCCTAGCCCGCTCTGTTGCTGAAGGTTTCTGCTCGGGACCCCCAGGGGAGCTGAGATTGGGAGGCGGGCCCCCCACCCCGCCCCCACCCGCTCCATTCTTGAGAGTCGCTGCATAAAGCCCCCCGAGGGATCAGAGTCTCGGAGACAGCCCTGGCCCCGCCCCAGCACCTGAACTAAAGCTCACTGATTGACAGCCAGCAGGAGGAAAGCCCATTTGAATCTCAGAGGCCAGGCGCTGGCTGGGCAGATCCAGGCAGGGGTGGAAGGGAATCTCAGAGGTCAAGTAACTGGCTGGGAAAATGCCTAGAAAGGGGAAGAAAAATAAGACTTTAGAGAGTTTTTTCCAACAAAAGCAAATGATCCCAACCTTCGGATCTGATGGGGAGGACGAGAATGTATTTTTCCCATCAGGGAAAGATGTGGAGGGCGGGGCCTCAGTACCCCAGACACCCCAGGGGGGTGTTGGGTGGGCTCAGGCCTTGGAAGAGCTTAAAAAGGATTTTGAGGAGCAAGTTAGACAGGTGGAGGAAAGACTGGGAAAAGAAATGACAAAGATGCAAGAAGAGTATGAAAAAAAGGTCAATATCTTGGTAAAGGAGACCCAAAGAAATGCTGAGGAAATTAACACCTTGAAAAATGGGCTCACTCAATTGGCAAAAGAGGTTCAGGGGGCCAATGAGGAGAAGAATGCATTCAAAAGCAAAATGAGCCAGATGGAGGAGGAGGCTCAAAAGCTCACTGAATTTAATAGTTCTCTCAAAATTAGAATGGAACAGATGGAGTCTAGTGATTTTGTGAGAAACCAAGAAATCACCAAACAAAACCAAAAGAACAATAAAATGGAAGAGAATGTGAAATGTCTCATGGGAAGAGCAACTGACCTGGAAAATGGATCGGGGAGAGACAACTTAGAAATTGTGGGACTACCTGAAAGCCATGGTCGGGAAAAGAGCCTGGACATCGTCTTGCATGAAGTTGTCAAGGAGGGCTGCCCTGGCATTCTGGAGCCAGGGGGCGGAATAAGTATTGAAAGAATCCATCGATCACCACCTGAAAGAGATCCAAAAAGAGAAACTCCTGGGAACATTGTGGCCAAATTCCAGAACTCCCAGCTCAAGGAAAAAATCTTGCAAGCAGCCAGAAACAAACAATTCCAGTACTGTGGTAATACAATCAGGATGGCCCAAGATCTAGCGGCTTCTACATTAAGGGATCGAAGGGCGTGGAATAGGATATTCCAGAAGGCAAAGGAACTGGGACTCAAACCAAGAATCACCTACCCGGCTAAACTGAGTATAATATTTCAAGGGAGAATATGGTCTTTCAATGAAACAGAGGACTTTCAATCATTCTTGATGAAAAAACCAGAGCTGAAAAGAAAATTTGACTTTCAAACACAAGAATGAGAGGAAGCATGCAAAAGTAAACAGCAAGGAGAAGTATTAAGAGACTTACCAGAAATGAACTGTTTGCATTCATACATGGAAGGACAATATTTCTAACTCTTAAAACTTTTCAGTATCTGGGTGGTTGGTGGGACCACACATACACATGTACACGCATGCACACACATACACACATGCATTCACATGCAGAGATAGAGAGCACAGATTGAACTGAATAGGATGGGACCATACCTTAAAAGGAATTAAGGTAAATGATGAGAGAGAAATGTAGTGAGAGGAAAGAGGGAGAAATGGAAGGGGGTAACTATATGTCATTTAAGAGGCAAGTAGGAGATGTTTTTAGTGGAGGGAAAAAGAGGAGAGCCGAAGGAAAAAAACAAACAAACAAACAAACAAAAGTTTACCCTCATCACATTTGACTAAACGAAGGAGTGAAATGCACACTCATTTTGGTATGAAAACCTATCTTACAGTATAAGAAAGCGGGGGAGAAGGAGATATTGGGGGGGGATGATGGAAGGGAGGGCAAAGGGAGGAGGGAGTAATTGAAAGTCAACACTTGGGGAGGGACAGGATCAAAGAGAAACAATGAGGGGCAGGTGAGGAGGGATGGTAATTCAGTTAGTCTTACACAACACGACTATCAGGAAGGTCATTTGCAAAGCTACACAGATATGGCCTATAATGAATTGCCTGCCATACCAAAGGGAATGGGTGGGGAGGGAGGGATGGGGAGAATTTGGAACTCAAAGTTTTAGGAACAATTGTTTAGTATTGCTGTTGCAACTAAGAAAGAAGACATACAGTTAATGAGGAATAGAAAGTCATCTGGCCCTACAGGAGAAAAGAGAAGATAGAGACAAGGGAAGGGAGGGATGACAGAAGAGAGGACAGATTGGAGATAGGGAAAATTAGATTGCTTGGGGTATTGGGGTGGGGGGAGGGGAGAAAAAGGGAGAAAATTTGGAACCCAAAAATTTGTGAAAATGAATGTAAAATAAATAAATAAATAAATAAATAAATAAATAAATAAATAAATAAAAAAAAAAAAAGTATTTTCTCCTGATTAAAACTCAAATTCACATCCAAGGCACGGAGGAGTCATGACGTTTTAGTCATTACCAGTGTCTGTCTTAAAGGCACAGTCATTTCACAAAGAGGGTCATGACAGTAAGTGGTGACTTTGAAGAGTAGATGAGATGTAAAGTTACCTGAACTCCCTCTATCATTCCTAAAATGTACTCCCTCCTCCTTTCTGCCTATGAGAAATCCTTCTCTTCAAGTCTCAGCTGAGGTGCCACCTGTTCATGAAGCACATGGAAAGAGCGCTAAATTAAGATCAGGGGATCTGGGTTTGAAACCTGGCTCTCTTACTAGCGGTGTGATCCTACCAAGTCACTGAACTTCCCTGGGCCTCTGTTTCCTCATGTGTAAAATGAGAGGGTTGGACTAGAATAGCTGATCCCAACGGTCCTTTCCAGCTCTGGATCTAGGATCCCATGGTTCCCAAAACTCCCTTCTCAAATTTCTGGGCACACTCTCTTCTTTGCCCCATCACAGCCTATCTTGCAATTATATGTTGCATGCATATTCACCATATCCCCAATATTGGAATGTAAGCTCCTTAAAGGCAGGAACTGTTTTACATTTCATGTTTGCATGAAATGTAAAATGTAAATGTAAATGTAAACAAAAATGTAAAGTGCCTTGAAACCTCCTACTCTTCCTCCTCTTCCTCCTTCTTCCTCTTCTCCTTCTTCTCCTCCTCCTTCCTTCCTTCCTCTTTCCTTTCTCCTCCTCCCCCTTCCTTTCTTATTTCTTTCTCCTTTTCCTCTTCCTTCTCCTTCTTAAGGAGGGAAAATAAATGGGAACTGAACAAGTGATTTCATTGATGTAGGGAATGAGGAAACTGTAGACAATTCAACTCAATAAACGTTAAATGCCAGTGTAGACAATTCAACTCAATAAACATTAAGTGCCTATTGTGTGCCAGACACCAGCTCTACAGCTTAGAGTTTCAGAGATGCCTGGAGTATTGAGCTATTAAATGACTTTATCAGGTCAAAGGCAAGACTTGAACCCAAGTCTTCTGGGGCTGCCTCTTCACCTTACTATAGGCTTCTCATCCTATACTTAATGAACTTTTGCTAGATTGCTGAATTCCTGTGTCAGACACTGTGCCAAGTGCTGCTGAGAAAACAAGTACAAAGAGTGAAGCAATCCCTACCTAGTGATGTGCTTGCATTCTAATGGGGGAACCAGTACATATAAACGTCTGTGCAGCATTAAGTATAAAAGTAATAAAAGTATAAAAGTAATAAACATGTATATAAGTTTGGGAGGGAGTGAACTAGCAGTTGGGGGAAATCAGGAAAGGCTTCACATGCAAGATGGTGTCTAAGTCACATCTTAAAAGGAGAGAGACTATGAGGTTGAGAGCTACTAAGAGAAAGCCAGTTTGGTGAGATTACTGAGTACAGTCTACAATGAGGCTGGAAAGGTAGGTTGGAGTCTGATTATATAGGGTTGTAAAAGCTACAGAAGTTTTGTTTTATTCTAGAGCACTGGTTCTTAACCCTTTTGTGTCATGAACCCCTTTGGTGGTCTGGTGAAATCTATGGAAGCATAAAATAATGTTTAAAATGCATAAAATACATAGGGTTACAAAGGAAATTAATTACATCAAAAAATGATTATAGAATTTTTAAAATGAAAATCACAGAGCATAATTTAAGGATCCCTGAAATCTAGAAGCAATGAGAGGAGCCAATTGGTTGAATAGTGTCCGAATTGCAATCAAGGAAAATTTCTTTAGCCTCAGCATGTGGGATAGGCTAGAGTGGGGACCGATTTGAAATACACTCATTTTGAGGCTGTTGCAGTAATTTAGGCAAGAGATGATGAAGCCTAAACGAAGGTGTATGAGGTAGTATGAACTAAGCAATATAAGCAAAAAGGAGTCAGATGTGAGAAATGTTGTGAAGGTAGAAATGTCAAAATCTGGCAATTAACATGGGGTGGAGGATAGTGCAGGGTCCTTAGAACCATATCTATGATTGGGAATGAGCAACTGGAGGACAGTAATCCAATTGCTACACCATATAGTTTGGGTTCATCTGCAAATTTGAATTGCAAATAATGAAAACTTGGGATATTCTCTCTTGTCTCAAAAAATTTAGGTTTTGAAAACTTTCAACATGTTGAAATAATGGACCCAAACTAAGAATTTAATGAGTTGCTTCAGTAAAGCTTTGATTTCGTTGATGTAGGTATTCCTTCTTACTGGTTTAGGTCATTCCTCCATCCATACATTCCCATCCTGTGCAACTTATTATCCCATAAATAATCGTAATCATAACAATACCTACATTTATAAAGCAATTTAAGGTTTGTAAAGCATTGTATAAATTTTATCTCATTTTATCCTTTCAATAACCATGACAGCTAGGTGCAATTATGATCCCCATCTTAGTGATGAAGAAACTGAAAGGCAGACAGATTTTTAGTGACTTTCCCAAAGTCACACAACTAGTAAGTATCTGAGGTAGACTTTGAACTCAGATCTTTCATGATTCCAGGTCTAAGATCTAAGTGCTGTATTTACTGCACAATCTAATTATATCCTCCTCAGAATTGCTCCCAGTGTGCTAGGGGGAACTTCTTCTAGATCAATGTTCTCTAAAATGTGGGGTTCAGGTCCACTGCAAGATTGTGGTATGGCCTCAATAGATTCATAATCCACCAATCAGAAGGTGGGAAAATGAATTGCATCCCTTATTCCGCTCATGGGAGACAATCACAAAACTTGTCTCTAACACAAGGACATTATCTCTTCGACCGACTATCAGCCTAACAATTCTCTACTTTGCCTTCCCCTCTCTCCTGTTGTGCAATCTGCCAACCTCATCCCTTGTATTCCAGGGTAAACCGCTCAGTCTTTATAACCTAACCTCAAACCAAGTATCCACAGTAACATCTATGCAAATGCTATTGGGAAAATCAACTCTCAGTATACTCCTACCCCATCCTCCAGATCCTCTCTTGTCTGAAGTAGGTAGCCCTCAGCTGACTCTGCAGAACTGGGAGTTCTGTCCTGGAGCACTCTTCTCCCTCTATACTACTTTACCGAGCAATCTCATCAGTTTCCACAGATTTAATTACCATCTCTTAGGTGACTCTTCTCAAATCTACCTATCCTGCCCTAACCTCTCTGCTAACCTCCAACCTCACATCTCTTGCATCTTATTTTGGGTCCATGATTCCAACTATCTTTCAGATATCTTGAACTGGATATTGAGTAAACATCTTAAATTCAACATGTCCAAAACTGAACTCATTAACTTCTCCCCTAAATCCTCCCCACCTACCTACCCTATTATCGTAGAGGTCATCATGCTCCCAATCCTCCAGGCTCACAACCTAGATGTCATCCTCAACTTCTCACTGTCTGTCACCCACTGTGTCCAATCTATTGCCAAAGCCTTCCAATTTCACCTTTGCAAAATTTCTGAAAAAGTTTCTTTCCTCTGATACTGCTTCCATCCTGGTACAGTCCCTCATGACCTCACACCAGGACTATTGCCATAGCCTGTTGATGAACTGCCTGCCTTTTCTCTCTCAACTCCCATGCCTCGGTTATTCAGTTAATACTGTCATAAATTCCAGTGGCTCCCTATCACCACTAAAATCCAATATAAAATCTTCTCTTTGGCATTCAAAGCCCTTTACAACCTAACTCCCTCTTACCTTTCCAGTTTCTTATGGCTTACTCCCTCATCACTACTCTTTGATCCAATGACCTCTTTGTTGTTCTGTGAACAAGACACTCCATCTCTCAGGTTTAGACATTTTCTCTGACTGTCCCCCATGCCTGGAATGCTCACCCTTCTTATCTCTACCTAATGACTTCCCTAGCTGCCTTTATTTCACTATAAAATACCACCTTCTACAGGAAGTCTTTTCCAACCCTTCTTAATTCTAGTGCTTTTCTTAACTATTTTTCTTAACTATTTTCTGTTTATCTTGTCTGTATGTACTTATCTGCTTATCAGTCTTCCCCATTCAAATGTAAGCTCCTTTAGGGTAAGGACTGTCTTTTGCCTCTTTTTGTACCCCTAGCACTTAGCACAGTGTCTGGTACATAGTCGGCATTTAATAAATATCTATTAACTAACTGGCTGACTAATTGTATGGTTCTGCACTCCGAATTAGGGTTCTATATTCTGAGGCAGTGACTGATAACCTACCAACCCCCCTCACCCACCCCACCCTGAGCTCATCTGTCCCCAAACACACATTCCCTTTCATTTTCAGTGGGGCAGAATGAGTCACACAGAATGAACAATAAAGAATGGGTTGCATTCTGTACAACAGATCTCATCTTTTCCGCAAACCTATCTCTTCCAAAATTCCCTTTTACTATCCAGATCACCTTCATCTTCCTAGACACTCACATTCCCAACCTTTAGTCCCAATCTTTACTTTCACTCATGCCATAGAGCCAATCTGTCATCAAATTTTGTTGGTATTATATCCACAACAGCTCTTACATCCATCCCTTATCTACATTTATGCCCTCACCTTCAGGTCCTCATCACCTCTTATGTGAACTATAGTAATAGCCCCCTACCTGGTCTCCCTACCTCAAGTCTCTTCTCATTCCCAATCTCATTCCCATATAATTCACAAAATTATTTTCCTAAAGCATAGGCAGGTCTGACCATATTACCCACTTATTCAACAAACTTAATAATTCAAAAACTTCCTAATAATTATAGGATCTTTTTTTATTTTTTATAGATAGGAGTATATAACTACAAGTTTGGAGAAACACTACTCTAAACTTCTTGACATTGCTTAGATAGAATACCAGACATGCATAAGAATAAACTATTATTTATCCCTTATTTTTGTCACTTGACTAGTCTTTTCAAATATCTTTCCAATAACATTTATCTCTGCAAATCCTCATTAGTGTCATTGCAGCCTCCTCACTTCCACTATGCACCTTTCCAGTGCCCTTTGGGTGACTCATAATTTTAATTCTTTGGAGACTATGGTATCCCTTGAATACATGACAGCACCATCAGAAGAAAATCACTGTTAAAAACATGGGTCTTTGTTTCTAGTAGAAACTTGAGGTCATCAAAAGCACTATACAATTTTTTAAAGGTATTCTTGCCTTCTGGGTTCAAGTTTGGGACCAGTTCATTATTTGTGCTTGGTATCTGTCCATGATCTATGCACTAATAAACCAGTTTTATGATTTATCCATCCACATGTATATCATAGTCTAGACTATAGACATTCTTCATCCACTTGGTTTTCTAGGTATAGATAGTTGGGCCAAACTTTTTGGAGTAATTACAGACTTCAGTGAGAGAATCTTTAGTGTTCCAGGGCTTAATACAAAGAGTTTGATATGATTCACAAACAATTGCATATGGAGAACCTCATCATCAGTAAGAACACTCTCTCATTTGAATTTTGTGAGACATTCTCCATTACTATGGCAAACAGCTTCATGAAACAAAATCAAATGGATGGAATTAGGATTTGACAGGCATAACTGTGAAATCCTTCACTTGAGTTTTAATATGCACAATCAATCAAGCATGGGATGGAGTGAATCTAGTTCATACGAAAAAATACTTAAGGGTTTTGGCTAAATACAAATTCAGCATAAGCCAAAAGTGTTGCATATCACAGTCTCCGGAACAAGGGAGAAAATAGTGCTATTATATATTATTTACCCTGGTCAGACTCACTGAATAATATGTTCATTCCTGGGCACTACATTTTAAGTGAGACAATGATGCATTAGAGTGAATTCATAGGAAGGCAACAAAGACAGTGAATGCTTAGAAATTTATGCCCTTTAGGGATCAGTTGAAGAAATCAAATTTATTTTAAGTTACTCCAGAGGGCAAAACTAGAGTTAGGAGTTACAGGGAGGAAGATATGGGCCCAGTGTAAGGAAGAGAATTCTAATGAATAAAGCTATTCAGCCATTGAATAGGGTTATCTTCTCAAACAAAAATAATAATAATACTTATAGTATCATTCACATTTTGTAGATGAAACTGAGATATGTTAAGCAACTTGCTCAGGATCACATAGCTAGTGCCTGAGGAAGAATTAGAACTCATCTTCCTGAATCCAAACCAAATACTCTATCCACTATGGCACCTAGCTTCCTCTAAGGTGACAAGGATTCCATCACTGGAAGAATACAAGTAAGAGATGGAGGGGATTTTTTTGTATTATGTAAAAGATTATTAGGAGTCTGACTAACTGAGTTTGGCAAGATTGTTACTTACAACTAATACCAAATTACCTTCTAGCTATTAGAATAAGGTGGGCCGTAGTAACTTCCCTCTCCCCAACTCTGCTTTAGCCACAGCAATAGGCCTCAGGAAAGCAGAACTACATGATATGTTTGAGGGGCCTTCAAAAAAAAAAAAAGTAAGTTGTCTTGTTAATAACTTAAGTAAATAACTTAAATAAGTAAGGTACCTTTCATCTCTAAAATTCTAAAAAATATTTTTAGGTACAGTTACTTGCCAAAGTAAGCAGCAATCATTTTAAAAATACAATGATCTCTAAATTTCATAGTTACTGAAATCAATGTGAAGTAAAATAGGTCAGTCGGGATGCTATATTCAAATAAGTTTTGCTCTCCAGACTCCATCTCCAACCAGGCACTCCAGCTCCCACCCTCAAGTCCAGCCTTCTGATTGATGAGATTTCACCATATAGACCCCATCCCAAACTCACCACTGTGCTCTCCCCCCACATTCAGACCAGCCTCATCCTTCACCTCCATTTATCAACTCTTACTCTGGGGACAGTATTCAAATCAACACTAGCATTCCTAGATAGAATATGTCAAACAATCACTCTATGACTCCCCTCACCTTTCCTGATATTTAACTGAAACATCCCTCAGTGCCCACCAATTTCCAATACATACTGTCCCATATTGGAATGTTAGCTCTTGGAGAGCAGGAATTATCTTGCTTTGTGTATTTGTATCACCAGCTCTCAACACAGTTCTGGGTATACAGTAAGTATTTAACAAATGGTTTTTTCATCCATTCATTCCCTCTTCCTTTAAGAATAAGTATGCAATCGGAGGTATACAATCTAATTTAACTTAATGTACATTTGACATTCAAAATATTGGGCTGTATTTATGTTTCCATGATGCAAGACCAACATCTTCTATCACTTTGATTTACAGGAGTTCTTCTCAATAGTAAAACCACGAAGTCAGGACCTGGAGGCAACAGTCCCGTGGCATTTTCCAAGAACCAACAATGATCAGACCTGATGAATTTGATGGTCCCAGTCTGAGCTATCTTCATGTCCTCTGACTTTTGGCCTATGAACATCAAACAGTTACGACCACAGATGTGAACATACAAAGTGAAATATAACAAATAACAGGGCAATTTCTAAATATGTAAAAGAGGACAATGAAACTTCAAAAATCAGTGCCACTCAGGAAGTGAGTAATACTATGCTTTTGGAAAAGTGATGCTATCCAACAAACAAATTGGCAAAAATGATAAAAGACAAAAATGATTAATGCTGGCAGGGTTGTGGGAAGACAGGCCGATGATTGAACTCTTGGTGGAGCTATGATAATCAACTTCTGGCAAACAGATTTGCAGTTATACTTTACAAGGAGACCAAAGACAGATGAAAAGTTCCTATATGGTAAAAAAAAAATTATAACCACTTTTTGTAATAACAAAGCACTGGCAGGAAAACTCAGTAAGGAGTCGAATACTTATCATGCCATTAAGAGATGATGAATATGAAAAACTTTTAAAATCACGAAAAGTCTTACAAAAACTGATGCAGAGAAAAGTAAACAAATGCAAGAGAATAATTTACAAGATATCCATAACAATGTAAAGGAAAGAAACATTGAAAGAATTTGAAACTCTGATCAATGCAATCATGACTTCAGAGGACTTGATGGTGAAGTATGCCTCCCTATCTATCTTCACAGGAGCAGAAGGAAGGGTGCATTTTCTAGCATGACAAATATGTTGATTTGCTTTGATTGGATATATTTACTTATTATAGGAGAGGGCTGGAGTAGTCTTTGTGAAGAGATAGTAATGTGTTAAGAAAGAAAAAGCATCAATAAAGCCTACCAAAGAAGGAAAGAAAGGTGATGCTATCACCATGAAGCACTGAAATCAGTCAGGTTCCCCTAACTATTGGTAGTTGCCATCTAGGAGCAACAAAGATTACTAGGATTAAGTAAAGCTAAAACACCAAGTCATAGCAGAAATTGGCATGCAGTTTTAATTAGACTGGAATCAACAGGGCAGGCCAAGAGCCAAGCATTAGCAGGGAACCAGACAGCCTGACTCTTGCTGAAACACTTTAGGCTATGAAAGCAGTGGCTAATCACCACAGCTCATGGGCAAGGTCAGACAGGATAACCAAGGCAATGGAGGAAGAGCTCACACAATCTCATTGAACTGAATAAAGAGAATACAAGACAGAGATGAGGAACCACATTTACATTGTGGGCCACAGATTCATGGCAGCTGGGGGCAGGATGGAATCACACTATTATAGATTTTCAGAGTTGAAAGGGGCTTCAACAGCCATGTAGTCCAAACTACGTCCAAAAAGAATCTTTGTTACTTCACATCCAAATACATATCTTTGCTTAAATACCTCCAGTGAGAGGGAGCCCCACTATCTTTGACACAGTCCATTATACTTCTGACTGGATCCAGCTGTTATGAAGTTCTTCCTGATATCAAACCTAAATCTACCTTTTTACATCTTCTACCTAGATCTCCAAATTGGGCTCTCTTGGGTCAAACAGAACACAATCAATCCTTTTTCCATGATAACTCCTCAAGTACTTGAAAACAGGCAACATTAGAATGTAGGCTTTTTGCAAGTAGATATTATTTCAAACTTCGTATTTTTTTAATCTATCCCCAGTTCCAAGCACAGTGTCTGGCACACAATAGGTGTTTAATAAATACTTGGTGACTGATTGATCATGTCCTCCCTGAGTTTTCATCAGTGAGGTAGCGTTTATTAAGTAAGCACCATGTTCCAATCACTCTGCTAAGCTAAACATTTGTTTCTACCTGATCCTCAAGTGCCATTAAACCAAGGTTTTTTGTTCTATCTACTCTCTCTTGAATTGTCTCCCACTTATAAACATCTTTCCTAAAATGTGACTCCCAGACTTGAACTAGCTAGCTTTTTTAGCCACCATAACATACTGTTGATTTATTGAGCTTGTAAGCCAATAAAACTTTCAGATCTTTTTCAGAACTGCTGCTAAACTATCTTTTCTAAATTATACTCAAAAAAGTCAATTTTTTAAAAACTCAAATAATAGTTACTTCAATTTTTATTCCTATTAAATTTTTTCATATTAGTTTTGTTCCAATGTTCTAGTGATATAAGATCTTTTTTGATCCTGATTCTTTCATGCAAATAGTGGTACCTGCTAGCTTTGTGTCAATTGAAAATTTGATAATTTGCTTTCTAATTCACTGATTAAAAAAAATTCAACATCACAAAGGTCCAGCATAAATCCATGGGGCACTCCACTGGAGATCTCCAACCAAAATAGTGACTACTGTTGTAGTCTAACCAGTTCCAAATCTATATATTTGTACTATTACTCTACAGCCTACATCTCCCCCTGTCTTTTCTATAAAAATACTTTATCAAATGATTTGCTGAAATCTAGTTAAGTTTGCCTGGAACATTCTCCTGATTTACCAGTTTATGCTGGATATGATTTTTTACTAGTATAGCAGATGTTTCCTCTGTGAGGAAGCAACCTCTATCAATGCAAGATGGTGTGTTCTGTGTAGCTTAACTGTCTTAGCTGCCTAAAGCACTGAGAAGTTGTTATTTGACCAGAATCATAGGTCAAGGTGTGTTAAGAACAAGATTTGAATCCAAGTCTTTCTAGTTTCAAAACTACCCTCCCTATTCATGATACCAAGTTATGCCTTCAGTTTGGTAACAATATAAAAAGAGGAAATAACACTAGCCTGACATGACTTGTTCTTGACAAAGACATGCTAGCTCTTTGTGAACGCTGATTCCTTTTCTAGATGTTCAATGATCATCTCCTTAATGATATATTCTAGCAATTTTTTTCCAGAAACAAAAGTCAAATTCCCTAGTCCATAGTATAAAGATTCCATTTTCTCCTCCCCCCACCCTTTTAAAAAATATACATAAATATTTGCCTTTCTCCAAACCTTTGGTACATCTCCTATTCTCCACCACTTTTTAAATATTACTGACAGTGTTTAGACAATCACATCCACCTGTCCTTTCAATACTTAAAGCTGACATTCATCTGGACCAGGTAATTAGAATTCCTCAAGTGCCACTAACTGTTCTCTTTCTTAGTTTGAGCACCAGCTCACTATTAAATATATTTTGTCTGCTCTTTCTGGTCCATAGACCATTCTCCTT
Organism: Bettongia penicillata ogilbyi; assembly: GCA_023548195.1. Taxonomy (NCBI): domain Eukaryota; kingdom Metazoa; phylum Chordata; class Mammalia; order Diprotodontia; family Potoroidae; genus Bettongia; species Bettongia penicillata. The sequence continues at coordinate 2,557,676 of JAJHZJ010000779.1, read as the reverse complement.
GGGAGAAAAAACAGAAGCAAAATAATTATGCAGCCCTGCCTTTTTTCTATTATCAGTAATCACTGTCCCTGCCAAGCCAAACAGTAGTCACATCCTTTCTTTTATTAGACTATTTCACCTAATATGGTTTTAAAAAACAAATAAATACTTCTAGGAATGGTGACTTGGCCTCTAATCATTGACACTGGGGCTGAGACTGATGGAGCTCTGAGCTATATATAGTGGGCTTAAAGTTGATCAGTTATCTACACTAGATCCAGCACTAATATGGTGAGCTCCCAAGAGCAGAATGGTCTCAAGAATTCCATTCTAACCCTCCTGGGTTGTCTTCCCTCATAGAATTTAGTCCATAGACTACTTCTCCTACCTTTGAACCCTTTGAAATTTGTTCTTTACAAATCTAGAGATGTATGGTCATACCCAGTTTTCTTTTCTCCTCTATCACAAACCCTAAGAGAAAGTGCTTATTTCCTCTCAGGGTCCTTATCTTTTCCATACCAACAACTAATTCCTCCTTGTTTGATGAAAATAAACCTAAAATAGAATTTCCATTTGTTGGTTCTCCTTCTTTGGAAAGAGAAATTTGGAAGACAGAAATTATCATAAGTAAGTTAAGAAGTCATTAGCTGCTCTGCTTTGAGCAGTCACAACAAATGCTGGAAAGTTGAAGTCTCCCATTATGACAGTACTCCAGAGACAGAGAATGTTGACCTAAGGCTGACTGCCCTTGTGAGGGATGGAATTGGTTGGAGAAATATGGAGAGGAAAGACATTTCTTCAGGAGGACACATTTGGTGCCAGACTTCTTTGGGGACCAACACTGGATACCTGGAGAGAAAGAGACAAACATAGAAGCTGCAGACATATAGGTGAAGTCAGCTCCTCAAAAGATTCTGTCACTACTTGTATTCGCTTGAAAAAGAAGTATTTCTCCTTTCCAAAACTCTCTTCCCCACTAAGATCCTCTCAGCCTTGCATCAGCATTCTCTTCAACAATTAGGAGAATTTCATTCAAAAGCTCAAGGCTTGTTTGGGAACCCTGATTACAATTTTTTACATGTGACCTGTTCCTTAAATTCCCCATCTATTTCCTCTTTTTGTCCAGGGGTCAGTAGTATACCTTAATAATCCCTTCTGTTTCGACCTCCATCTATTGATCTTCATCCAAATATTCTCTTCTATGTTTACATTCCTTTATTACTTATTTAAATGATTGTAATTTCCTAATATATAATGCTACCCCACTACCCCTTTATCTATACCAATGGGCAGCTGGGTGGTGCAGTGGATAGAGCACTAGTGCAGGAGTCAGGAGGACCTGAGTTCAAATCTCACCTCAGACACTTGACACTCACTAGCTGTGTGACCTTGGGCAAGTCACTTAACCCCAAATGTCTCAACCTGGGTCATCTCTAGTCATCCTGATGAATATCTAGTCACTCAATTCAGATGGCTCTGGAAGAGAAGTGAGGCTGGTGGCCTGCACAGCCCTCCCTCACTCAAAACAAAGTCAAGTGCAAGTCATGTCATTATTTCTCTGATGGCATGGTCTTCTTCAGCAATGAAGGATAAACACACCTATACCATTAGTTTTGAATAAAATATATCTATCCAGAGGCAACATACCTGCAAATTAGAAGTGAGGGCAGGGGACAGAACCAGGTTGCACACTGTGCATAACCTACCAACCCCACTCTGATGCTAGGAGAAGCAAGCAGAATGAACAAAGTTCTACACCCCTTGCCCTTTCATAACAAAATAACCCCTTGGAGACTGTACACATAATTATTCACCTGTCATTCACTACTATCCCTATGGTTAACAAGATCCTATCATCTGTTTCTTTCTCTATCCCTGTATTACTCAATCATTGCTCACCTAAGAACAAACTATACCTAATCCCCACTTTCTAGTCACATCCCAATTCTTCTCAACTTTTTCTTTCATGACCCACTCTAATTATGCCCATCCCTTCTACTGTGCCTCTTCAATTCCCATTCCATAATGAACATAATTTCTTCATCCTGAAACTTTTTTCCCTTGCATTGCTCCAAGGATTTCCCTCAATGAGATTTTGCTTCTCCCAAACGACGCTACATCCCTAGTTGTCCTCTCCAACACTGACAATACTTTTACTGATCTTCCCTTCTCCAACACACTGGTCCTAGGGAGAGAAGTTGGAATGCTCTTAGCTTCCCATTGTCACTTCTAGATTCTCCTTTTGTTGTCATTGCTCAGCAGCAACTTTATCACCTTCAAAGTTCACAGCATCACCCCCACTCTCTTCAAAACATGTTGGCTGTTGTCAACTACTCTTAGGTTATTCTCTGTCCTTCCTCTAGGAATATAATACCTGACTCACTAAATCTTTCATCTCCAACTCCTGCCTTTAGACTAGGGGACTTCAATATGCATATGGATTCTCCTTCAAGCTATCAATTTCAAATCCCTTGACCTGCTCCTTCTTTACAACTCAACTCCACATAGGTGTGATCACAACCTTGATCACCTTCAGCTGTTCTACTTCCTTCTGACAATTTCCCATCTGATGGTGAACTCATCATTCCATTTCTCCCTATGCTTCACCCTCCTGGACCTATTCTCCATCTTCACCTCAACCTTCATTATCTCCACCTGTCATACTTTCTCAGTCTATTGCCATTGTTTTGACTTCATTTTCCTCTATTGCTAATCTTAACTATATCGTTAACCAATTCAACTCCATACCATCATGAAGTCTTGAATCACTTGCCACTTTGTTCTATCATCACACATCCTGGGCAAGGCAAAGTCAAAGATGATTGAGTTTTTAGCCAAGTTTGATTAAAAAGACAATGCTATTCTCAATTCAAGTCTTGAATGTTGGGGTCTAGGAAATTGGGGCAAAGTGAATTCCATTTGTGAGATATAAATTTTATGGTGCTGTTGCATTATCCGATTGGAAATTAAGCAGGTAATTGGAAAATGGGTTTGAAACTCTGGGGAGATGTTGGAAAATGGAAAATCAGATTTGGAAACCATTTGCAAACTAATGATCCTTAAAGCCAAGGAAGCAAAGGTGCTCACTAAGAGGGAAAAATAGTGAAGAAGAAGAAAAGGAGATCAAGGATACATCTTGGGAGACATTAATATTTAAAGAATTGGAGAAAGGAGCTATCCAAGGAGACTGAAAAGGTAAAATAAAAAATATTAAAGTACCATAGAGTGAAATGTCACAGATGCAAAGAGATGAAAGTCAAAAATGTCAAATTCTGCAGAGGTAGAAGAGAGTTAGGATTGAAAAAATGGTCATTGAACTTACCCATAAAATCATTTTTATCCTTCAAAAGTAGTTTCAGTGGTGTAATGAGAACAGAACCCAGATTTCAAAGATTTGAGAAGTAGAATCTTAGAATTCTTTTAATTTCCATTTCCCAAATTAGTAGCAATTTGAAGCATTTTTTTATTTAGTATTGATATTCTGAGATTCTTCCCTTGAGAATTGCCTTTTGAAATCTTAAAACCATTTATCAACTGGAGAATAGCTCTTTTTATAAATTTGACTTCATTCCCTTTAAATGTCAAAAATGAGACCTTTATCAGAGAAACTTGTTGCAAAGATTTTCCTCAGCTCACTGCTTCCCTTTTAAACTTAGTTTTACTGAATTTGTCTGTGCAAAAGTCTTTTTAAGTTTATGTAATAAAAATTATTGATTTTATCTTCTATGATCTATCACTAGTTTGGTCATGAACTTTTCTTCTGTCTATAGATTTAATAGGTAATTTTTTCCATGTTTTTTCTAATTTATTTAAGATGTGACTTTTATATCTGGGTCACATACCCATTTGGAGCTTATCTCACTATAAGAGGTGAGGTATTAGTCTAAATATAATTTCTTCCATAACATAGTTTTTGTCAAATAACGAGTCCTTTTCCCAATGGCTAGGGTCTTTGTGTTTGCCAAATACTAGGTTATTAGATATATTTGCTTCCGTATATTATGTGACTAATCCGTAACCAGTATCAATTTTTTTTTAGAATTACTGTTTTGTAATATAGTCTGAGATCTGAAACTGATAGACTCCTTTCATTCCTACTTCTTTTCCTTAATTCCCTTGAGATTCTTGATTTTTTTGCATTTCAGATGAATTCCATTATCATTTTTTCTAGTCCTACAAAATAATTATTGATAGTTTGATTGGTACTGCATTAAATGAAGAATATTAAATTTAGGTAATATTGTCATTTTCTTATATTGACTCATATTCTACCCATGAGTAATTACTATTTTTCTAATTATTTAGCTTTGTCTTTATGTAAACAGTGGTTTGTAGGCAGAGTTGTATTTGTACATCTTGGAAAGTAGACTCCCATATATTTTATATCTTCTGTAGTGATTTAAAATGATATCTTTCTATCTCTTTCTACTGTCTTTTATTGCTATTATATAGAAATGCTGATGATTTGTGTGGATATATTTTATATCTTACCAGTTTCCTAGAGTTATATTTTAATTTTAGTTGATGCTTTAGATTTCTTTAAGTGTACAATCATATCATCTGTGAAGTGATAATTGTTTCTTCTTCATGTATGGTAATATCCTAAATTAATTTTTCTAATGTTATTGGTAATGAACATATTTATTTCACTCTTGGTTTTACTAGAAAGATTTCTAGTTTATCTTGATTTTACTGGAAGTTCTTGGTTTTAGATGCAATTTATTATTTTAAATAAAGGTTTATTTATTTGTATTTTTTCTAATATTTTAACAAATGAGTGTTTTACTCTGTCAAATGCTTTTTCTTTATCTATTGATATAGGCATATGCTTTTTGCTATTTTGTCATTAACATTGTTAATAAACTTCATAGTTTTTCTATTATTAACCCAATCCTCATTCCTGACATAAATCCAACCTGTTTCACAATGCGTTCATAGCCTCTTTCCCAATGTGTTATTTACGGTTTTTACATTCATGTTCATTAGGGATATTTGAACTACTGTTTTCTTTTTCTGTTTTTACTCTCCCTAGTTTATGTATCAAGACCCTATCTCTGCCATAGAATGGGATTTGACAGGGTCCTTTCTTTTGTTATCTTTGCAAATAGTTTATGTAATATGTGAATCGGTTGTTCTTTGAATGTTTGATAGAATTCACTTATTAAGCTATCTGGTCCTGGAGTTTTCTTTGGAAATTCCTATATAGCTTGTGCTATTTCTTCCTCAAAAATTGGGTTGTTTAAATTTTCTATTCTTATTCTGTTATTTTGAATATTTAACATTTTTACAGATATTTCATTTAAATTGATTTTATTGATAAAGGGAAAAGTTTTTAATATATTTTATTTCTTCATTTGTTATGAGTTCTCCTTTTTTACTTTTCATATTGGTAATTTGGTTTACCTCTCATTTTAAATCAAATTGGATAACTTGCCCCCAAAAAAAAACTCAGCTCATAGTTTTGTTAAATGAATTTTTGTTGTTGTTTTAATTTTGTTAGTCTATTTTCAAGATTTCTATTTTGGTTGGTTTTTTTTTTGTTGGGTTTTCTAATATTTTTAGTTATATTTCCAGTCATTGAGCTGTTCTCTCTTTTTCTTGTTAATAAAAGTATTTCAAGATATAAATTTTTGCCCAAGAATTTCTTTGGCTGGATCTCCAAAAGTTTGGTGCGTTCTCTCATTGTTGTCAATATCTTTCATATAATGCTCCATTTTTTTCTACTATTTGTTATATGCCCCACCAGACCTTTAGGATTAAATTATTTTTAACATCCTTTTTCAGTAACCCCTTATTTAATATATTATAAAACTTTTCTTGCATTCTCATTAGTAAAAGATGTGTATCATTTTCTGATTTTCTGCATTTGGTTGAGGTTTTCATGTCTTGAAACATGATTAATTTTTGTAAGTATGCCATTCACAGCTGAGAAATAGATATATTCATTTCTATGTCTATGTAATAATCACAAGAGGTCTACCTTTTTTTTTCTAATATTCTATTGTCTCATTTTTTTCTCATTATTTTTGGCTTGATTTATCTGGGGCTGATGGAATTAATTCAGGTTTCCCACTTTTATGGTTTTGCTACCTATTTCTCTTTGTAATTCATCTAATTTTTCCTTTTAGTATTTGGAAGCTATTCCATTCAATGCACATGTTCTGTTGAAATTATCTATATTATAATTTAGCGAAGTCATTTTTCCAATTTGTCTCTTTTAGTTAAGTCTATCTTTGTTCCTTGTGTGAAATCCCCTGATTTTCTGATTTTTGTTCATACCATTTATTTAAGCTCTATGTCTTTATGTTCCAAGTGTGTTTCTTGTAAACAACATCAGTGGATTTTGTTTTCTAAACAATTTTGCTTACCTCTTTACTTTTACGGGTGAGTACATGCCACTTACATTTATAATGATAATGATTGTTTATTTCCCATCATATTTTCTTATAATTTTTTCTTCTCTATACTATTTGCTCACTATTTAGTTCAAGTTGTTGCCCCTTTTGTGTTGTCCTTTTAACTTTCTCTTCAGTATCCTCCCTTTAAGCTTAAGATTTGTTTTGCTTATGACTAATTCCTCCCTGACTCTACTTTTCCTTTTATACTTCTATTTCTCCTCTTCCTGTTTTTTTCTTTTGAATTTAATGTATTCCTACACCCAACTCTGTGTGTGTGTGTGTGTGTGTTTTGCCCTCTTTTGACCAGTTTGGATGAAAAACTCCCCCAACACAGTCCTTCCATGTTGGTATGTGCTTGTACTTGCACAAACTAATGCATTAACAAATTCCCCATTTTCCCCTAATATATCCTTCATGTTTTATTTTTTCACACATCATTTTTGAAACATTACAAAATTAATTATGGGTCTTTTGTCTTAATTAACTACCTCTATGGACCCTTTGTGGCTTTTGGATTCTAAGAAAAAAAACTTTTAACATCCTCTTTCCTTTAGAATGTAAAAAGGTCTCCCCTACTTTGAGAATCAAATAAAGTTGAGAAGAGAGCCACAGCAGAGCCCCCTCCTTCATATGTAGGTACTATGTCCACTACAGTCTACTGGAATTAAGTGTTTCAGTCTTTAAAAGCAGCATATTGGAGTAGAAAGAACATGGTGCTTAGAGACAAAAGAATTTAGATCTGAATAACTGATGCTTACTAGCTGTGGGACTATGGGCAAGGCATTTTACTTTTCTGATTTTCTGGTTCCAAACTGGTAAAAATGAGCTTAGTAATACAGGTATTATTTAGGCCCCTAGTTGGCAAGTGAATACAGCACTGGACATGGAGTTAGGAAGACCTAAATTCAAATCCTATCTCTGATAACGATCACTTTACCTTTCACATTCTCTGTTTCTTCATCTTTAAATGGAAAGAAAAAAAGAGCATCTGCCACATAGGGTTGTTATGAAGATATTATATGAGATACCATATGTAAAGCATTTAACAAACCTTAAATCCCTATATAATGTTAATTAGCTACCGTCATGTTGTGAGGAAAACCCCTTGTAAATTGTAAAGGAAAGCAATTTGACAATGTGAGTTATTAGTATTCATGAAGAACATACTTTTCTTGTACTACAGAAGGAGTGGAAAAAAAAGAAGGCAGGAAACCCACTACCTCTTTCAAAGCATTTGTGGAGTTTCAAAATTCTAACAGAAGTAAAAAAAATTAAAACAAGATTTGCAACTTTATTTGTAACAATTTATATTTACATACAAATTTATATTTTTATACATCTTTATAGCAATGAAAACAAATGTGGACAAAAGAGTAGATATCTGATGTTCAAGGAGGTTGGCTTTAAGAAAAAATGATAATTCTTATTTTTAGAGGGCAAAGTTTCTTTCCATTAATATGAAATTAAAAATACTTTATGGTACAACTCTGCATTTCAGTGCAATTATTGGTATAATATTGTCATAAATACAGGGTTTTTTCACAAAATTATTTCAACAAATAAATAATCCAGAAAGAGTTAAAGTGGTTTTCCTTAGTAGAAGGAAAATTGACTAGAGTTCACAGATGTAGTTCATTACTCGTACTATCAAAGTTCATCTTCCCTCTTAAATCACTTTCCCCCCTTTGAATTAGGATATATGTAACATGAAATTTATTCACAAACAAATCCTTACTACAAGCAAACAACAGAAAAAATTATCATACATTTATATTACTGCTCTACCTTTCAAAAAAAATAAAACATTATTAACAACATAATAATGACAAGAAAGGAACATAGACCACAAGAGAAAAAAAAGAAAAATTCTACATTTAGAAAAGATAAATAATGGAAGGCCATAGTTAACCCCTTAGTTTTTTCATGATTCATGCGTACTTACAAGGAGAAAGAAAGAAAAGTAGACAATTTTATCCAGCAAAAGAAAAAATAGTAGGTTTGACATGCTATTCCTTAGCTTGAATAAAGATAGTCCATGGCCCAAGCAAATAAAAATTAATATTATCAAAACACTTAGGGAAACATTTAAAATATCAATAACCAGTGAAGACCTCCTGAACCTATTTTGTGAAAGAATATTTAGTAACATCTCATTCCTCCCTCCTTGGGTAGGTTTCCTTTGTTTGTTATGCGGTCTGTAAACAAATACCTATAAAAGGGAGAAAATAGCCAGCTGCCCTTCCTTTCTCTTTCTCTCCTCACCCCCACAAATACAAATGTAAATGCTAATGTTTTTCATTAATAAGCTATGTACCACCACAACCCCCAACAAAGAAATAAATCTTAAATAAATTTCGGGAGAGACAGCTCCCAAACTGAATGCTTTCATATCATGTCGGTGTTTAAATATGAGTCTGAATCATGGAGCGTTACAACAAGGAAGATCTAGGACTCTGGTTTTAGAGCACCACCCAATGGCTACAGGTCATGATGGCAACTGTGGAACCTGTCCACATCCCACTGGAAGGCACAACCGATTACAAACAAAACGAACAAAAAATATTTACATGAAGAATGGCATTTTCTGCTTCCATTTATGGGTTTATCAAATTTCTAAGGCAATACAGTTTTTTCTAATCTTTAAAATTTCAGGGTGGAAAGAAAGGGAGGGTGCTAGACACAGAACGCACAAGCATTCTTTCAATTCAATTACCCATGTGAGTTTTGTGCTCATCAACCTTAATAAGAGTCACAGATTATGATTAAAAACAAGAAGCAGGGAAAAGAGATGATTCAGTGTTTCTGTTCTATTCCTAAGCCTCTTTAAAGGATTCTTTAAAGATGAAAAGACTTGATGGGCCAAAGGGTTCCGCACCAGGGTACAGAATGGGGCTTAAGTGAAACCCATGATGACTCCATTTTACCACAGAAGTAAAGATAAGCAGCACAGAACATAGGTTATATTCAAAACTCTTGTAACAACCATGTAGCTTCCCATTTTAAGAGAAGCTAAGAAGACTATTAGGATGAATTAATGAAAAATCATGGATTTTTTTTAACTATAGAATATTTGCCATTAGGAACTTATCTTTTTCAATAGAAATCTTTTTCCTCCAAAAGCTGAGAGAGTTCGGATACTGGTTTTGTTAAGACAGAGTGGGCATTAAAAGTTCTTTGCCAATTTGTTTTGTTTTGTTTTGTTTTTACCATAGTTAACTCATAGGAGAAAATTTGAGGACCAGTTCCTCAAGGTATAACCTTCCTTGAAGCTAGAGAACTGTAGTAAGGGACTTGACATAAGTTTATTATCCAGGCAACCCATACTGAAAGTTTATTTTCAGTAATCCTAGTTCAGAATCCCTTAATAAACAGGACACTCATCTTTCAAGTTAAAATTTCAGGAAACAATCAGAGGTAGTTAATACAGACTTTGAGTTTCATCATCTCATCATTCAGATCCAACGTTCTGTTTGTCTTCGTTCATGCACTGTTGGAAATTAGATCACTGCTGGCCAATTGCAGATAGGAACATGAAGAGAAAAGCTACATTTCCACAAAAATAAATACCTAACACCACCTTTTTAAATGCATGACCCTGAAAGAAAAATGGATATGTTTCAGCAAAGTACACACTATTTTCCAAAATGATTTTATATGAAGACTAAGGAGACTCACCTCTGCCTCAGCTGCTGTAAATGACTGAAGAATCTGAATTCTATCATCTTCCAATATTTCAACTGTCAAAAACAATATGATTTTATCAAGAGATTTAACAGCATTGCCTCTTGTACTTTTCCTCATCCTTCCACCTCTGAGATCTTGAGCTTCTGATTAATGAGCATTCGTCTGATCCTGCCTCTTGACTTCCATTACCTTACTGGCCCAACGTCTTCTCCAGAAACAGTCCAGGATACCTGTCTTATGACAAGACTTTTCTGGACAAAGCAGCTCCTGGCTTCTATCACTACATCTACCCCGGGCCTTCTTAAGTATTTCATTCTTAAGTTAAGGGCAAAAAACCACCTCAAGGACTTCTCTAGCAGGAGATATACCTGGCATTGCCACCTCCTGCCTCCTGACCAGGCTCTGACTCCCCAAGCCATAACTCCTCCTACTCTTGCCTGCTATGAAATAAGCCTCCTGGGAACTCAGAAAACAGCATCATTAGCTGCTACCTACAAAAGTACCCGGGTCTCCCTCAATCTTAAAAAGTAACATTTGATCCTACCATTCCCACTTGGTACCATCCCATATGCCTCTTCCTTTTCTTGGCTAAATTCCTGGAGGAACACATCTACACACATGCCACTATTTCCTCACCTTTTACTCTCTCCTAACCTTTCTGTATTCTAGCTCCCAATTTCATCACTCAACTGAAACAACTCTCTTCAAAGTTACCAGTGATCTCTTAACTGCAAAATCTAATGGCCTTTTCTCAATCCTGATCCATTTTGACTTTTCTACAGCATTTGGCACTACCGATTACTCCTGGATACTTTCTAGGTTTTGGTTACACTGCTTTCTCTTTGTTCCTTCCCTACCTGTCTGAGCACTTTGTCGGTCACCTTAGTTGAGTCTTCATCCATGTCATGCCAACTAATCCTGGGCTCTGTCCCAGGCCCTTTTCTCTTTTCCCTCTATCTTCTCTCATCTAATGTACTCATCAGTTCCCATGAATTCATTTACAATCTTAATGCATGTAATTCTCATATTTTACTTTCTCTGCTCTAGCCACCTTTTGGACATCTCAGATTAGATGTCCCATAGGCATCTCAAAATCAACTTGTCTAAAATAGCTTACTATAAATTTGGATTCTATCCCTGGGTTCTAGTAACAAATAATAATAATAACTAGCACTTATATCTTGCTTTAATGTTTGGAAAGTACTTTTAAAATATCTCATTTTAATCTCTTGACAACCTGGGAGAATGCCATTATTAACCCCATTTTGCAGATGAGAAAACTCAGGCAAACAAAGCTTTCATCTTATCATGCCCAGTTCCCATCCACCAGCTTCAAATTACGCTACACTAAGGAATTAGTGGCTTTCCATTCAAGCCTTTTTTTTCAGTTTCTCTTTGCATGTTGTCTTCCCCCAGTGGGATGGAAGCTTCTTGAGGGTAGGGATGACTTTGTTTTTATTTGTATCCCCAACTCTTGTCATAGTGCCTGGCACTTAGCAAATGCTTAATACATGCTTTTCTATTCATTTCTCTGAAGTTCCCCTCAAAACCCCATCAATTCCAAATGACATGGGTGTATTGTAAACAGTTTCCACTAAATCCTCCTCTAATGTTTCATCATTGTGACTTTGTCTTCTTGAAAGCTCTGCTTTTATACTCTTACAATGGCAAAGCACAAGCTCTGCTTTTATACTCTTACAACAGAAAAGCACAAGATCCCAGGACGTTGGAAGGTCAGAAGTAGAGACCTGACAATGAACTAGTAGCCTATGATCCAAGGCCTAGCCTGTTAAATTCATTCTCTTTCGTTTCTTCCCCTCTTTAATCCATCCTCCAGAAAACTGGCAAACTTGGTACTTCCAGAGCATAAAGGAAAATATTCAAAACTCTTTTGCCCAGTTATATGACAATAAAACTGATAAATGAAATGGATGAATGTTAACAGAAACATAAACTACTGGAACTAACAGGACAAGAAATAGAGAATTTAAACAATTCAAACTTAGAAAAGAAAACTGAACAAATTATAAATTGTGAACTCCAAATAGAAAAAAAAACAAGGAGCAGATAGATATGCAAGTAAATACTATCAAATAGTTTTTAAAAAAAACAATTTCAATAAAAATGTTTGTTTGCAAAAATAAGTGATCTACCAATTTTCTTCTGCTCAGAAAACTCCTAATGGCTCCCTCTTACCTCTAAGATAAAATTTAACCTCTCCTTTATAACCGTATCCAAGTCTACCTTTCCAGGTTTATTTCACATTATTGTCCTTCAAGCATTCCAAATTCCCACCAAACTGACCTGCTTATTGTACTTTGTACGAGGTAATTCCTCTCCTGTCCCCCATGCCTTTGTATAGACCTCCATGTTTGGAATATATGCACTCCTCCCTCACCTCTGCCTTTTTGAACATCTTAGATTCCCTCAAGACTCACTTCAAGTGTTACCACTTATGTAAAGCCTATCTATCAATAATCATAGCAGCAGCAGCAGCAACTACTTACATAGCCCTTTAAGATGTGCAAAGTGTTTTTAAAATATCTCATTTTAACCTCTCAACAACCCTGAGAGATACCACTATTATTCCTATTTTATAGATGAGGAAACAGAGGTTAAGTGACTTACCCAGACTCACATAGCTATTAAGTTTCTGAGGCTGGATTTCAACTCAGACATTCCTTGCCTACAGACCCAGGCTTCTATCCACTGCACTATCTAGCTGCCTTCTTATCAGTCAACAAGCATGAAGTAATTATCTACTATGTACCAGGCACCATATATGCTCAATGATGGAGATACAAAGACAAAAATGAAACAGATCCTACCCTTGAGAAGTTTATCTTCTATTGATTCCACCTAGCTGCTAGTACTCCTCCCTTCCCTTGCTCCAAAATTATTTATATTTGCTTTGTATGCTTTGGATTTGCTTATCTCTCTACATGTTGTTACTTCTCCTCTCCCTATAGTAGAAATACAAGCTCCCTGATGGCAAATATAGACACCTAATAAATGTCTGATGAATAAATGAATGAATTTAAAGAGCTTCTTCATCAGGAAGTTGGTCCCAGTGATTATTTTCAGCCACACCAATTCAAGAAATTATCTACTAAGGCATAGAGGGGTTGTGCTATGTACTGATGGAAAGGGCATTAAACACTACAAAAACTATGAATAGTTGAAGAAGAATTTTAAATAGGCTTTATATCAGCCAACAATAGTGAAGCTATCAGCACAATTAGCTTACAGTCCTTTCAATGGTCAAAACTTCATAATATTCACTACCCAGTACCTAAACATCATCCACCCACCCTCAATGCACCCAGCATACATACAGCCAAGATCATAGTACGGTTTTCAAGAGCCCCTAGGCATAATCTTGATAACTGAAATCATGACCAGGCCAAGACAAGATGTCACAATCTATCCCCCAAATGGAAGTCTCTAGACTAGGAAACAGTCTGATGCCAGAATGTTACCAATCAATCTCTCCTCCCCTTGACGTCACTATGGATTTCCTGGTCCTACCAAGACCAAACATACTTTGAGGCCACTTTTGGGGGCTGGCATGACAGGTCCAGTTTATGTCAAGTAAATTAGGGATTATTTAATATCACTTGAGAGACAATGAAGGACCTATTGGCCCTCGTACAAGTCCTTTAACCTTAGATTCTCAGAATTAGTTACTCCTTTAGGATGATGAATTGTCTCATACAATTCGTTAAAGTGAAACTATATTTACCTGGGAAGATTAGGTTGGCACCTATAGGAGAAAATCTTCAGAGAATATAGAGTGAAAAGGGAACGTAGAAGTCATCTAGTCTAATCTTTCATTTTACAAATGAGGAAACTGAAGTTTGGAGTGGTACGTTACTTGTCTAGGATTCACTTTCATGTTGCCTTGTATCGGATAGATTAGCTGTCACCAGATGGAGAACACGGTCCTGAGGTAATAGGGCACAGTACAGTCCTATTTCTACAGGAAGAGAGAAATCACATTTCTTTTAGTCCTGTCTGTAGGTAATGAATCAGAATGGGCAATTCTGGCTAGAGAGGACATGAGAGTACTGCATGTCTAGAGGTGGGGAAATGATGAAAAACACCTACAGTGAAAAAGAAAAGACAAGACTATTTCACAAAAGTGCAGAGACCAGGACTCGGCATAAGGGATAGAGAGCATGATGGTGAGGTTGGTGATGATGATGGTGATGGTGACAGTGATGATAAGAACTAGGATGCCCACCATTCAATACTACTGGATGGCAAAGGCAGCGAGCGCACAGCTTGAAGTTTCATGGGAAATTATTGTGGATGCTTTTCCATCTCAACATGACACAGCACTTCATCAATAAAAGGTCTTCATAGAATAGACGAATTTTAGGATTTGGAAGGGACCACAACAACCCCGGCCAGATGATTAAAAAGCACTTCACTAAGTTCATATCCAAACCCTTTGTCTACCAAATGGATTGTATTAATTCTCCCACTCTAATTTCAAAAAATCCCATTTCCCCTTTTTTGCACTTAGAGTTAAGGCACAGTAAGAGTACATAGAACAGTTCCCTATTCCCAAAAGCTTGTTCAGATTTCCTTACTACATAAATCAATACACCAAGAAACTGTGACTTCACTGGTGTGGAAGCTCCTTCCATCAAAGGAGACAACAACCCTCCTATAACATAGTCCTTTAGAATTATCTAAGGCTCAAAGACACCACGAACTCCCCCCAATCACACAATATGAGAGGCAGGCTTTGAATCCAGGTCTTCTGGATGCCAAGTTTAGCACTCTGCCCCCTATACAATGCTGCCTTTTCCATTGTGTTTTATTCTAACTCTAATTTAAATAATTTAATTAATCATATTTTCAAATCTAGTTAGATAAAATTCTAATATAAATTATATCACTAGTTAGAAAAGTATGACTTTCCTTAAAAGTTTGAGAAAATGGGGAACCACTCCACAGGACTAAAGGTTTGTACCATCAGGTGAAGGACATCAATGGATCTCTATCCCAAAGTTTCCTGAAAAAAAAACTCCACAAACTATGGAAAATCAACAGGTTTTCAAGTGACTTAACTATTGTTTTACCTTTGCGTGTGAGCCTGTAGGCATGTATCTCAAGAAGAATCTCAGTACCAACATGCCAAGCTACAAATCCAATCATTGCATAAGTTTTCCCTGGAGAGGTAAGACTGAGTCCTGGTAAGTCCATGCCCAGGAACATCGCTGCCACTAAGTAGAAAACAAAAAAAAAATAGTTTGACAATATTAAAATGTTGTTAGTAAAATGTGGTTTTTTTAAGTATCTACCTAATTTTTTTGTTCAGCATTCAGTAGATCAAAGTTGTCACAAAAGTAAACTAATGGAGTACATAGGGATGGGGACTAGTCCTATGATATCAATGGTATAGAAAATTGCCTTTAACAATACAAGTTGGCACCATTTCTGTAACTTATGGTCTTAGAGAACTGCCTAGAACACTATCTAGAACTGCTAAGGTCGTGCAGTCAATATGTGTCAGAGACAGGACTCAGACACAGTGAGGAATATATAAACAGATTATCGGGTCAGTATTCAAGCTCACATGACCAAAAATGAGTCCATGTCTATGACATGGCCCTGTTCAATCTGTACTCAGTTGTGTGGGCTTGTTATAATTTCCCCTAAAATACGGGTTCCCCACCTTTTTATGAGAGGCAGCTATTCATTTCCTCAGAATCTTCAGATTTTTCTGGTGTAACTGAGAAAGTTATTTAAGTACACATCCTTGAGTTTAGTATATGGAACCACAGAATTAGAAAGAATTACTCCAATCCATATACACAAAAACAAAAAAAGAAAAAGAATCCTCACTACACCACCTCTAACAAGTAGTCATTAGTCCTCTGTTTAAAGACTTCCTTAATAATGCAAGAACTTAAAAAAAAAATAATTTCCAATGGTTTTCTAAGGCAAAACACATTCCACACTCAGAGAAAGAACTATGGGATTCATTTGCAGAACGTAGCAGATCTTGTTTGTATGTGTGTGTATGTGTGTGTGTGTGTGTGTGTGTGTATTATGTTTTAATTTGTTATATGATTTCTTCCATTTATTTTAGTTCCTCTATACAGCAATATTATAGTGAAAATGTATTCAATAGGAAAGTATATGTAGATCATATATAGAATTGCATGGCATCTTGGGGAGGGAGTGGGGTGGGGTGGGGTAAAAATTTAAGCTTTTCGGTAGTGATTGTAGAATACCTAAAAATAAATAAATAAATGAATGAATAAATAAAGACTTCCTGCCAATAGGAACCAGTAATGCCCCCAGGGAATACACTAGTCTCTGGGATAGTTCTATTTGTTAGGAAGTTTTTCCTCAAATAGAGACTAAATTTTCCTCTTTGCAATTTCCAGATCCCAGTTCTGCCGTCTAGAATCAAAAAATAGAAGTGTAATCCCTCTTACATGTGATAACTCTGTAAATACTTGAAGACAGCTATCATGACTCCTCTCCCCGCTCTCTCCCAGGCTCCTCAGATCTTTCAACTGGATGGGACAAAGCACTGGGGCCAAATACCTCTACCTACTGAGAACTTAGAAGCTACAAATAGAGCGGAGTGGCAATTATCCTATTGAAAGTAAACATAAAAGTTCAAAATGGAATGTTTTGTATACATGAGACCTTACGGAAGCCCTGGCCTAAAATCTTTAACCACACTGGAAAGAACGGGGAAAGTAGGGAGAAATCAGAGCAGGTTGAACGTAACAGATCCATAAGTGAATTTCAGGGGAGGACTATAAAAGTTTTTTAATATTTTGATAACTATTAACAAAAGAATAAATGATATTGTGGGAGATTCAAAGATAAGTAAAACATGGCTCCTGCCCCTAAGGAGTTTATGATTGAGTAGAGGGGAAGTTGCTACGCTTATAAATTAATATAATATAATATAAAGTAGTATGTGTAAATCAATGAATTAAACAAGTACGTTCTATTGGAGTTCACAGGGGCAAAGAATCATTTTTGACTGGGGGTGGGGAGAACCTAATAGCCATCTTCAGTAAGTTCTTTCTGGATTCCAGTGTTATTTTCTCCTTCATGGTGAATTACTTCAATTACTAACGCATGCACAATCACTTAAACCAACTTGAAATTTGGTACAGAAACAATCAGCAATTAAAATGACAAAAGGCGTCAGAATTACTTACCTGCTAATATCCTAGCAGCAGTACCAGCTCCCCAGTGAGTCCAGTTAAATATCTGCCTTCTAACAAAAGAAAGAAAATGGCCTCCAGTCTCAAAATTATGTAGCTACAATTAAGTTCATGAAAAAAAGTGCAAATTTTCCATATATCTAGGAATTTAGTATCTAAAATATCTAAAATCTCTGGAATATCTAAACCTATTCAATATCTAATAATTTAAAAAAAGTTATGAGGTAGTTCAAATTTGCTGCTGAATTTTATAAATTGCAAGGTCATCCCTCATTTAAAAAAAATTGCTGTTTACCCAATAATTCCATTGTTGGGAATATACCCTAAAATGATTGCAAAAGGTATTAAAGATTTTATAGCATTATTTATAATTAGAAAAAAAAATGAGAGCAACCTTGAAGTCCATTGTTAAGGGAATGATTAAATAAGTCATACCACTTAATGTAATGGAGTATTATAATGTATCATAGGATCGTAGATTTAGAAGTGAAAGAGACCTTAGGGACCATCAAGTCCAAACTAATTATTTTACAGAGGAAAAAAATTTGTCTTATAGAAGAGTCATGCAGCCACATAATGTCTGAGGTATATAGTCCCCCTCCTTTGATTGTGAGCTCCTTGGGGGCAGGGACTATCTTTTGCTTCTTTTTGTGACCCCAGCACTTGGCACAATGCTTATCACATAAGGCATTTTTTTTAAATGTTGATTGATGTGATCTAGTTTAGTTCTGAAAACTGAATGTTAATAGTCACTGGGGTCCCAGTTAAATCTTGGGGGTAAATTCTATGAAATGAACCTCATCTGTCTTATTGTCAAAGGTTGCAACAATTATAAAATATATATAAAATTATAAAATACATTTAAATAACATCAAAAAATGTTTATTGGTTGATTGAGACAGGATCTGAATGCTGATCTTTCTGATTCTCAATTCATCACTCTATGCACTGGCATCTAGCTGCTTCATACTCAAAGAAATCTGGAAAGATCTTTATGAAATAACACAAAGTGAGAAAAAATGAAAAGCAAAAGAATGGGAGACCCATAAATGATGCCAAGTTAAGAGACAAAATAGAAAAGAATTGAAGAGTATATGAAAAATTGTGATAATATTTTCCATATTAGAATCAACTAATTTTCATGTAAATAGTTACAATGCAAGTTTCCTTGATTGTATCAATGTTTAATGCTTTTTAATAATTATTTTTTAAAAGTACTCTGCTACCTGGTGACCTTTACATTCAGAAAAGAGTAAAAGGAAACAGCATACCTTGGATCATATGATGGGGGCCTGAAAACTGCTAGAAGCGGCTGAAGAACTGCTAATATCATAACTACACAGCCAATGTATGGATGATAACCTGCTTCCTAAATAAAAAGCCATCATGAGTACACTGTCCCTTTTCAATTAAAATCCTAAGGAAAAAAATTCATGAGTCACTCTGAGGGTACCCAGATGCATTTTAACATAAAAATACCCTCCCCCCTAATGTTGTAACTTGCCTTCTGTAAATTCCCCCAAATTTCCTATACAATAAATTTCCAAAGAGCACACTGGCACCAAGCTATTCTCCTTCCTCACTGGTCTATGTGCTGGTATTCACTTCTACAACACCCTTCTTAGAATTAATCCTTGATCCAGAGTCTGATCTCACTTTTCAAGGACAAGTGAGCTTGTGCTAGCAGCTGCAATGCTATACAGTTACATCTATGTTTGATTGATTTGGGGTCTGTTTGTTCAAAATCTCAGACAGATAGACTATAACAGGTTGCCATATGACTTCATCTGAAACCTTAAACTAAGGCTTAACAGAGCATCTCTGACCTAAGAATGAATGAATGAATAACGTTTTGAAGCACTTACTACGTTCCACACAGGGACTCACTGAGATGGAAAAACACTTGAGGGGTTGTATTATGCAGTTTGTTCTCACTGGCTCCTCTGAAGTCAGCTTGTTGAAGTGAGAAATAGTGGGTCATAAAGAAAAGAGCTAGAAGACCTGATTTCAAATCTCATCTCTCTCAATTTGTAACTATATGACCTCTGGCTTGAACTCAGGTCCTCTGACTCCATTGTCAGCATTCTTTCAACTCCACCATTAATCAGCCTATAGTATACAGAGTTATAATAATCAACTATAGTATACAGAGTTATAACTAGCAAATTTGTGCCAGGTACATAGACCACAAAGCACATGTGGGGAAAACTGCATAAAGAACCAGTGAGTTGAAGGGTAGATAGAGGTAGGGAGAGGGGGGAGACAGAGCCTCCAGAACAGCAGTGCAAAACCACTCTTGGAGGAGGCTACTTCATGAGGAGAAAGAACAAGTTCATCCATATGGTAGCTTCCCATTTTAATATAATAATGGAGGTGCACAAACCCCATCAACACACTCTGCTGATGCCAATTCCCCAGTCTCTGAGGTTGAGCAGCCTGCTTCCAGTAGAGTTCCCGTGTTCTGGAATAGGAGTGCCTTGTTCTGATCTACTAACCATAAAGTTAGAAGGAGACTTTTTTGATTGATTGCATATCTGGAATTAGAGGTGTCTTCAAGAGATCTCTTCACCTCAGGCTCTTTACCTTAGTGCTCTCTGAGTATCTAGATAATTCCCTCACTAGATCTGGAGACAGACATTGCTATAAAAGGAGAGGTCTTAGGGCCTTCTCCTTTCTGATACCATGTGGCCCTGTGAAAGGGCTTTGGTCCTCAGCCTTCTGTATTAGATGAAGGGGTAAAGAAGGGCATGCTGAAGCCAGCTCTGACCGGCTTACATCAGTCCATTGTTAAATTTTCATTGTGAGCTTGATTTATTTCTTGTTGATTGCCTAGACTTAAGATGTATTCTTGTTTATTGCCTAGATTTTAAAAAGTTTTAATAGTGCAGATTAAGCTTAAAACTGTGTATACAGACCTTTCTTCAGAGAGCCTGGTGGTTAAACATTTACCAGTACACTCCTCTAGTCTTGTGAGTTTCAATAGGTCAGGAAGGCGCTTCAGAGTTTGGATTTGCAGCCAACATAGCATGAGTTACACAAGGAGCAATGAGTGACCTTCAGGAATTACATCTTGACCCAGACCCCCAAAAGGCAAACAAAGGCTCATCTTTTAGTCAAGTCTCATCAAGATATGAATTTGGTGGGACCAATGTTTTACAGTAACTGAACTAAGGGTGTGTAAGGGAATTGCCAACCCCCAGCCTCTTGGACGGCATTCACTGGTCACGACTCAGGTAAACTGAGGGGAGACTGGTAAGGTATAAACAAGATGGCGCTGAGAGGAAGGGTTCTGCCCCTGTTTTACTCAAGGCTATTATTTTCCCAGGCTTTCCAGAGAACAAAGAAGCCCAAAATGTTTTTCTTTCTTGTGGCTATGTGTCCACACTGGGCAGTCCTGGTTTAAGGTAAATTACTTCCATATAAGGGCAAACTACTAGCTGATAGGTTCATTCAGGGCACTGGTGTCAGAGAAGAGATAAAACCACCACTCACTGCTTGAATAAACCTTCTTACTTCCCCAGCATAAACCTCTTTGACACTTTGATGTAGTTATAACCTCAGTGATATGGGCACTGGTCTAGGCAGTCTCTTCATCATGCTATCTATACTCTGGCCACCATCCTCATTAGTAAAAATATAGATTCTTAAATTATTCAAGTAAAAATATTCATCCTCATCATAATAGCAGCTCACATTGGCAGAGCACTTTAAAGTTCTCAGATTCTTTTTCTTACATAAACTCAGAGAGTTTTAGATAATGAAATTATTAATATCCCCATTTTGCAGAAAAGGAAGCTGAGAGAAAAATTAAGCTATTTGCCATAAGTTACCCAGAAAGCAAATGTCAGAGATTGTGCCCTACATTATAGGGACATTTATTTCTATTGTATGGATACCTTCTCCCCCTCCCCCAACTTTTCAGCTTCCTTTTACGTATTTTTTTCCCTTATGAATGTAAGTTCCTTGTGAACAGGAGCTGTCTTTATACTTGTGTTTGTATGCCTGGCACATAAAATAAGTGTTCAGAAAACATATGTTGATTTGACTTACGTGACTCCAACCTTTTCTATATATGAAAGGAAATACAAAGCCAACAGTGGTAAGGCCAGAGGTGCAAAGCATGAGAATCCGATGTACCTGTGAGGATGAAAATGATGAAGTAAAAAAAGAACTCCCAGGTAACACATAATGCTGCACCATGAAGAAGATATCTGACAGCAAAAATGAAAAATGTCCCTGGAATAAAGAATATGAGAGTTGTGGTGAGGGTATTTAATGAAAAGAGTGCGTCTTGAGTGGGTCTTTAAAGGAAGTTTAATATTTGAAGAAATAGAGAAGAGAGATGACATTCTAAGCAAGAGGGAATAGCATGAATGAGAAACGAACAAGGTATATGACAGTAAGAAGAATGACCTGACTGTTAAAGGAAGGTTCCAGGAGCGAAGAAAGAGAATTTAGGTTAGATAGGAAAGATGGGCTTATAGGACTATAAAAAAGATCCTCCAAAAGCTGGCTAATGGGCAAAAATAATCACAAAGGAACGAAATTTGCGGCAAGAATCTGGCAGTACCTAATGTGATCTTAGGTTGCCTTAAGACATACCTTCCAGATTTAGGGAGGCAACAGTCCCTCTGTACTCTACCCTAGTAAAGCACATCTGCAGTATTATGCTCTGTTCTGGGCACCACATTTTAGGGTGGATGTTGATAACCTAGAGAGTATCCAGAGGATGGCAACTAAAATCGTGAAGGATCTTGTGTTCATGAAATATGAGGATCATTTGGATGAGTAAGGAAAGTTTACCATGGAGAAGAAAAGATGAAGGGGAAGAATGAGAGCTGACTTTCAAGTACTTGAGGAATGGTCACACATAAAAGGGATTAGGCTTGTACTACTTGACCCCAGAAGTCAAAGTAATGAGACTTGCAATGAACTGCCTCAGGAGCTAGTGCTTCTCCCCACAATCACTTGGAAGTCCTCAAGGAAAGGCTGAATGACTAACGATCCGTTTCACAATAATGATTTTTTTTCAGTTATGGGTTGAACCAGGTGATTGCTAAAGTCCCTTCCAACTCTAACATTCTGTGATTCTATAAATTTTAAGAAATTAAACAAACATTTTTTAAGCACCTACTCTGTTCAGAGCACTATGCTAGGGACTGATAGACATCCAATGTTCAGGTAAGTCAGTCTTTCTTTTCATACAGTATGGTGATAAGAGCACAGTGCCTTGCACCTAGTAAGTGTTTACTAAATGTTTATTGACTGGCACAAACATAGATAACATAATCAGGATATAGATATGGACCAGACCTGTAATTCCATTGGCATAAGGAACTCCCAGTAAGGAAATTCCCTCTACCAATTCAGACTGATAACTTTCTCTACAGCTTATGATTTTAAAGAGTTGTCTAGAATACCTAGTAGTTTGCCTGGGGTTGAAAGCCCCGTATTTGTCAGTGAAGAGACTCGATCCCAGATAATACAATATACAACAGAATATGATAAATTCATGTTCATTAGGGAAGTGCAAAAAAAATGGCTACATGAGGCCCAAGGGGGAAGATTTTCATGTTGATTTCATATGTAAAAGGTGGTATTTTAGTAAAGCTCTGAAGGTTGGATAGGGACTCAGATTTTGAAGAGAGAGGGCGTTATAGGCATAAGGAGCACTGTATAAGAAGACATGGATACGATAAAGTACACAGCATGTTTCAGGAGACCAAGGGTGGTCCACTTTGGTTGGAACTTGAACTATGTAAAGAAGAGTAATGAGAGATAAAGCTAAAATGAGGTATCACTGGAGCACAGTTATACATGTCTTCAGTGCCTATGAAGTCCAATGCTAAACAAGATTGTTTGAAGACCTTTAGTGAGGAAAGGCCACCCAAGCGAGCCCATTCAACTTCCACATTGTTGTTAGGAAGCCATCCCTTACATCAAACCTAAATCTTCCTCTTTGTTACCTCAACCCTGCCCACACCAACATGCTATTTCTGGCCTCTGGACCCAAGCAGAATAAGTGTGATCCCTCTTCCAGGTGAAAAAGCTTCAAATGCTTGAAGACCATTATCGTGTCCCTACTTAGTTTCCTTTTCTCCAGGCTAAATATCCTTTATTCTCTCAACTAATCTTCATTCAGAATGAGCTCAAAGAGGGAGTTCCCAGAAAAAAAAATTCTTTAACACCAAAATAATTTCACAGATCTTACTGGAGTACTTCTTCCAGCCTACCTGAAACCAGGCTGCCTCACCAAAGAGGAAGGCCTTGGGCCACACAGGTTTGAAGAATCGGGCAACTAGCACACCAATGCTCGCAGTCGTCATCCAGGCCACAAACATGAATGCACCTGTCAAGAAAAGACACACTGCTCAATATAGCCCATAGTGATTTTTTCACTAAACGGGTTTTTAGATGCAGAGCACATAAAAGAACAGGAAAAAACTCAACTGACAGTTCAAATATCTTTTTTTAAAAAATGAAAGCAACTACTAATTCTTCTACCCAAATTACCTTTTTAAATGATTATTTTGGAGTTGGCCCACAACTTATAAGAATAACAAGGAAAGGAAGCACTACTTCTGAGGTCAAGTACTCTTTAAACTTGAGCTGTGATTAAAGCAAAAGCAAATTAAAAGTCATGGAGTTATTTTTAAATTTATGTTGGTGATTTTGTTTGTACAAATACCACTTATCCCTACTAGACTATAAAAAAATTCAGTGAATTATGCTGTGAATTTATAAGAACAGTCTGCCCTCAAAAAACAGGGGTGTACTGCTAGGTCTATATCTCAAAGACATCCAAAAAAGGGAAAAGGACCTATTTGTACAAAAATGTTCATAGCAGCTGTTTTTGTAGTGACTAAGAATTGGAAATCAAAAGGATGCCCATCAATTGGGGAATGGCTAAACAAACTGTGTATATAGTTGTAATGAAATATTATTGTGCTATACGAAAAGGCAATCAGGATAATTTCAGAAAAACCTGGAAAGACTTACATGAACTGATGCATGGTGAAGTTAACCAGGAGGATATTGTGCATAGTAATAGTAATATTGTTTGATGAAGAACTGTGAATGACTTAGCTATTCTCGGTAATGTAACGATCCAAGGCAATCCCAAAGCACTAATGATGATGGAGCATACTATCTAGTTCCAGGGAAAGAACTGATATCGATTGAATATAGACTAAAACATCCTGTTTTTCACTTTCATTTTTTTCTTTTATTCAAGTTTTCTTGTATAAAATTACTAATATGAAAATGTTTTATGTAACTGCATATGTATAACCTATATCTAACTGCTTACCATCTCAGGGATAGGGGGAAGGAGGGAGGGAAAGATAGAATTTGAAATTTAAACTTTAAATAAAAATGCTAAAAATTGCAGGGGGGGAACCATGATAAGAAAAAATAGATATCCACAGGTGTGAAACACTGTATATTACATCAGATTTTTTTTTTCAGTATATTAATCAGTTTTGCTGAATTTTTTAACTTCACCTTTTACTTTTTTTCTTTTAAAAACTTTATTATAAGAGATTCTAAGAGGGGTAAGGAAAAAAACGAAATCTAGGTAATTTAAAGGTAAAACATTTAAAAAATTGACAAACATTTATTGCTTACTATGGATGACTCTGTGGTCAGTGATGAAAAGGGTATGAAGTTTAAATACCTTCATATCTAATTTTTATATCAACATGGCTGCCCTCAGAGAGTTTATAGTTTAGTAGGGATATGAGGCATTCACTTTTATAAGATTTGGAGTTCTAAATACTCCCCCTCCTTCACTTCTCCCTTCCCCAACATGGCATACAATCTGATATAGGCTATACATGTACAATCACATTAAACATTTCCGTATTAGTCAAGATGTGAAGAAAGAATCATAACAAAAGGAAAAAAAACACAAGAAAGGGGAAAAAAAAGAGGAAAAAAATAGTATGCTTCAATCTTCTTTCAAACTTCATAGTTTTTTCTCTGGATGTGGATAGCATTTTCCATCATGAGTCTTTTGGAATTATCTTAGATCATTGCATTGCTGAGAAGAGCTAGGTCTATCAAAGTTGGCCATTGCACAATGTTGCTATTACTGTGTACAGTGTTCTCCTGGTTCTGCTCACTTTATTCAACATCAGTTCATGTAAGTCTTTCCAGGTTTTTCTGAAATCCACCTGCTCACCATTTCTTATGGAACAATAGTATTCCATTATGTTCACATACTACAACATGTTCAGCTATTCCTCAACTGATGGGCATCCCTTCAATTTCCAATTCTTTGCCACCACAAAAAGAGCTGCATGTTCTCGTACATGTGGGTCCTTTTCCCTTTTCTATGACCTGTGTGGGATACAGACCTATTAGTCATATCATGCAGACCTAGTAGTGGTATAATGTGAAAATAATTCTGCACATAGTAAATATAAAAATGTTAATCAAGGTCTGAGGATGAGAAAGAGTCACCATATTAGTGGAGGAGACCAGAAAATGCTTACTGAAGTGGTACTTGAAATGAGTTTTTTAAAATGAGAAGAAATTCACAGGCAAAGGAATGGAACAAAGATAGAATTTCCAGTTGTAGGGACCAGCATAAACAAGAAAATGAAGTAAGGAAGTTAAAGGCATGCAAGAATAGTCCAATTTGGCTGGAATGAAGATGACGGAGAGAAATAATATGAACTAAAACTGAAAGAGTACAATAACATCAGTTGGATGAAAGAGAGTTTGGAAGAAAGGAAAGAACAGAGAGGCATTAAAGTATACTAGTCGCCAAACATAGGACTTCAAATAGTAATGAAGGCTAAAATGGATGATACTCAAATGATAGCAGTGGAAAGAGAGAATCAATCAATAATCATTCATTAAGTGCCTACTATGCATGAGGCTGAAGAGGGGAACAGAAGACAGAGGTTGAAAAGACAGAAACAACAGAACTTCGTACTTGATTAAATATGAAAGATGATAAAAAGGAAATAGTACAAGTTATCATCATAATTTTTATGAAGGGTGATTAAGCAGTGTCACTGACAAAAGAGGCCAAGTCAAAAAGACCAACCCAGGAATAGCTAGCTGAAGCCATGACTGTAAATGAATGAGATGGCTAAGGAAAAGAGACTATATGGGGGAGTGAGAGAGGGGGGAAAGAACTGTGATAAATACTCCAAGAATAAATTTACATTCTCAAGAAGAGGCATCAGCAAAGGAAAAAGAGAAAGTATGATAGGCAAGGTCACAGGAAAATCATGGAAGTGTGACTTTTTTGGTAGCCAAAGATAGAAAGAGAATCAAGAAAAAGGGGTAGTCAATGTTAAATGGCAGAGAAAGGTTAACAACAATAAAAATGAAAAATGAAAAAAGGTCTGGATCTGGAATTAAGAGATGACTGGTTACCAATGGAAGGGTAGGACCAATAGAATGGCAGGAACAGACATCAGATTGCAAGGGTTAAAATGAAGGCAGTAGAGAGTAAAGAAGTGACGTTAGTAAGTGTGAAAAAACTATTCCAAAAAGTTTGGCAGGAAAGAAAGAAATGGGAGGGTCAGTGAATGGGAAGAAAGAGGATTTTCAAGGAAGAAAGAGGGTTTTCACCTGTTTATTGGTTTAAAGACATGGGATATCTGAGTAGGTTTACAGGCAGATAGGAAGGAACTAATGAGCTTTTGTGAAAGGGAAAGGGAGTGGAAGAGGGAGGAGAGACAGAGACAGAGAGAATGAATGTTTCAGAGACAGACAGAATGAATGTTTCCTGGAGGAATTTGGAGAGAATGGAAACAAAGCATAGGTAGAAGAATTAACTTCAGCAAGGCATGAATCTCCATTTTCTGTTAACATGAAGAGAAAAGAGCAAAGAATGGCAGAGGAAGATGAAAAATTTTGAAGAGGAGAGTTAAAAAGAGTGGGGGATCTATGTCTCCAATCTTCTCAGTGAACTTGAAGGTTAAATCATCTGCTGTCAGAAGGCAGCACAGAAGTGGTCAGGGACAGAAGGAGAACACTGAAAGGCATGAAATGATCATTTTGGGAACGAGACAGAGTAGATGAGTATGGAAGCAGAGTCAGGAAATAAGGACTTCTGTCTTTTAAAATATGGGCTAGGCACTAGACTTGTGATTTCCTTGATATGGAGAACTTCCAGTTGAGCTAACTTCTACCAATTCAGGTTGGCACTTTCTCTGTAAGTTATAATCTTAGAGAGTTGACTAGAGACCTGAGAGCTTAAGTGACTTGTCCATGGTCACAACCAGGACTTGAAGTCAGGTCTTTCTGGCTGTGAAGCCAGCTCTCTATCCACCATGGTATGATGCCTAATGTAATATCCTGAGAATATTTATTTTCTACCTTTCCTCTCTTTCTCCCAATATACCAATATTAAACACTGTGGGGGGGAGGGAGCCTAATTTTTTGTGGGGCCCCAGATAAGCTTTTAAGTCTATCACACAACATTCAGAAAACCACATTCCATGGAAATAATTTATGCACTCTTTTAAAAAAAAAAAATGAAAGTCTTTCTTTTCAGAATCTAAACCCCTCTCACTTTTTAACAATAACATCTATCATGGGGCTGGACACATAAGTTGACTGACATTTTATTTTGTCTTTGAGCAGGGTAGCATCCTCAGAATCAAAGTTCCTCTACTTTGCTTTAAGAAACAAGAGGTCATTTTTTCCCATTAGCAATTAATTGATCATCACTATAGAAAATAGTATAATAAAGTTGGTCCTTTTTTTCCTCAGGAAAAGTTGTAATATGAATCAAGCATTCCCCAGTTTCTAACAAATATTAGCTGGCATTAAAATGGCTTGTACTACCTGTCTTATTTCAATGCTCAGAAACATAACTTGTTAGCAGCTGTGTCGTCACACAACCCACTCCTAAGACAATCAACACTGAATCTTTATCAAAAAACTTTACCCCATAAATGGATCATGAAATGACACTTGCCATGAAACTTCAGGAGAAACGGAGACCGGGAGCCTCCTATATTCTTTGGAAGGTCTGTCACATTATGTTTTTCACTTGTAATCAGAGGCTGCTGTGAATGTTTATAAATCTGACCTAAAAGAAAGAAGGAACAATTACTTCCAATAAAAGAGAATTAAATAAAATATTGGAAACAAATAGCTTGTGCAGTTTCTCAAATGGACAAAGAGGTCTCATCTCTTAATCTCCTATTCATTCATCCAACTAGAATTTATTATTCTGTGGATCATGCTGTACTAGGCACTAAAGGGAGCATGAGATGGGGAGGGTGGGAGAAAAGAATAAGCATTTTTGTAGCGTTAAGAGATTTTATTAATATTTCCTCATCTGACACTCATAATAACTCTGCAGGGTAGTTTTAGTACAAAACATGGTTATCATCACGTTTGACATTCTTTCAGTCATGCTGGAGAGACAAGAAATACAAAAATAAAAAAAATTAGGAGACAATGAAAATGAACAAGTACTAAAATAGGTAGTATTAAAGAATAAATGTACAGAAGTTCTGGGAAGGAGATTCATTTTGACTATTAATCAGGGAAGACTCTTGGACAAGGTAAGAGTGGAATTGAATGTTGAAAGATGAATAGACCTCAGATAGATGGAAGGGAGGGAAAAGACCATTCCAGATCAGGAGATGGGAGAAGGAAACAGCATGAATAATTAGTTACTTTCAATAAAAGAAGTCATTAATAAGCAAGTGTCATACAAAGGGCAATGAAAAGACTCATCATGCAACTGATGACAAATTAGTACACAAAAAGTTGCAGAGAGCATCTCAAAGAGATATGTGACAGAAAAAGGAGATGGGACAGTCATACATTATGAGCCAGAGAAAACAGATAGACTGCTTATGTTCTACTTCTTGTTGCTATTAAGACATTTCAGTCATGTCTGGCTCTTTGGGACCCCATTTGGGACTTTTTGTGGCAAAGATATTAGAGTGGTTGGCCATTTCTTTCTCCAGCCCATTTTACAGATGAGGAACTGAGGCAAACAGGATTAAGTGACTTGACCAGGATCATAAAGCTTACTAACTGAGCATCTTCCTAATTTACTTACTTACTAGTGTCTGACACCAGATCTGAACTCATAAAGATGAGTCTTCCTGATTCCAAACCCAATGCTCTATCCACTGTACCACCTAGCTGTCCTTTTAACATTGTCAATATACCACTTAGATACTGACAACGTAATAAGAGACTTAGAAGTCAGCTCCCAATACGTTAGGTAGGTATCTTGCAGAACGCTTATAGAAAGTGGAGGAGAAGGGTTATGTAGGATAGGAAAGCAATGATGGGTTAAGACCCATACCATTGAAGGTAAATCCACAACAATGAGACCACAAAACCTTTAAGTACAGAATTTTATATATGTCTTCAAGGACACTATTGGGAAAGACCAGTCTAACCAAGTCAGGGAAGC
This sequence comes from Bettongia penicillata ogilbyi, assembly GCA_023548195.1. NCBI lineage: Eukaryota > Metazoa > Chordata > Mammalia > Diprotodontia > Potoroidae > Bettongia > Bettongia penicillata. The sequence goes on along the minus strand of JAJHZJ010000779.1, from coordinate 2,528,004 downwards.
TTGTTCAATTAAGTTGGTCACAGAAATTCTCCAAACCTGAGGGGCATATGGGTTGCAACCTGAGTCAATGATGGAAGTACTCACAATAACAAAATCACAGAACCTTAAATATTAGGATCCACTAAAAAAATGAATAGGAGTCATCACAGAATATTTAGGACTCCCTGAAGAGACAATATTGGCTAGAATAGAAAGTGCCAATGCAGAAAATGGGGTTGGAGGCCAAGTTATAGAGAACTTTGAGAGCTTTGGACTTACAGTGGGCAATAGGGAGGCATTAGACATTTTTAAGCAGAGGAGTGCATGATGAAAGCAGGTTTTAAGATTAATCTGACAGCAGCATGAAAAGTAGACTGAATAAGTCTGTAATCTACAAAGAATCTGTTACAGTTTTCTAAGAGTAAAGCAACAAACACCTGAACTAGAAAGGTATCAGAAATAAAGGAGAAGGGAAAAATGCTAGAGACATAAGTAGAACACTGGTCTTGAAATAGCAAGAGATTTGAGTTTGACTCTAAACTCCAACATTTACTAGCTATATGACTATAAGCAAATTACTTAATTTCTCTAAGACTCAGTTTCTTAATCTGCAAAAGTAAGACAGGATAAGTATAAGGATTGAACACATCAAAATGAGAGAATTCCCACTTCTGTGTCTGATGGTCTTAGAAAGAGTTGCCTAGAGGACTAAAAGGTTAAGTCGCTTGCCTAGGATCACAAACGCAACTAGAATGTGTTAGACCAAGAACTTGAACCCTGTTCTTCCTGGCTGGCTGACTCACTACTCACTATGCTATACAGCATCTATACCATTATAGGCGGTATCTTAATACTCCTTATAATTCCTATCTTGTAAGGTTGTTATAAGGTTCAAATGTAATGTAAAATACTACATTAATGTCATCTACTCTTTCTTTTCCCTCATAAACTGCTAAAGATTAGGGGTTATTTTGGTTTTTTTCTCATATTCCCAGCCTGCAACACAGTGGCTTGCTCATAATAGACATTAAACAAGTGTTTGTTGAGTTGAATATATGAGAAAATAATTTATTAAATGTATCATATGTGAAAGTGTTCTGTGAAAAGTATAAACATATGTTACAAATGAAAGGTATTTTTTCACCCAGAAATTGGAAGTGTCAGATAAGGCAGATGAGAAAGGCAGCAACCTACTTACATGTTTATAATATCTCACAATTAGAAGAGGTTTCAGATCAGCTAATCCAACCCATAATTCAAGCAAGATTTCCTTCTATTACATCCCCAACAAGTAAGTTATCCAGTTTTCACCTGCATGCCTTCCCTGACAGGTACGAATCACTTTGTAAGTCCTTCTGAACACGTAGAAAAATGTTCCTACTGTTGATCCTAAATCTATCTCCCTGTTACATATTAACTCTTCCCACTGCAGTCAGGTAGATCAATTCACAGAAAAAGCGAATAACAGTATTTCTAAGTTGGAAAGCAGCTCAAGGGTCAGCTAATCTGATGCCCAAATAAGAAGCATGGACCCCTTTGGCAGTCTGGTGAAGCCAATGGACTTCCCCAAAATAACATTTTTAAATGTATAAAATAAAATGCATAGGATTACCAAGGAAATCAACTCCACCAAAATAAAGATGTAATTTTTTTCCATCCAAGTTCACAAACAGCCAGAAGTCTATCCATGAATCTTTTGTAGGTCTATAAACCCCCAGTCAAGAGCCCCTAGTCTAGAGCTTTGTGAATTCTTTTTTTAAAATTATTTATTTATTTATTCATTTTTGAAATTCACTTCCATAAAATTTTGAGTTCTAAATTTTCTCCCCTTTCCTCTCCTCTCCCCTCCCCTCGACAGTGTGCAATCTGATATAGGTTATACATATACATTCATATTAAACATATTTTTACATTAGTCATTTCAATTCTTATTTTTTCATGTTAATTATCCCTTCTGGCTTTGTGTTACAGTAAATTTGATAAGCATTATGATTATGCTTTCTTTTAAATCACTGATTAAAACTTTGAATAGAACAGGCAGAAGGGAAGAAACATCCCCTCTGGGTGCCATTGACTCATTAATCCCAGCAGGCTGAATCCAACCAGTTTGTGAGTCTACTGAATTGTTCCTTCTCCCAGTTCACATCTTTCCATATTGTTGAGGATACCATGAACAGTTTTTTCAATGCCTTGCTTGAATCCAGGTATACTATTTCTATGACATCTATCTGATCCTCCAGTTCAGAACTCTGTCAAAATAGGAGTTACTACTGATTAGAGGAAACAATTCTATGCAATACAGTCTAGTAACTTTTTAAATTACATGTCCGATGTGTCCTCTTAAAAATAAAAAATAGAGTGAATTTCGCATAGTGTCTTTTAGTTTTTCCTCAGCCTAAGGCTGATTCTCAAGCCAAATACTTAAATATTTATAAAAAGTGGTTAGACTAATTCTCTATCCATACATACCATCCTCACCTCCAAATGACCTTTCTCTTAATAAAGGTGAATTTGTGAATTACATAGAAGTTCCCACATTCTGTTTTATTCTTTCCTCTTGGGAGTCTTTTATTTTATTTACATTTTACTTCATGAAACTTCATCACTTGACTTTATCAGGGATTTGTTGTACTTTATGTTACAGATGGAACCTTCCATTTTAAAAAAAATCAAAATTGTGGAGAAAGAGAACAAAACATGACAAAACTCCCTGGTCCATTTGCCTAATAAAGTAATACAGTATCTCTAATGTTTATTTTGGATAGCCATTAAGTAACTTCATTGCATAGTTTTTTAAGTGATAATTTGCATATGAATGTTTTTTCAATACATTTTCAATACACCTAGCCCCTACAGGTAAAAATATTCAATTAATTATACATCTAATTATCTCTATGTCAGTCACCATATACTACATTAAAACTTCCTATAATTTCTCAATTCAATCAAAGAAAATTTATACCTACTTTGTATACCTAGAGAGATGGGCTGAACACTTCTATAGTGTTCTCAACAGACCATCATGAATCAATGCTGAGGCCACTGACCATTTACCTCAGGTTGAAGTCAATCCCTCCTTAGCTGAACTTCCAACTGAAGAAGAGTTTTTGAGGGCCATTAGGTGCCTTTCATGTGACAAAGTACCTGGTGCTGATTTTATTTCAACTGAGATTTACAAGATAGGGGGACCATTGCTCATACAAAAGCTGACTGAAATTTTCCAGGTTATATGGCAAGAGGAAGTTAGAACCCCAGGAGTTCAAGGATGCCTCCACTGTCCATCTCTATAAAGGTAAAGGGAATAGATTGTCCTGTGACAATCACAGGGGGGTCTCTCTCTTAGTCACTGGTGACTAAGATTCTTGCTAGAGTCCTCCTTAATAGGCTGATCCTTCACCTGGAAGTTGGTCATATACCTGAGAGCCAGTGTGGCTTCAGAAAGGGCTGAGGAACAGTCAATATGGTGTTTGCTGCCCTACAACTCCAGGAGAAATGCCAGGTACAAAATAGAGGTCTGTACACAAGGTCTGTAGATCTGACCAAGACCTTTGACACTGTTAGTCATGAGAGCTTATGGAAAATTATGTCAAAATTTGGTTGCATGGAGAAGTTCACCAGTATTGTACGTCAATTCATGATGGCATGCTTGCTCAGGTTCTAGATAGTGGACAATGCTCTTATGCCTTCCCAGTTACCAGTGGAGTGAAACAGGACTGTGTGCTTGCTCCCATGTTTTTTAGTATGATGTTGTCAAATGCTTTCAATGAGGATGAACATAGTATGAGGCATCAAGGTCAACTACCACACTGATGGTAAGTTCTTCAATTTGAAAAGGCTACAAGCCAAGACCAAAGTGGAGGGAGTGCTGGTGCATGATTTTCTCCTTGCAGATGATTGTGCACTCAGTGCAGCCTCTGAAGCTGAGATGCAACAAAGTATGGATCAATTATCTGCTGCCTGTGCTAATTTTGGCCTAAAAATTAACACCAAGAAAATGCAGGTGCTCCATCAGCCACCATCACACCATCTACACATGGAACCATCAGTTACAACAAATGGAGAAGTTCTGACTGCTGTGGATAAGTTCACTTACTTTGGTAGTGTTCTTTTCAGGGATATACACATTAACAATGAGGTTGGTGCACGCATTGCCAGAGATCGCTCAGTGTTTGGAAGGTTCCAAAGGAAAATTTGGGAGAGAAGAGTTATTAAACTGACTACCAGACTGAAGGTCTACAGAGCCGTTGTGCTGAACTTATTGTTGTATGCCTGTGAAACATGGACAGTCTACCAGTGCCATGCCAGGAAACTGAATCACTTCCATTTGAAAACTATCTTAGGAAGATTCTAAGGATCACTTGGCAGGGTAAGGTACCAGACACTGAAGTCCTTGCTTGGACTATTTTATAGAGAACTCACATAGGGCAGGCAATCACATGGGGGTCAGAAGAAGCAACGATACTCTCAAGGTCCCTCTCAAGAACTTTGGATTTCACTGTGCAACATGGGAGCAACTGGCACAGGACCACTCAGCATGGCGTGCCCACATCAGAAAGGGTGCTGTGCTCTATGAGCAAAGCAGAATTGACACAGCACAAAGTAAACATAGGATGTGCAAATTTGGAGTATCCACCCAAATATTCACACAGACTATCTGTGCCCAACCTGTGGCGGAGCATTCCGAGCTCATATTGGTCTGATAAGTCACAGTCAGACACACTGAAATTTCACTTTATCATGGTGGTGTAATTTTAGTCCTCTTCATGAATGAAGGACAGCAACCAACCAGCCAGTTTGTACAAGGTGCTAAGTATTGGGGATACAAAGAGAAAATGAAAAATAGTCCCTACCCTCAAGGAGCTTACATTCTATTAGAAGGAAATTAAATTCTACTTAAGGAGTTCTTAATCTCTTTTGTGTCAGAGACCCCTATAGGAGTCTGGTGAAGTCTATGAACCCCTTCTCAGAGTAATGTTTTAAAATACATAAAAAATAGAGGATTACAAAGGAAACCAATTATATCAAAATAGTCATCAAAATATTAAAGTAGTTGACAGTACCCAACTTAAGAACCCTTATTCTACTCAATATAACCTGTTCAAAGGATACAAAACTCAATTATTCAGACTAACAAATCATCTGTACGCATGCCCACATCGAATAGCCCTCCAAAGATTAAGTCAAGATGCTTTATATGGAAATGTCTACCATCATTGGTGGCTCCATTCGCTAGAAATATATAATACTTCTGATTCAGATCAAATCTCTTCGAACCAGGAAGACTAATATTTCTTCTAAAAGAACACTGAATAACTCCATCAGCCAGCCTCCATGCCATAGCTTCAAGGGTAGCCTACAAGAAAACACATACACAGCATACACAATGGTCATTCTCAACATTTTCAAATGACTGCCAAAAATAAGGGTGTAAAATAATTAGTAATCAACACAAAATTCCAGAATGGTACGGTGCCTTAAAGGTCATCTGGTCTAAATGGCACAGTTTGTTGAATTTTCTTTCTGTAATTATGTGTGTGTACATGTGTGTGCGTGTGTGTGTGCGTGTGTGTGTGCGTGTGTGTGTGCGCGCGCGTGTGTGTGTGTGTACGTGTGTGTGCGTGTGTGTGTGCGTGTGCGTGTTTGGTTTGTGTTCAGTTATTGTGCTTCCACTTCCTCACAGAAAATTGCAAAGCGTACTTCCCCCTAGTGATGAATCTGACCTCCCACTTGGCAAGAATGTACTATTTTACCTTACACCAGATTCTCCCAGGACCTAATGACTACACAACTTAAAAATCTCTGAAAGTTTTATTAATTCCTTCAGATCATCAGTGTCCAATCCAGTACACTCAAAAAATAACTTGCTAAATAAGTGGGCAAAACCTAACTGATAATTAGTTCTACTTCATTAGGAATATCTACTGTTCCATCCAAGTTTATTGGGTTGTCAAATGACCATGAAAAATATCTTTCACATTAGGTGTATTTTGTATATTCTTATATATGTATACAATATTTCCCCAAAAAGAACATTAAGTTCCTTGATGTCAGAAATTGTTTCATTTTTGTCTTTGCATCCACATAGTATGTGCTTAATAAGTGCTTGTTAATCAGTTGCCTGACAATCTATGGTACTACTGATGGTTCTGGGTATTTGTTTGGAGCCTTTTCCCCCACTATCCACCATGTCACAAAATCATAGGTTAAAGGGGTCTCATAGGCCATAAAGCCCAGACTGTAGCGTAACAAGAAAATCCTCTAAAACATACTGGACAAGTGGATACCTAGTCTTTGCTTGAAGTCCTCTAGTGAAGAAGAATACCAGTTATTCTATGCCCTGTAGAGGGAAGCAGCCCACCCCACAGTTTTACAGCTATAATTGTTAGGGAGCTTTTATGAGGTCTAAATCTGCTTTTTCATGATTATAACCATTGCTCCTGTTATAATGTACCTGTTTCTTTCCTCACCAAGCTTACTTTCACTAATCAAAACCTCCTGTGCTCACCAGAAGAAGATCTCTTCTCCAAGGCCATTCCTGTAAGTTAGGGAGTAGGGAATCTGCTTATCAACTAAATATTTTATCAACTGCTAGACTATAAAAGAAATCTCTACAAAGGCCAATTACAAGGATTGATAGATAATGGAGGCAAATTCAAGTATTTCTTTCAAATTTTTCTATTTCAGAAACAGAAAACAAATGTTGACAATTATATATATTATATATATATATATAAAATACCACATATTCAGTCATAGTATAGTAAAAAAAAAAATATGTAGTTATCTCTACACTGTTTCATGAGTTTCCATTGTCAAAGAATTTATCACCCAGGGGCCATCAACCTACTGGTGATAAGTTTCTTCCTACTTATCTATGCTCAGTCTTAGACAAATAGCAGAGTCTATGGAGGGGACAAAACTCAAAGTTTAGTAGGATCTTCGAGAGTTTACATTCCAATTTCACAGCTTCTGTTCACTCAGAGTCAGCTCTATATTACAGGAGGCACCTGAGTTGGAACTTTTTAATAAATAAATAATGTATCTGGAAAATGAATATTCATGTTGTTGACTCCCAAAGATAGAGATCAAGGGATCAAGTGATGGGCCCTTTCCCTAAAAAAAGAAAAACATTTTGCACTGTAAAAGAAACTATAATTTTGAAAGGACTTTCTGGATCAATGTAATGGGAGAACAAAGAACAGAGCTACATTCTAAAAGGGACTTTGCTTCCCAACTATTCTGATTTGAGACTCATGAACAATAATGCAGAATTGAAAAGATGGAGGAGATCTTCCCAAAATTTTTAGATCATACCGAAGAATCTAACACAGGGTGGCTTCGTCCAGTCACATAAGAAGGATGTATGTGCACAGTATCATCTTCATGAATACACACGTATCCATCATCATCACCCTAAAAGACATTTTAAAATGCAAAAAATTTAAAGGATGTAGAAAATTATATTTTCCTAAAAAAGAATTGATGAATTTTAGATTGCACCTTGATATCTGATAGAAAAATAAAGTAGCAGACTGTTTGCATTAAAAGTTGTTGAAAACTCTCCCATTTTCCTAATTTAAGCATACCTATGGTCTAAAAGATTCAAAGTAGCATATACAGGGATATTAGTGAGGTTTTTTTTGAGTGGGCTTTGCTACAATATGAGAGGTACATGCAAATTATAGTGAAAGCATTAACTGTCATATACAAAAGTGAAGGTACTTGAACTCTGGTGCATGAACAACACAAAGAGTATTTTGTATCAGACTGCTTGAGGAGTCAATAAGGTCATCATTAAATGTAATCTGTCTTTTTCTCCCTCAATGTCCTCTTTTTCTAAGAGGTAAATCTTATTAAAAGTGACCCTGAGAGTACAAACCATAGCCTTCAAATTCCTTCATAGTGATAAGTCTAGTTTTTAGATAATGTCTATGAGTTTTAGACTTTCATTTATTCTAAAGCTCCCTGGATAGACTGCTTCAAATTAGTTTGCTTCTTAAATTATCTAAATATACTGGAACATTGTTCCTTAAATAGGGGTAGAAGTAAAGGGAACATTATAAGAAAGGTGCTCCTTCATTTTAGAAATTTAATGGAGAAGAAAGTTGGGAATAGTCTAACATGCACGACAGCAGACTTCAAAGGACTCAGGGAAAGGGTAGCTAGGATCCCATGGCCTAATATTCCACAAATAGTATCAACCTATGAGGAAAGGGAAGCTCTCAAGAATGAAATTCTGTATATATGAAAAGAAAACAGTTAAATTGAGAAGGGAAAGACGGAGCTAGCTAAACAATCTGATGTGTGTGGGCTTGCACAATGTGTATGGGCCTGCATGCATGCAAATACATACACACACACACACAAAGGAACTCACCAGCTAACATATTTTTAAAAGACATGTATCTGAAGAGAAGATAGAAACAAGAAGAGGTAACAGGATAAAGAAAAAACATGGGATGACCTTGTAAATTTTGTTGTTTAGTCATGTCCAACTCTTTGTGACTCCATTTAGTGGTTTGCCATTTCCTTCTCCAGCTCCAATGAGTAAACTGAGGCAAACAGGGTTAAGTAACTGTCCCAGAGTTGCACAGGTAGTAAGTGTCTGAGGCCAGATTTAAACTCAGGAAGATGAGTCTAATTGACTTGAGGCCCAGCATTCTCCAATGTACTACCTAGATGCCAACCATTTAAATAGTGGGTTCTAAACTGAGAATGAGCTAAGAATGTCAAAGAAAGCTATATTCAAGAAATGAGGTATCTCAGAGAAGTAAGAGGACAACTGCTCAGAAGAAAGGAGAAGGTTACCAGACAATGGCTCAGTTCTTTTATTTTCTCTGCCAAGAACAATGATCTTTAGACTAGAAAGGACAAAATTTAAACGTTCAATAGGGACTCATTGCCCAAGACAAGTAAGGAGGTAGTAGGATGTCCTTAACAGTAACATCTAGCTACCACTTATAAATTCAACAGGACTCAAATGAGCTACATTCTAGGATACCTAAAGAATTGGCAAATTAATTTCTGAGCCACTGCGAGTAATCATCGAAAGACTACGAAGAGAAGTTACCAACAAGACAGAGAGAGAGACATTTTTATTAATCCACATGACATCTCAAAACTCTGCTTTTTGTAGTAGCAAAGAACTGGAAACCAAATGGATGTGCAATCAACTGGGTGATAAGTGAAAAAAATAGGGTATAAGAATATGATTAAATATGATTATACAACAAAAGTTATTAATAAGAGGAATTTGGAGGAAATGTAAAGATCTGTATGAAATGAAGTTCAGTAAAATAAGAAAAAACAAAATAATAAGAAACATCATGATTACCACAATGCAAATTAAAAGTTTAGTAGAAGGAAGCTAAACTCTAATTGTCTAAAAACAGTTAAGATCCAAAAAAATTAATAAAACTTCCTCCTTCAAGCAAAGTATTAGGCATTACTAGGACAGAATGTATCTGCTGTTAATATATGCATTATTGTATCCAATTTTTTTACTGGGTGTTTTTTAACTGTTTTTCTTTACTTCAAGGAATGATTCAATCTAGAGAAGGGGCTATATGGGGTACCCCCCCCACCAAAATGACTGTGAGATAGACAGGAGATGGCAATAAAAAAAGTTTATTTTTAAATATGATAAATAAACTACTCTTAATTCCTTTTTCTGACAGCATTACTAGAGTGATAGACCGTAATGATTAAGTTGTATTTTAGCCAAAGCTTTGACAAAGTCTTTCTTGCAATTCTTGAGTAAAATATAGAGACCTCAAAGGCTCCTTCCAGTCCTAAATGTATAATCCTATGATTATACAGAGGGCTACTGAAGCTTCTTGAACAGGAGAGGACCATGGTCATATGGTGCTTTGGGATTGTCAATGTGGCAACTAGATGGCTTTTGGATGGGAGAGGAGAGGGGCTAGATGCAAGAAGACCAACAGGGCAACTACTGTCACAGTGGACAGAAGGATACAGACGTAAAAGATGCTGCAGAACGAGAACCAACAAGACCGCCCCAATGGCTGACTGCACAAAGTAAGTGAGAGTGAAGAGGTGGGCAAAACGCCTACGGCTGCAAAGCTGGATAACTAGAAGAATGGTGGAACCCTTGACAATAATGGAAAAACTAGAAAGAAAGGGAAGGATATGGGGAAAAGATAACAAGTTCAGCTTTGGTTACGTTGAGCTTGAGATAGCTATAGGAAAGCCTAGCCTAGATGTCCGGCTGGCAACTAGAGATACAGGACTAGAGCGCAGGAGAAAAATGAGGACTGGACGTATAGGTAGATGAATAATCGGTGTAGGGGTGAGGGTTCAATCCATGAACCCTGAAGAGATCATCAAGAAAGCACACGGAAAGAAGAAAAGAGGGCTGAGGTCAGAGTCAACAATAAAATATATACTTTGAGCGGGAGAGGATAAAATATATATATAGTTTTGTGCCCTTTTATTCGTATAATGTAGAGCAGAAAGAACTACGTGAGTTCCTTGTGACCAAAACCAGACAAAGCTACTGTTATATCCTGCAGCTTGATCACCCACAGAATTAGTTCTCAATTACTTTCTGCTATTTCCAGAAATTTGGTCAAAAGAGATACATCTTTTCCATAAGCAATGATATTCAAAGGAAAGTAATTTTTCAAAAGAAAGGCTCTGAAATTCAAAAAAACCTTTGACTAAGATCAAGATATCATTGGAACAGGCAGCTTCATAAAATGACTATTAGAAAGGGAAAACATGCATCTGTATGTATAAATTCTAGCGTATTTGTTTTTAGTTTTTTTTAATTCATCTATTGCCATTTATCATATAACTTTACATATTCACCACTTTAGAATGACACACAATAGTAAATTCAAAATTTAGATTCTGTGTTTATCAAGAGGAATATGTATGACACATGCACAAATAGATGAAGATTGTAATCAATCCAAGAAAACATATGAAAATGGCTGCCCTTCTTTACACTCCCCAATGCAACAAATTGATAGCTGCAAAAAGCAGAATGAACAAAAACCAACTTTAGGAAATAGAAGCCTTTCCATCAGTCTTAGTCATGAATACTAGGGATCCAGGCCATCAAACCCTGTGCTTCCAACATAAGGAGACTGAGAGAGAAAAACATGACAAATCAAAGGAAAAAATGAATACAGTAATGCAGGAAATGATAAAGGAAAACAGCTCAGAACTAAAAGGCATAATGGAGAGCACTTAGAGAGGGACAGATAAAAAGACAGATAAACAGAAGTGATATAGTTCTGCGAGTATACTATAGACCTGTTGACAAGTCAAGAAATATGGATCATGCTTTCAAAATAAAGATCACAAAATTGGAACATCAGAAAGGTATAATAATTCTGAGGGATATCAATGACCTACCCATCCATTCAAAGTCTCCTATCAAAAGCAGAGTTTCTGAAAAAAATTCTTGGTTTTAAATGCTAATAATTTTAACTCTCAAAACTCTCACCACACATATTCCTGATCCTGTTATCCAAATTCCCATGTCCTTCAGGAGTCAGGTGTCCAGATTAAGTGGAAGAGGATTTATCTGAAAGTCACAGTCTCTTCTACCTGGGCAGAGAGATTCACCACCACCACCAACCCCAACCCAGGTGCAATAAAGACATCCTCCATCCTGTGACTCAAAGTCTTTTGGGAATTGTTACAAAGACTATTGCCTCAATTATTTGACTCTTCTTAAATCAGTTACAAATGGGAGGGTGGTCTTTTTTTAAGCTTAAATCTAGATGTCACTTTTGGATTTTTTCCTTCTGGAATATTTTTCCAACTTATATTTTTTTCCCAAGGACAGCAGGGGAGTACGTAAGGTTAGAAACATGGAAGAATCACTGTCTTTCTCTTAAGAATTCTCTGGAAATATGAAATTATTATTATAGGTTCCTCAATAACCTTTTCCCCAACTCCCCCAAGCTCTGTTACCAATCAGAAAAAGTCTCCTTTTTTTTCAGCCAATTAACCCCTCCCCTGTGTGCGGTTCTTTCCATATTTGCTTCCATTTTCTCTTAATTCTGTTTTTCTCCTTACTTTTCTGCTGGTTTCCACCTAGGATGCATCACTAACTGTCCCATCATGTTATTCTGAAGGACTCAGGACATTCGTTTTCTTCCCATGGGTAATATTCTACAAATCAGCTGTATTTTAGTTGAACATTCCCACAATCCAAGGCACTGAACTAAACAAATAGACCTCTAATGATATCTTTATGGACACTATAGATAGATGGACTGGGGAACTGGCTAAATGACTGTACTAAGCTTGCTGATATCAAAGACATAAAAGGTTCTAGCAGTGTATTCAAAGTTTTTGTCTTTGGCTGTTCAATAGGTTCATCAGCGATTTAGATGAAAATAGAAATGGCATGTTTTTGAAATCTGAGGAAGATACAAATGTGAGGAGGATCAGGTCAAGCACCTATATTCCTTTCATGATCCTCTCCATTTGTCAATCCTCTCATCTACTCCAAAAGTATTTTGTATTTCATTTGTATAGATTATGTACTTACCTACATATATATGGTTTTATTTCCAGTTCAGTTCAACCAGCATTTAACAAGCACCTATTATTATATGCCAGGAACTAAGCAGCACACTGGGAATACAAAGTCAAAAACAAATCTGTCCCTTTCTTCAAGGAGCTTACCTTCTAACATGGAAGGAACAATGTCCTTTTCACCCAACTGCTTCCGAGTTATACCCTCTGAAGCAATAGATATTAAATCAGAGGTGTCAAACACATGGCTACAGAAGGTCCACAACACTCTTGAGTGTTGATTAAAATGTAATTGGAAGATATTTAACAACACAAATAAATTAATAAAATAAAGAAATATATAAACATGTTGTCTTCTAAGTCACTAGGCAGTCTGCAGGGATATGTATACATGGTTTAGATGTCCCTTTTTATATCTGAGCTTGACACCAGTGGATAAAACTTAAACTCCTTTTATCAGAGGAGCCCTTAAGAAACAACATTGTTTTTAAGAACTTTATCATAATACTTGGAGACAAATATAATAAAAAAAGAATTAGAAGAGATCTGTTGTACATTTCTAATTTCTGGCTTGTTTTATATTTGGAAATATCCATTGTATTTGGTTGTTAAGTTCAGAATTTGTTTTAAACTGTTTGAAAAGAAAAAAAACTGTTCTGGAATAGGAAAAATGAGATTTGTATTCTAGTCCTTGGTCAGCTATCAACTACCCATAACTATCAACTAGCAGCCATGAAACCTACAGAAAGTCACTAACTCTCTCAGGTGTAAGTTTAGTGTATGACAAAAAATGAGATATAACCATTGGGAAATTAATGCACCATTATATATACTGATGAAAGAAAAGTATCTAAAATCAACCCTGTCAGATAACATTTAGAAAATTGTGCTCATAGAGTTATAGTATAGACCACCTACTTGAAGCCCTTAAATTTACAAATGACAGCTGAACCCCACTGAGGTAAAGTGAATTGCCCAAGATCACACAATTAATAAGTAGAAAAGATGGGACTATAATCCAGGACTTCTGATTTGTTACATTAGATTAATTAGATTAATGATTAAATTAATTCTGTATTATTGTAAAGGAGATAAATGATTAGAACATAAAGGTAGATTTCAGCTCATAAAGAACCTTTCAACAATTAGAGCTGAGCAAAACTGGAATAGGCAATATAAGTAGTGAGCTTCCCCATCACTAAAAGTGTTCAAAAGCAGAAGACGGATGACTCCCTATTATTGATAATTTTAGAGTAGACAGTAAATGGGATCCCTAGAAGGGATTGAAGAATGGGATAAACAAACACTAATTTCTTTCCAACTTTATGATACCATGAAAATATTTGAGTATTTCCTACATGTTTGCTTCAAAGATAGCTCACTGTTTCCATATTTGTGCAAGCCGCCAAGAGTCAGAGAAACGAAATACAGAATCATAGATTGTCTGAGTTGGAAGGAACTTTAGCAGCTATCTAGTCTAACTTATACCTGACCAAAAATGTTCATTAGTCCTTTCCTTGAAAGCCTTCAGTGAAAGGCGGATCCCACTGCCTCCCAAAGTAGCCAATTTCATTTTGGATAGCTCCAAATGTTAGGAAGTCTTTTCTTCCATAAATACTATATTTGCCTCTTCTATTTCTGCTCATTGCTTTTCATTCTGTCTTCCTGGGCCAAGCGGAACAAGACCAATTCCTTTTCCAAAAATAGTCTTTTAAACACTTGAAAACAACTATCATGTACCCTACTGAGCTTTCTCTTCTCTAGCCAAGGTATGCCTATTTCCTTCAGCCATCTTCACATGGCATGATCATGAATCCCTTCCCATTCTGGTTGTACAACGATGCATCAATAAAAAAATAGTTCACTTAGAATCTGCTCTACTTTAGGGATTTCTTTCCTCCTTTTCGATGACAATGTTTTTATTTTAAGATTATAGGATAATCTACTCAATTGCTCATTAGAAACCATTCCTCACATTTCACTTCATAGCTGCCACGGAGAGCTATACTTACCATCCATTGATCATCAGACAATGCAAAGGATAAGTAGCCTTCGTTAGGTCCACTCATTTCAATCAGTACTGAATGATTCTCTCTCTCAAAGGAGAGAAAGAAGCAATGGTATTCATTCCCTGGATCACAGTTCACAGGATTCCTGATACAGAACTTTTTTTTCCCACAATCCAAGGCATTGAACTAGACAAATAGAAAAAAAAATTTTAATGATCAGAAAATCAGGTCACTGACTGACAATAACGTAACAGACCTTCCATTGAAATGGCAGTTTTCAGAAGAATGAATCTTTCTAACAAAGAACCCCCAGATAAGAGAAAGAAGATGCATCCAGATTGACTAACCTAAATGAGGAATACTCAAAAATGATAGGTTGTGAACTTTTAGCCCACAATTAATTTTAATGAAATCCTTTCAAATTACAACTGAAATTGGTGTGCAATTATGTCAATGTTATAAAGTCCTCTTCAATCCACAAAATGCCTGTTTAATATTGCTCAGGAGCAAAGTCTCTAATAAACTCCAATACCTCTTTTGTGAAATTCTGAAGGCATGTTTAAGATCATTTTCTTTTTGTCCTTACCTCAATAAAGTTCATTGTTTTACAGGGATGACCTAAGAAAAAACTCCAGTGAACATCTATAACTTGTAAGGTCCACAATCATGGAATTTAAATGCAATAGAAATATGCTACAGTCTGAAATAACTATGATGAAAAACATTCAGTTAGTTGGAAACTTATTTTTAAATGACGAATGGGATGGAATGATTATAAAGAAAAAAATATTTCATCAGAATGCCTTAAGTATACAAGCTAAGTCTGATGGGGTCTGTGGACAATGACCTTGTTAATATTTTTTTTAAAGGACACCAGATCAGCCATACTTTAATACTATGAGGATCTAAAATTTTATAAGTTCCTCCACCACCACATATTCAAACCTCTCTATAACTTAGTTGCTAGTGCTACCAAGACGTACTGGGGCCAAAAATCACTTTCTAATCATTCCCTTTGAAGTGATGTGGGGCTGAGCTCCTCTGAATTTAGGTAGGCTGGTATTCAGATAACATATTTAGAGTCTATAACCACTCATACCCAAAACGTTTCTAGCGTAGCCCTAGGTCAGTTGCAAATAGAATTTATTTATTAAAAGAAAATTATGGAATCTAAAGGGTGCTAGACTAAGAGTTAGGAAACATATATGGATTTCTAGCATTTTGTTCAGTTTGAAGGTCTACATCTTAGGAAGGATATTGGAAATCTGAAGATTGTCTGGAAGAAAGTGAATCAGGATGCTGAAGAGGCTATTTGGGGCTTAGCTCAGAGAAAAGAAGACAGAATGAGGACATAATCAGAAGTCATCTTCAGATATCTGAAGGGTAATACTCCTTATTGTCAATGGAAAATCAATTATCTAGACATCTACTGTAGCTATCTTTCAAAAGCAGAGGAGTTAATTTCTTCATTTGCCCTAATGATAATTCCATCCTTCAAAAGGTAAAGGCATGACTCTCACCAACCAAAAATTACCTTTCATAGGGTGAAAATAATGGGAATTTTGTGGGAAAATAATCACTCTCTCCTAGAGTTTGGAAAGGCAGATTTTAAAAATTTTAGAGGGCAAACAAATAGAATACCATAGACTACAATTCTAGAGGTGAAGTCAGTGATGTCTTTGACATTTCCTCAGGTCAGATGATGGCAGTGTCTACATCAGAAGTTGAGGACAACTAGATGCAGATTCATCCTGCTTAAGGAAATTTCTTGAGCACCCCAAAAATAGAAAAAACAAAAAGGACTCCCAGCCATCAGGACCTGTAAGTTCTCAGCTACATGTTCTCTATAAGCTTGAGCTTATATACTTGTGGGACAGTATATCACAGACCTTTTGCGGGGGGAAATGGGTAAGGAAAATGTTTCACAGCAACTGTTCTTATGTTCTACCTTTGTATATGCCTTTGTCTAAAACCTACTTAAAGCTAGCTCACCAAATGATTATCAACTGGTAATCTTGGAATGAAATCACACCAGAAGGGGGCCAAAGTCAATGGTGTTAAAAAAATTACCCCTAACCTCTCAAGACTATGCCTAGAATACTGCGAGGCAAGGGAGATGTAGCCAAGTGCTGGGGATCTGATTAATCTATGACAGTAGGATGTTAAGAACTTATATAGGCATTAAAGGATAGGATTACTGTTTCAAATGGATCAGATGATTTTTTTTTAATTACAACAACAGATTGGTAGATCCAATGAACTACTTGTTCTTGACCTACTTCTGCTTTTTTTCTACCAAGAATAATCTTTGCACTGGAAATGACACATATGGCTAACAGGGAATTGATATCCAAGATAAGTAAGGCTGTAATAAGAAATAATACCTTGATGAATTTACATCATTTAGTCCAAATGAACTGTCCCCATGCACTGAAAGAAAGTGGTTGTTTGGTCCGTTTCATTTACCTAACTACCGTCACAAGTACATCAATCATTTTCTTGAGTAAAAATACAAACTACTTTTTCAGAATCTCTCTGAATGGTGTCATTATGTTTTCAGAGTACCAAGAATTTTCTGTACTTTATTTTGTAAGTCCTAACATTGCTTGATATTTTCTTTGTCTTTTCAAATTTTCCTTACAATGCCAATAAAAAGAAAACCACTACCATAAACTAGTATTTCTACTTCATTATCTTCTTTCTTCTTCATATTGGTCAGCCACATAAACACAATTATCAGATTTTTTTACATTGAATTTCCCAGAGAATACAATTTACTGAAGTCAAAAACAGAAACAAAAGTTCAATATATAATAAAATATGACACCCCCTCAAAATTCCAAGAACTGAAAATAATATAGGTGGCCACTGATTATGGAAAAGCTGAATAAACAGTGATATATAAGTTAATAGATTATTGTGTGATAGGAAATGACAACTATGAAAAGTCCAGAGAAACCTAGAAAAATTTCGCGCATTTGTGACCCAGGCCAGCGATAGTGGTTACCATCCTTTCCTCCATATTCCCTTTCTCTCAGGAGATTTAATTTGTCATACCCTGTTACAACAAATAGCATATTCTTAGTCTGGAGGCAATATGTATGTCTCCTCAGATACATGTGGTTTCAACCTCTGCTGCTTTATGAAGTTTACATTAAATGAAAAGTTAGAAATACAATCACAGTTACTCAGAGAACCTAGTTAGGATAATCTTAACGTTTCTGGAAGTGTTTTGACTCTTTGCTTTAAGTTTGTTTTACTCAAATAATAACCTAACTAACCTCTGGACTTTTTATACTTGAGGCAAAAATGTTTACCAGCATACCACTGATATTATGTTCCAATATCTGTTCATAGACAAACTTGGGAAGGGGCAAGTTAAGGAAAAAGCAAATCTCTTTTTCAACACTATCTCAGTCCTTGATGACTGGTGACTTCAGCCCGAGTCTTCTGCTCTAAGATACCTGTAGGACCAACAGTTCATTCTTTTTCTCCTTTCCCAGATTACCCCTGTGTCACTGACTCATCTGTCTTCATCATTCAGTCCCCTTTCTGTCTCTAGCTCTCCAACTTTCTCTGTCACCAATTCTCTTCACATTTCTCTCAGTGGCTTAACTGGAACTGCTCTCTCCTAGCTCACCGCTTGAATCCTAGAATCTGAACTGGTTTGTTGTTTTATACAAGCCCCACAGAGTGTGTCTCCTCTATCTTCCCAATTATGACAGTCTTCCTTTGTAGCATCACTTCACTTCATCCAAAAGTCCTCACTCCTTCCAAATCATTGAAGGAATTTTTTTTGCATATAATCAAAATGTATCTGATTGATTAATTCAATAGAAGTTCCCGGACCTTGTACTCACCTAGTTCATACCTTGTTTATTTAGTAGAGAAGTGCAGGATCTCTATAATTACTGTAGAAGAGGTATACAGTAATGCAGAATGAATATGCAGGACCAGACAAACAACATACATAATGACTATAATAATGTAAAAGAAAAAATTACTCTAAGGAAGTCTAACTCTGGATTACTAAAACACCAATAATGGTCCCAGGGAACACATAATAAAACATACCTCCCTTCTTCCTCCATTGTGGAAGGAATCTGTAAGGGCTGATCATTACACATATTCTTAGATGAGATCTCTAGAGGTTATTTTCTTTACTTTTTCTTTTCATTATAAGGGAAGAATCAGTTCTGGGAAATGAGAAGGGTCACAAGGGGCATAATAGCCTGAAATGACAATGATTAAAAACAAAAGGCATAAAAAAACTTTTTTAAAATGATGCTACTTACTGATTTTTTTAGATTGGTGATAGGACTTGATGTTGGTGAAGACACTGTTGTAGTCTGGGATATTGTAAAAGGATGTCCATTTGATAGGAAAAGAATAGGGCCAGGAATCTTTACCCAGTAGGTCTTGTACTTCTCAACAACAGTGGCTCTGAAATATCATATTCATAGTCAGAATATGTTAAAGACTGACTATGCCTTAGTGATCAAACAACAATTTTAACTTTTAACAATTTAACAACTTTTGGGGGGGTCAACAATCTACTGTAATCAAGCACATATATCATTCACTTAGTTCAGGGGAAAAAGTCAGCACTCTGAACTTCAGAGAAAATATAGAGAAATGACTAAATAGATTTTTTAGAGAAATCTGGGAAGACTTGTACGAATAGTTACAGTGAAGTGGGCAGAATGAGAAAAGTTTATATAATGACAACATTAAAAAGAAAAAGAACTTCAAAAAAACCTGAGGACCCCAATGGATACAATAACCACCTATAATTCTTGAGGACTGATGATGACGTCTGCCACTGCCCTCTTGACAAAGAGTTGATGGACCCAAGATGCAGAATAAGATACATTTTTTGACACAACCAAAGTGAGGTTATTTTGCCTGACTATGTACATTTCTATAAGTGCTTTTTTTTATTTTCCAATGGGAGGCCAGGGAAGGAGATCAGAGGGCGGAAGAAAGCAAAAATGAAAGTAAAGAAGGAAGGAAGGGAAAGAGGAAGGACAGAAAGTATTAGATAAAAGGAAAGAAGAACAGAAAGTAACAGAGATAAGCAGGACAACTTTCAAAGGTATAGGATGAATGTTTTACATTTTTAAATAAAAGCAAGCTGTACATCCTAACGATCTACAGTTTTGTGTACAATCCTTTCATTCCATTCTACTATGTATATGAAAATGTCCCTCTTATTTAATGTTTCTTAAGAATAAAAATTTTTAGAAAAAAATTACACAATTCTACAAAGAGTTTATTCCATACATCACATTTTCAGAAAGTTATTTGACACCTTTGGAAAGCATCCAGAGAAGGGCAAACAGGATGATAAAAAGTCTCGAGATCAAGTCACATAAGAAATACTTGAAGGAATTGGAATGTTTCATGGGTAAGGAAGGTTGGAGAAGAATAATAGCCATCTTCATGTAAGTGAAGGGCTGTCATACAGAATGGGAACTAGACTTATTGTACTTAACCCCTTACAGAAGAACCAGGATCAAAGCAAAAATTGTGAAAAAGTAGATTTGGGGGTTATATAAGGAAAATTTTCCTGATAAAGGCTGTCCAAAAAGAGAAAGACTGACTGCCTTAGGAGGTAGTAGGTTCCCTCTCATTTTAGTCCTTCAAGAAAAAGCTGGATAACCATCTGTATAGGATATTGTTCAGGAGATTCTCCATCAGGTACAGATGAAACTAGAAGCCTCTGAGGTCCCTTTCACATCTGAGGTTCTATGAAAAATTAGTGGTTAATTTGTGTTCTTTTAAATTAATACAGACAATAATAATACATCTGTTTAGGTTTTTTAAGTCCCTAGACTATATGGATTGGGTTCTCAAATGATGAATTTCATTGTTGTAAGAATCAGCTAGATCCTAATTAGTAAAAATAATGAATCCCACAGAGTAACCACATTGTTCAAATCTTCACTAATGTTTCCATTGGGCTGGAACCAATTACCATATTTTACATAATTATAACTTCTAATAGAATTAGAATACATTTGACAATGTTGTTATTTGTACTACTTGGGACCTAACCATAATCCAGTAATAGGGTTTCAAGGGCAAGAGCATTGCTAAAGCACTAAGATTCTGCCATCAATGCTAACATCCTGCAAAGAGTACATACAAAGGACCTTATCAAAAGTTATCAGTTCTTTTACTTACAGAAACTGCACAGAGTGATGATTAGCAGTGCTTGGTGCATTCCAATAGACCTGTATTTGGGGTTTTTTTGATGCACTTGTATGACTGACAGCTGAACCCTAGAAAATAAAACAAGGATCCAATGACTCAGGAGGACTGAAAGAGCTGTTACACTACATATTGCATGAAGGCACAACACAAACATTCTCATGCACCCAGATTTAGAATAAGGGGTGCACTTGGGAAACAGCTGTTGATTGATTGAAAGTAGTCTCATAACTACACTTTGAGAACATACCATCAGTTACAGAAATGTGAGAATTAGAGAAAGAAGGAACCCACAAGATGTAAGACTACATAAATCTTCACATTTTACCATGATTCAAGAATAGTTTCTAAAAAACAAATGTTTTTTAAGTAAATTAATTTTATATAATAAAATAATTTAAATAAAATAATTTTCACATTAAAAAACTATAAAGAGCAAATATTAGAAAGGCCTGGAGATAGGAAAATGTCTCAACAAAAAAGTAGTAAGATGAAAAAGACAAATATTTTCTACAGTTTTGTTAATTAGTGAAAAATGGGGAGGAGGGGCCCAAAGAGGGAAACAACCTAAGATTTGGTCAAGTCCATATGTCTGAGTTCCAGTCCTGAATGTGACTACGAACTTAAATTAGATAGCTGGACTTTCTCTTGCTTTACCTTGTGTATCAGCAAGGACTCCAGCATATACAGGAGGGCCTCCTGTACAGGTTCTTAGATCTGTTTTTTTAAAAGGAAGGCAACTTTTGAGGGGTCAACAATCTACTATAATCAAGCACATATATCATTCACTTAGTTCAGGGGGAAAAGTCAGCACTCTGAACTTCAGAGAAACTATAGAGAAATAAATGTCACCAGACAGGGCTTTCAACCATCTGACCACAAGCAATACATACATCACAGATCAACAGACAGATTCAACTGTCTGACCATTATATACATACTTAGTTACCACAGAGAAAAGCACCAACATCTGGGTTTTCAAAGCCAGGGGGCTCCTTAGAGGCCACCCAGAGTCTCATCTTGTAAAACAAACACTTCCAATGAGTAAGCCCCAAAATAAAATCTCCTATTCCACGCCCTTTGATCCCTTAATGTAGAAGCTGCTAGATCTTGAGTTATCCTGATTGTATTTCCACAGTACTGGAATTGTTTCTTTCTAGCTGCTTGCAAGATTTTTTCCTTGAGCTGGGAGTTCTGGAATTTGGCCACAATGTTCCTAGGAGTTTCTCTTTTTGGATCTCTTTCAGGTGGTGATCGATAGATTCTTTCAATACTTATTTTGCCCTCTGGTTCTAGAATGTCAGGGCAGTTTTCCTTGATAATTTCATGGAAGATGATGTCTAGGCTCTTTTTTTGATCATGAGTTTCAGGTAGTCCCATAATTTTTAAATTGTCTCTCCTGGATCTATTTTCCAGGTCAGTTGTTTTTCCCATGAGATATTTCACATTCTCTTCCATTTTTTCATTCTTTTGGTTTTGTTTGGTGATTTCTTGGTTTCTCATAAAGTCATTAGACTCCATCTGTTCCATTCTAATTTTGAGAGAACTATTAAATTCAGTGAGCTTTTGAGCCTCTTTTTCCATTTGGCTCATTCTGCTTTTGAAAGCATTCTTCTCCTCATTAGCTTTTTGAAACTCTTTTGCCAATTGAGTGAGCCTATTTTTCAAGGTGTTAATTTCCTCAGCATTTTTTTGGGTCTCCTTTACCAAGGTATTGACCCATTTTTCATACTTTTCTTGCATCTCTGTCATTTCTCTTCCCAGTTTTTCCTCCACCTGTCTAACTTGCTTTTCAAAATCCTTTTTGAGCTCTTCCAAGGCCTGAGCCCACCCGCCACCCCCCTGGGGTGTCTGGGGTACTGAGGCCCCGCCCTCCACGTCTCTCCCTGATGGCAAGAATACGTCCTCATCTTTGTCAGATCCGAAGGTCGGGATCATTTGCATTTGTTGGAAAAAACTCTCTATAGTCTTATTTTTCTTCCCTTTTCTAGGCATTTTCCCAGGCAGTTACTTGACTTCTGAGATTCCTTTCCACCCCCACCTGGATCCACCCAGCTAGTGTTTGGGGTCTGAGATTCAAATGGGCTTTCCTCCTGCCGGCTGTCAATCAGTGAGCTTTAGTTCAGGTGCTGGGGTGGGGGCAGGGCCGCCTCCCAGGCTCAGTTCCCTCAGGGGCTTTATGCAGAGACTTTCAGGAATGGAGAGGGTGGGGGCGGGGTGGGGGGCCCACCTCCCAGGCTCAGTTCCCTCAGGGGCTTTATGCAGAAGCCTTCAGTAATAGAGCGGGGTGGGGGCAGGGCCATCTCCCAGGCTCAGCTCCCTCAGGTTTTATGCAGAAACCTTCCATAATGAAGATCCTGCCTGCTGCTGGGGGATTCCTGAGTCCCGGGCCGCTGCCGCCTCAGCCGCCGCCCACGCCTCTGCCTCTGTCGCTTCCTGCCCCCGTCTCTGCCGCCACCGCTTCCTCCCGAGGGGGCCCGAGTCACGGAGACGCTCCGCTCCCCTCCTCCAGCCCGGCCTTCTCTCTCACTGACCTGTAGCTTCTGTGGGTGGAGGGACTTTCCTGGCTGCCGGAGCTTCCGTCTCTGAAGCCTGCTCGGATCAGCTTCTCTGGGGCCGCCACCAGGGCAGCACTGGGGGTGGGGTCCACTTTCCGGAGTGCGACGGACCCTGGGGACAGGTCTCCAGGGCTCCCTGGAATAGAAATCTCTTCCACTCCGTTTCTGCACACCTTGTATTGACCCAGAAGTTATGGGGGTCTCTTTTTATATTAATTCTATGGGCTTTGGTTTCGGAGCTCGTAAACGTGCGTCCTTCTACTCCTCCATCTTGGCTCCGCCCCCAATAAAATCTCACCTCAGAGTATATATACACTTTTCAGAGCCAGAGAGCATCACAACTCTTGAGAACCAGTGCCTTATGAGAAATTAACAAAAAGTATGGGCCTTCCTACAAAACAAATCTCCCCTAATCAAACTTCCATTAATGGGAGGGGGAAGATCTTTAACTCTCATTAACCCAATTAACATTATACCTTATGACTTCCAATATTCAAATATTATAAGAATTGTTGAAAAATACAATGGCACCCTTTGAAAATACAGTTAACATCTCCTTGGGAGGAAGCATGGTACTGTGGAAAGTGCACTCTCTCTAGAGACAGAGGACCTGATTCAAGTACCAACTCTGACACTTGCTACTTGTGTGACCATGCACAAAATACTAAACTTCCCTGAGATTCAGTTTTCTCATTTGTAACATGAGGGGCTTGGACTGGAAGATTTTTTTTTCCAATTCTTTATATTTATTTATCTATTCATTTATTTTTAGTTTACAACATTTGGTTCCACAAGCCTTTGAGTTCCAATATTTTCCCCCTCTCTCCCCTTTCCCCTACTCCCCTCCCCAAGACAGCATGAAATCTGATATAGGCTCTCTCTATATATATATAATATACTTTCACATTAAATATATGTTCACATTAGTCATGTTGCAAAGATAAATTAGGACCAATGGAATAGACTATGAGAAAGAAGAAACAAAACAAAAGTGAGTAAGTAGTATGCTCCAGTCTCCATTCAGGCTCTATAGTTCTTTCTCTGGACCTGGATAGTATTTTCCATCATGAGTCTTCTGGAGTTATCTTACAACTTTGCATTGCTGATAAGAGCCAACTCTATCAAAGTTGGTCATTGCACAGCTCTTACTGTCTAAAAAGTTCTCCTGGTTCTGCTCACTTCAGTTCATATATGTGTTTCCAGGTTTTTCTGAAGTCTACCTGCTCTTCATTTCTTATAATACAATAGTATTCCATCACATTCATATACCACAACTTGTTCAGCCATTCCCTAATTGATGGACATTCCCTCAATTTCCAATTCTTTGCAGCCACAAAAAGAACTTCTATAAATATTTTTGTACATGTGGGTCCTTTTCCCATTTGTATGATCTCTTTGAGATACAGCAATACCTAGAAGTGGTATTGCTGGATTAGAAGACTTTTAAGGTTCATTCTAGCTCTAAATCTATGATCCTGAGAGTCTTTCCTGATTCTTTCAGTGCTCATGCTCTCTCCTCCCTTCTCCTTTTGCATTTATTTTATTTGTGCACATAAGCAGCGGGGGTCAGGCAGAGGGTTTGTGTGTATATACTTACATATATATATATATATTTTTAGTTTAACTATATACAAGCTGTTTCCCACAAATAAAAGATAAGTACCTTAAGAGCCAAAGCTATTACATTTTTTAATGTACATATATATATCCCTAAAAAGCCTGACTCTTGGGTGTCTAATAAATGCTTGTCAAATGAATGAATATTTGACAAGAAAATTTTTCCATTCTTCTCCTGCAAAATAAAAGGGCATCCTACCCTTAATAGATGCCATTGGCATGGCACATGCTCATCTGGAACATTAAAGAAACTAATCTTTCTCCTTGCCTCACATACAGGCAATAGCCAACTTTGATAAGGTAAGAGAATCACAGACAGAGCTAGAAGAGATTTTGGAGAGCATTGAGTTCAAACCCTCAATTCACAGATAAGGAAACTGAGGGTCAGAAAATTTAAGTAACACAGAAAATTTAAGTGAAACAGCTAGAAAATAATAGTTAAAATTTCAGCCCAGGTCTTCCTAACCTCAAGTATAGCACTCTACCCACTAGACAAGGGTTGGAAAACTTGAGGTTACATATGGCCTTCTAAGTCTTCAGGTGTGGCCTTTTGACTGAGTCCAGGTTTTACAGAATAAATCCTTTTATTAAGGCGATTTGTTCTGTAAAGCTTAGATTCAGTCAAAGAGCTTCATTTGAGAACCTAAAGGGCCACATGTGGCCTCAAGATCACAGGTTCCCCATCCCTACACCAGACCATGACGCTTCAATAAAATTTAAACTAAATCCCAACAGAATTAATTTCATATTCCTCCAAGCTACCAATGAATCACTATTACGGCTTGGATGAGTATGTGCACATTTGGGAAAAAGATATAACTGCAGAAATGATCTGATTCCAAGATGGCTTACATGATACTACAAATTAGAAAAGGCTAATCATCCTACAACATGACACAAATATACATTGGCTTCAGGACACATCTTTTCTTGCAACAACCACCACCAAGAAACATAAACAGGGAGGACAAAGGCAACCAATGAATGACCATTTCTGACACCCACTCATACCTCTCTGTGATCACAAGTCAGAAGCTGAGACACGTTCTTGTCAGTCAGAGTAAAGGAGCCAATGGGACTGCTATCCAGATTCTCAGCATCGTGGGCTTCTATGAGGAATCCTTTAAACTGTGGCCCAGACAGAGTAACTAAGTGACAGATAAGACAACAAAGTGAAGACAATTAGAAGACCCCAGTACAGTGAAAAAACGTTGAATTTGGAGTCAGAGGAATTACAACCTATGTGACGTTGTGATCCAATGTCACAACCTTTCTGGGCCTCAGTTTCCTCAGCTATAAAATGAGAGTGTTGGTCTAGACAACCTGTGTGATCTCTTCTAGTTCTAAATCTATGATCCTATAAACTTTGAAAATGACAGAGTTTTAGAAGAAGCATTTTTTTATCCAGCCCCAATATTAGTCAATTTCAGAATTTTCACAAACTCTCCAATCTAGAAGGGACCTCAGGGGTAATCTAGTCCAACTCACACCTAAGAAATGAATCCCTTCTGCCCCTACAACATTCTCAACAAATATTCAAGAGCCCTTTGCCAGAGCACCTTCGCAGTCAACCTCTGGAGAGTAGGTCTAGTAATGGTACCATTGAGTACACACAATTTAAAAACTTTGGGGGCATGTATCATTCCACATTCCTTTCTATAATTGCTAGACCAATTCACAGTGCCTTAGTGCACCTGTTTTCCCATAGTCTCTCTAGCATTTATCATTTTCCTTTTTGTAAGAACTTTTCCCATCTGGTGGGTGTGAAATGGAACCTCAGAGTTCTTTTAATTTGCATTTTTCTAATTATTAGTGATTTAAAGTATTTTCACATGGCTATTAGCTTAAGTATCTTTCTCAGAAAATTACCTGTTCATATCCTTTGACCATTTATCAACTGGAGAATGGCTCTTATATTTATAAATTGAATCTGTTTTCTTTTCATCTTACAAATGAGACCTTTATCAGAGAGACTTGCTGCAAATATTTTTCCCCGTTTACCTACTTCTCTTCTCATTTCAGCTAACCTGGTTTTGTGTGTGCAAAAACTTATTATCTTTAATCAAAATTGTGCATTTTACTTTCTGTAATCTTCATTATCCCTCATTTGACCATGAACCATTTCTTATCCATAATTTCTTCTTTGCTCCTCCAATTTATTTATGATGTCACCCTTTATGTCTAAGTCGTATACTCATTTGGAGTTTATCTTGGAATAGTGTGAGATATTGGCCTATACCTACTTTCTACTAGGCTGCTTTAAAATTTTGTAAACAACTTTCATTAAATAGTGAGTTCTTTATCCAATAGATGGGATTTGAGGGTTTATCAAATACTAGGCTACTGTGATCATTTGCTTCTGTATATTCAATACCTAAATGCTTTCACCAATCAACTCCATTTCTTAATCAATACCAAACTGCTTTGATGAATGTTGTTTTGCAATACGATTTTAAGATTTTGTACTGCTAGGTCCCCTTCCTTCCTATTTTCTTTTTCATAATTTCCCTTGCGATTTTTTACCTTTTGTTCCTCCAGATGAATTTTGTGATTAATTTTTCTCCCTCTATAAAATAACCCTTTGGTAGTTCGAATGAAATGACACTGAATAAATGAATTGATTTAGATAGTACTGTTACTTTTGTTATATTGGGTTGGCCTACCTGGTCTATTGGTTGGTCTATTAATTAGCTAATATCAATTATTTAGCTCTGACTTTGTGTGAAGAGGGTTTTGTGGTTATATTCACTAAGTTCCTGTGTGTGTCTCAATAGGTATTTTATATATTCTGTAGTTTTTTAAGTGGAATTTTCTATTTGTTACTGATAGATTTTTTTTTTTGCCAATATACAGAAATGCCAATGAATTATGTGTTTATTTTACATCAGTAATCCTGTCAAAGTTATTGTTTCAATTAAAGTTACTAATGATTAATTGATTTCTAGGGTTCTATAAGTAACTCATCATATCTGAAGAGTAACAATTTTGTTTCCTCTTTACCCCTGTTTATTCCCTCAATTTCTTTTTATTTTCTTATCACTATAGTTAACATTTTTACCTCTACATGAGATAGCAATAATAATAATTGACATCATTGCTTTGTCTTTGATCTTATTGTAAAGGCCTCCTTTACCCCCATTACAGATAATGCTAGACCTTTTAGTTTTGAGTAGATATTACTTGTCATAGTAAGGAAAGATCCATTTATTTCTATGCTTTCTAATATTTTCAATAGGAATAGATGATGTTAGCTTTCGCTGAATCTATTGACATAACTCTTTGGTTTTTGTTTTTTTTGTTATTAGCATGGTCAATTGGGCTTACAGTTTTCCTAATATTGAACCAACCCTAAATTCCTACCTTCAACCAACATTCCAATATCACTCAATATTGAAGCAACCTTATATATAATTCCAATCTGGTCACAATGTGTAATCTTTGTAGTATGTTGCTGTAGTCTGGTTGCTGATATTTTATCTAAAGATTTTTGCATGAACATTCACTACCTATATTGGTCTATAGTTTTCTTTCTCTGGTTTTACAATCCTTGGTTTAGCTGTCAAGATCATGATAGAAGGACAAAATGGATAGATGGATGGATGGAAGAGAATAAGACAAATAGATATAGATAAATAGGCATACACACACATATAGTGTCCTATATTGGGGGTCACATTATTAAAAATAATATAAATGTCTAGAGTAGTTACAAGATTTGGAGAATATAAATGTATATGTGGAAATGTCCATCCCTGGTTAAAAATAAAAGATTAATGAAAGAACAACATGTAGCAAATCAAAACACAAACCAGTATTACCTGTGATAGTGTCTCCTGGAATGAATGTAGTCTGATTCAGTGTGATTTTGTGAATAGGATCTGACTGTGGAGTATAGCCATGGCAAGGAACCATTGTGTGACAGGCCTCAGATACTTTTCCATTTCCATAATTATCTACAGGATTAATCAGATGTAGAAGCACCCAAATACCAAGAGTAAACTCAGAAACTATCATCCTAAATAGGAAACAGAGAAATAAATTGCATTTTTAGATCTAGTAGGTTAGGTTTTGATAGGAATAACATAGTTTAATATTGCAAAACAGTCTTTAAGACCTCAACTTGTTTTTACTCCCAACATACCATGTTATTGCCTTCTTGCATCTAATTAGAAAATGAATTGAATTTGCCATAATCAAAGTATATTTCCAACCTATTTCCTTTACCCCTTCCCTGATGAACTTGGGGAACTTAAGAAATATTTATTTCCAGTAAACTTTAGTGTATCTCTTTAAAACAGCCAAACTTTCTGAACACCTTCCCCACTCCCTTTCCAATGAGGTAATACATTTTGAGGTTGCATTCTGGCCATTTGTTTAATAATCAAAAATTCATTAGGTAAATTAATTTCTTTCAGCTTCGTTAAACTTATGTCTTAAGCTCCATTAGAGGCTCATTCCAGGTGTCTCCTCCCAGTACCATAGTTGTTAGCCATTCTCTCCCTACTCAAATGGTATGCATTTATCTGTTTAAATGTACTGTACGCCTACCCACCCACACTGCCCTAGTGGACTGTAAGCTTTTTGTATCCCTGGCACACAATAAGTGCTTAATGCACTGAACTCTTCACATTAAGTACCAGTTCAGAATATCTTTTGGAACTAGATATTCCAATGAAATAAAATCCTTAACTGTTTACACAGGGTCTTGAGAATCCTGGGATTCAAGATATCATTAAGAATATCTAAAGGAAACTCTAGGATGGCTCCTCTCTCTCTTCTCACTATACAATATTCAGTAAAGGAATGTGATGTACAGCAAGAGAGTAGATCAGTACAATGCTGAACCTGGAGTCAGGGAGAGCTGAGTTCAAATAATTAAAAGAATCAAAACATAACAGCTGTTCTCTATTTAGGAGAGGCAGAAGGGTCACTCTTCTACCCAGTTCCCCTAAAGAAAGGGAAGCCTGAAGCTACTGCTGGATTTACAAGCAATTAGCTAATTAATTTACAAGCACTGACTAAGTGCCCACCACATGGCAGGCGCTGTGCTAGGCATGAATGCAATTGCCCCTGCCCAGAAGAACTTACATTGCATGGGAGAGGTAACAAGTACCTACCTATGGATATACTCAAGAGATACAAGACAATTTTTAGAGGATGGCACTAGCAGTTGGAGGAATTAGGGGAAAAAATTTCATGTAGAAAAAAAGGTTACACTTGAGCTGAGACTTGAAGGAAACTGGGTATTCTAAATGGTAGAGAGGAGGAAGGAAAGCGGTCCAGCCATGAGACGTGACCGCTGCAAGGACACAGATGTCTTAGAGATTATTTTGAAACGTGGAACTATGTTATTCCTACAAAAACCTAACCTACTAGACCTAACTTTCCATCATGCCTTTCTTCCCCAGGAAACTCACCTTGGAGAAAAATCTCATTGTCCTGTAAGAGTGAATCTGCCAGGTTCTCACATTTTATTAGCACCCTCTGCTTGGGAACTCTCCATCATGCCAAGCCACACATCTTCCTCTTCCTCCCCTGCCTCCCACCTTTTTCAGTTGCCTTTGTGTCTTGTCTTCCCCCATCAGACTGTAAGTTTCTTGATGGCAGGGAATGTCTTTCTTTTTATTTGCATTTATATCTCCAGTGCTTGGCACAGTGACTGTAAATAGAAGATCCTTACTAAAAGTTTATTAGCTGGTTGGCAGAACTGGGAAATGAACTGGCATTGTATGAGGGACAGTAGTAGACCCAGTTTGATTGGATGATGGCTTAGAGTTTAATAGAAAAAAAGTATGTTTAATAAAGTTGGGAAGGTAGGTTGGAACCAGATTGTGAAAAGTTTTAAATGACAAAAAGAACAATTTATATTTTATATTAGAAGTATTGGGGAATGACTAGAATTTAATGAGTCAAGTAAAGCAAGGTGTTTTTCTCAGAAATTAGGGAGATGAGAAAAATCAGTGAACTGAATTATCAGACCTTCCCACCCCTTCTCATTAGGAAAAGATTAGAGGAAAGGGAAAAAGAAAAGGAAAACAAAAATGGAAAGGCTAAGGAAATATAGATGGGTCCTACTCACAATTCAATCACTGTAATTCCCAAGTTCAACAATGTGTGAACTGCAGCTAAACCAAGAAGTGTTGGAAATGAAACACAAGTTCATAAATTTTGCAAAAAACTGTAAGTTCTCTCTTAGAATAAGAAGGTGGAGAAGAGAGGGCAAATATCTGAAAACTAAGTACCTGAGAAAATAATGGAAAACTATGAAGGGTAAACCAATATACTTGTGCTACCAAGCAACAACATAGAAATGCGTTGAGGAATAGGGAACTAAGAAAGGGTAATGGATGAAGGGACATAAGAACTCTTTTAAACATGTAAGTACAAGATCCTATTTTTATCTCTTGTATTCGGTATCAAAGGCAGTAAGTTCCCTCATCCAGGATGGGGCAGTAAGTCAGCCTGAAAAGTTCTACCTATATTAACATCAATTCAGAGAGGACTCATTCTGCAGAGTGATTCAGTCAGGCGACAAAAAATTGAATTGGAAACTTGCAGTTCTTAGAGACTCTCCTATAAGAAAAGTGGAAAAAATAAGACAAAGTAAAAAAAAAAAATCTTAAAAGACCCACAAAACTGAGAAAATGTGATATTCAAACCAGGAAGTATACTGTGTTATCCAAAAACCTCTTATGTAATTAGAAATGTTCCTCTGGTTTCGGTATCAGAAGTCATCTTCTAAGTATCAGTTAGATATAAAAGATCCGCAGCAAAATCCATCTCAACTATAATACAAAAAAATACAGGACATACTTCTATCTGCAATTAAAGAGGATTCTCCTGAAAAAGCACTAGACTCAGTGTCAGGAGAGACCTGGATTCAAGTCTCACTTTTAATATTTAACTAGCTGTGTACCCCCCACCCCACCCCAAGTCACAAACTCCAAGCTTCTCTTTCCTCTCTTTTAAAATAAGGATGAGAACCTACATCACAAAACTGTTGTATCAAAAGACATAATGAACAGCTTGCGAAGCTCTTTATAAATGGTACTATTACTGTTATCATATGAATCACAATAAATTTACTGTCATATGAATATTTGTGTGGGAACTTCCTGTGCTGACACAGATCACAGCCAATCTATAACCTATAGTCTAAGGAAAGGGAGTTGCTTGATGTACTCAAGTTTCAAGATACACAGTGAACCAAGCTAAAATAAAAAACATGCATATAAACCAGAGCGGAAAGTAGGTCAAGGCAACCAGAGTTTTTGTCTTAGGTGTCTACATCTAAAAGAATATTGTTTCTTCCTACTGTGGCCCAGAGATTATAATTCTATACCCAGCCCTTCTCCCGGAAGCACTTTAGGAAGCACATTTCAGGAGCAGATAAGGGTATATGAGAGGACGTTAATATGTCAACTGACGCTCCCAAGAAGGAGTGCTTAATAATTAGCAATTCTTCAACAATTTGTACATTGCCCCTCAAGTCAACAGTCAAAGATCTATGATTGCATCCATAACAAACCATCAATAACTTAATAGGCAAGTCTTTCATTCAACCCTTACATCCAATCAAACACTGAGTATCTGAAATATCATTTCTTGAGTCTCTCTACCCTCAGCACCTCAATCTGGTTCCTTTTTAGCTCATAACTCTGTCCCACACCAGCCTAATTAATATGCCTGACTCCAGGCTCTTCCTCTCTGAACCATCTCACAAATCCACTTCTAGTTTAATCTTCCTAAATGATCCACTTTCATAACAACACACTCCCACTGACCCCAGAACCACTTGTGGCTCCCCATACGGCTAGCAGAACAAGTTCAAATTCTTCAATTTAGCATTCAAATCCCTCCATCATCTTATCTCACCATCCAAATCTTATCAATAACAATAACCCAACTATTGTAGCCTAGCATAGTAGTAAGAAAATAGCAAATGGAATCATAATAGATTCTGTCCAAACTCTAACATTTCCTAGATGTATAATCATATATAATTTTTCTGAACCTTGGCTTCATTGTCTATAAAATGGGGACAATGATACACTGCTCTACCTACTTCATGAAGTTTTGAGAAAGGTATTTTGTTCAGTCTTACACTGCTACATAAATGTTAGCTATTATTAACAAAACCTTTTTCTCTAGTCAGCTAATCAGCACCTTTCTTCAAGCTTCATCTTAATATAGGCAAACACAACATTCATTCCCACCTCTATGACTTGGCCCACATCCACCATTCTTCCTATCTAGATGAATCCAAGTTCCAATTTCTATTACACCCTATATGGGTGTCACAAGGACAAAATGTGACAAGATGAGATGTCGTCTCTCTAATTAGACTGTAATTTTTCATGTGTAGGGACTATAACACCTATCTTTTATATCCAAAGTTTCTGATATCAAAATTTTTAAAAATTAAACAAAAACAAATAACCAAAACAATACATCAATAAAAAGCAACTAGCTTTGATGATAACATACCAACCATGCCCAACAAATACCAGGAGGAACACAGCCCAAGCATAATCCTAGGCAAGGAGCAGGCACTTAGATATTTACAGCTCAACTAAAAGACAAGTTGGTGTGAAAAGAAGACACTATTTCTCAATCCATGTGGCACCAAAATACCCTCCCCTTAGTGACAGAAGAATTTGTCATTCTGACAGATTGCTAAGTGGTTTTTTTCTTCTACTGTTTACCAGGATCCTATAAAGTCATTTTTCAAGGAAGGAGGAGTATACGAGACATGACTTACAAATCCATGGGTCAATCAGCATGTACCTTGACAAGCACTGTCCTAAGAGCTGAGGGTACAAAGAAAGGAAAAAACCATCCCTGCCTTCAAGAAGCTCGTGTTCTCATAAGGGAGATACATAACAACACTGGTATAGATGAAACATTTAATATTGAGTAAGGGAGACGGACATATGTCTACACAGGTATAGACAAAACACATTAAGCACTTTAGTTTGGGGAGCGAGTAGGAGGGAGGCACTAGCAGCTTGAGGCAACCAGGAATGGCCTCCCACAGAAGCTGGCACTTGGTTCAATTGAGTCATAGAGGAAAACAGGAATTCCAAGAGGCAAAAATGAAGAATATATTCTAGGCAAGGGTCGTATATGAGCAACGGTAAGTGGAACAATCTGGTTGACCCACAGAGGGTCATCGATATGAAGGCAAGTGAGGCAGGATTAGAAAAAAACAAAGAAAAGGTTCCACTGCTTATCTACAGGGTGTGTCTAAAAAACCCTGTCCTACCTATGAGCTGGAGACCAGGCGATTTTGAAAACATAAATTGTCTGGAGAAGCACCAAGGGCCACCAGCTTGAACAGGAACAGAAGCAGACTCCAAAATGAGGGAAGCATCATTGCCGCTCACACTTACGTAGCACTTTAAGGATTGTAAAGTGCTTTATATACATTACCTCCTCTGATCTCCCCAACAACCCAACGAGGTAAATACTATGATTATCCCAGTTTTCAGATCAGATTAATTCTTGTTGGTGTCTTGATTGAGATTGACAGTAGTTAAGTGGCTTGCCCAAAATTACACAGCTTATTTGTATTTGAGGCAAAAGCACATACCAAGTATTCTTTTTTTTATTTAACTTTTTACATTCATTTTCACAAATTTTTGGGTTCCAAATTTTCCCCCTTTTATCCCCTCCCCCCCACCCCGATACCCCAAGCAATCTAATTTTCCCTATCTCCAATCTGTCCTCTCTTCTGTCATCCCTCCCTTCCCTTGTCTCCATCTTCTCTTTTCTCCTGTAGGGCCAGATGACTTTCTATTCCTCATTAACTGTATGTCTTCTTTCCTAGTTGCAACAACAATACTAAACAATTGTTCCTAAAACTTTGAGTTCCAAATTCTCCCCATCCCTCCCTCCCCCCCCCCACCTCCACCCCCCCCCCCCCCCCCCCCCACCCCCCGTACCCTTTGGTTCGGCAGGCAATTCATTATAGGCCATATCTGTGTAGCTTTGCAAATGACCTTCCTGATAGTCGTGTTGTGTAAGACTAACTGAATTACCATCCCTCCTAACCTGCCCCTCATTGTTTCTCTTCTGTCTTTTGATCCTGTCCCTCCCCAAGTGTTGACTTTCAATTACTCCCTCCTCCCTTTGCCCTCCCTTCCATCATCCCCCCCAATATCTCCTTCTCCCCCGCTTTCTTATACTGTAAGATAGGTTTACATACCAAAATGAGTGTGCATTTCACTCCTTCGTTTAGTCAAATGTGATGAGGGTAAACTTCTTAGTTTTTTGTTTTTTTTTTCCCTCAGCTCTCCTCTTTTTCCCTCCACTGAAAAAAATCTCCTGCTTGCCTCTTAAATGACATATAGTTACCCCCTTCCATTTCCCCCTCTTTCCTCTCACTACATTTCTCTCTCACCATTTACCTTAATTTCTTTTAAGGTATGGTCCCATCCTAATCAGTTCAATCTGTGCTCTCTGTCTCTGTATGTGTATGCATGTGTGTATGTGTGTGCATGCGTGTACATGTGTATGTGTGGTCCCACCAACTACCCAGATACTGAAAAGTTTTAAGAGTTAGAAATATTGTCTTTCCCTGTAGGAATGTAAACAGTTCACTTCTGGTAAGTCCCTTAAGACTTCTCTTCGCTGTTTCCTTTTTCATGCTTCTTCTCGTTCTTGTGTTTGAAAGTCAAATTTTCTTTTCAGCTCTGGTCTTTTCATTAAGAATGATTGAAAGTCCTCTGTTTCATTGAAAGACCATATTTCCCCTTGAAGTATCATACTCAGTTTTGCTGGGTAGGTGATTCTTGGTTTGAGTCCTAGTTCCTTTGACTTCTGGAATATCCTATTCCACGCCCTTTGATCCCTTAATGTAGAAGCTGCTAGATCTTGAGTTATCCTGATTGTATTTCCACAGTACTGGAATTGTTTCTTTCTAGCTGCTTGCAAGATTTTTTCCTTGAGCTGGGAGTTCTGGAATTTGGCCAAAATGTTCCTAGGAGTTTCTCTTTTTGGATCTCTTTCAGGTGGTGATCGATGGATTCTTTCAATACTTATTTTGCCCTCTGGTCATACCAAGTATTCTTGACTTCATGTCTGGCACTTTACCCGCTATGTAACAATAATAGTGCAACAATAATCCTTGAACACAAAGATCATAAGATCATAGATTGAGAGCTGGAAGAAAATGTGGGAGGCCTTTGAATCAGACTCCCTCACTTTACCCGTGAGAAAACTGGTTCAGAGACATCAGATGATTTGAGCTCAAGTGACTCACTCAGTGTTACATAGTGACTAAGAGATGGGGTTGAACTGGAGCCTTTCTGGCCCCAAGTACAGCACTTTATCCATGGGGATCATGGGGCCCTAAATCAAGGGGTCCAAAGTCACTTGGCCTCAAGAGAAGAAGGAGTCCAAATAGAATAAAAAAATCAAGTTAACTAATAAGGACAAACCTAAACATTTTAATTGGTCTCAGGAATACTAACCAGGACAAAGAAATGGGTCAGAAAGAAGCTCCAAAAACTGGAACCACTAAATTCGATACAAAGGTATAATGAGTAAAGGCCAGAGGTCAGCATGGAGAAATCTCTGGTAGATCAAAGATAGAAAGGTTTTCCTTATCTAACCATTAGGAGATAAGAACCAGCCTCTCCTTTTTCTAAGACCAGAGTTTATGATGAAGAAGATAAATCAATTGGGTGATGTATCTGCACATCACACAAGAAAAAAAGGTTAATTCTATCTTTATAATTCCATGAATGCAGCTTGAGTCCAGAACAACAAGGGTTATGATTCCATTGTATCAGTTCTTGGTCATATATTTTAGGAGAAACTTTGACAAATTTGAGCATATCCAGAGCAAGCTGACCCAAAAGGTGAGAGAACTCAGAATTCGGAACCATTTCACATCATTTGAAGAAACTAGAGAGATTTAGCCTGAAAAAGAGAAGACTTAAATGCTATCTTTAAATATTGTGGTATGGTATGGGTATGGTAGGTATTTAATAAACGATTGTGAAATTAAAATACCACTTGGTAGCTGTGTGACTTTGGTATATCACTGAACCTTGTTGGCATCATTCTCCTCATCTGTAAAATGAGGGTATCATACTAGATGATCTTTGAAACCATTTCCAGCTACAATTCAAAGAAGGGCCAGGAAAGCAGGAAAAGTAGTGACATCAGAAGATTATGATAAATCTAAAAAAAGAAGTGACTAAGATACCATTAGCCAGTCATTCGCTCGAAAAACACAAAGATCTTGCAAACAATGAACCTGGAAAAACTGAAGAAAAATTGCACACAAGTCCAAAGGGATTAATTTGAAATGTAATTGGTCATGTGTTGTACTAGGTTAAATGGAAACTTATGGTTCCATTCCAATGCAATTTTTTGTTAAAACCGTAGTCTCCCACACTAAATAGGCAACACTGTAAACTATATACGTCCTTTGGAAACAGGATCATTCACTGTCATCATTCCTCCTGGAAAAACTAAAGTTAGGATAATTTCCCTATTTATGCTCCCTTTACCTACAGAGAACATAACATGTGGTATGTATGATTCAAGGCAATTCAACAAACATTTACTAAGTATTCACTATGTACCAGACATTTTATTGAATACAAAATAGTGATGAACTTAGTTAAATGACAGGATCTACATGTAGGCTGGTTTTAAGGACCTAACCCAGTGATAATCAAGATCATCCAAGAAGAGGGAAAGTGAATAGGGTTGATCCGGAAAAACAAATCTATGATTGTAAGATCCCTACCCAATGGAAGTATAACCTTATTTGTCAGCAATGCTAAGAGGTATGACAAAAGGACAAATAAAGTGATTTAAAATTCTCTATTCAAAATAATCATGAGAATTAGCAAAATAGAAATTAGATAAATCATTCCCTAATACAACAATCCAGCATGTTTTCTTTCCACCTTCCTTTCAGTCATATCTGACTCTTTGTTACCCCATATGAGTTTTCTTGGCAAAGATACTGGAGTGGTTTGCCACTTCCTTCTCCAGTTCATTTTACAAATGAGGAAACTGATGAGACAAACAAGTTAAGTGACTTGCCCAGGGTTACACAGCTAATATCTGAGGCTGGATTTGAACTCAAGTCTTCCTGAGTCTATTGAGGTTTAGGGGTGATGGGACCTCAAAACAGCAATATGTGGGTCCTGCTCAAATGAATTCAACCTAAGTCTTCTTTTAGCCAAAGAAAAAAATGGAGTTCTTTAAAAATCTGCCATATTGGTCAGACTCTTACATTAGCTAGACTCTTAAGGAATCTGAGCACTTTCTTGGAAACAAAATGGATCTTATATAAAGAAAGACTGTTGGAGGGATCTAGAGTTGGCCATTTAACCCTTCACCCACAGCTGCCTCATGTAAAATAGGGATAATAATATCTCCTACCTCACAGTTATTGTGAGGATCTAATAAGAAGGACTTCTGGCTAAGATGGCAGCATGTTAAGACCTAAAGGGGACCAATCACTCCACCAACACTTCAGTGAAGCTCTTAAAATGCAGCCTACTCCAGATGCACAGGTAGGAGACAAGACAAGACCAGTAACTAAGTTACCCATGTTAAGCCATCACAGAAAAAAGGGTCAAAGCACATGGACAGCAAAGCATCTAGAACCTTTGCAGCAAAGTCTGCTACCAACACAAATGGCAACATATAGTCAGAACCCAACAGAACTTGAGCACATTCATTTTTAAAAGAGAGGAGAATATTGGAGCCAAAAAAGGGAAAACATCAAATGAGATAATGTTTTCACGTTCTTGTTTTTCATTTTCACTATTTCACTTTTGCATTTGTGTTTTCACTCACTGTTATTAAACCCAGCATTTGGCATATGACCCAACATGTGTTTTATATATCCTTTCAGATTAATGTTAGCCATTATGATGAGATGTTTGAATAGGATTGTCTTCCCTGTCACAAAGTTAGATGCTTAAAATCTTTACATTTAAGATATTTTCTACCTTATACAAAATCAAAAAACAACAAATGTTTTCTTTGTGTTCAAAATATACCCAATCTTCAAGCTGTCACCAAGCAGGGAGGTTAGTTTCATGTATTCTACTGAGACTACAAACAGTAAGAAGCAAGGTAAGATTAGTCACAGATCATACTGTGCTTTGATGATAATGTGAAACACACGGGAAGGATAAGAGCATAAATTTTCAATTTAAAGTACTTATGTGTAGGACAGTCAAGTAAGAAGAATCAATGCAAGCGTAAAACCTTACACTTGGGTTCAGAAAATCACTTTATGAGTTCAAGATAAGAGAGGCACGGATAAGATAAGAGTTCAAGAGTTCAAGATAAGAGAGGCAGGTTCCCCTTTCTCTGGAATCTTTAAGCCTTTAAAGGACCACTTCTTAAGGATATTGTAAAGACAGTCTCTCAGTCAGGTACAATATGGACTAAATGGCCTCTGGAGTTACGTACAACTCTGAGGTTCCACAAATATTTCCTTAACCAAAAGACTAGCCATGACATTAAGAGAAAATAAAAACATGATTTTGAGGGGGAATGAAAGCTAAATCAATAGCCATTGCTCAGACAGAAATAGAATACAATATATTTGTATATATCATATATATAATACATATCTATATATTTTATATATGTAATACAATATATTTATATGTAATATAAATTATAACCCCTTAGGTGATCAGAGGCAGCCCAGGAAAAAGACAGTAATCTAGCTACAATTTTAGAAATTACCCAGCTTTTCCATTTGGAATACCTAAGAACTTTGCAGATAATTACTCTGCTTTATATGCAGTAACAAGTTTATGGACAGTTGAGAATGTTTTCTTCTTTTGTTCTCTTTGGTGAACAGGTCAGGTCCATGAAGTGGGTAAAACAATTTTTTTTAAATAAGATGATGAGTTTCCCATGATTATCAATAAGACTGCATTAATCTTATCAAACAAGTCAATATCAGTTATGCACCTTAAGTACCTTTAAACAATTAGCATCAGGGGAAGAAACTCTTGTTTGTTTTATGCAAATCCACTGCCATTAGTAAAGTCCTACCATTTGGTTGATATAACTTCTAGG
This sequence comes from Bettongia penicillata ogilbyi, assembly GCA_023548195.1. Lineage (NCBI taxonomy): Eukaryota > Metazoa > Chordata > Mammalia > Diprotodontia > Potoroidae > Bettongia > Bettongia penicillata. The sequence goes on along the minus strand of JAJHZJ010000779.1, from coordinate 2,488,040 downwards.
TGTACTACAGAGGCTGCTCCAATAAATTTTTTCATAATAATAATAACTAACATTTTATAGAGTGCTTACTATGTACCAGACACTATGATAAGCACTTTACAATTATTCTCTCATTTGATCCTCTCAACAACCCTGAGAAGTAGGTGCTATTATTATCCACATTTTACAGATGAAGAAACTGAGGCAAACAGCAGTTAGATGACTAGGCCAAGATCAGTGTTAGTGTCTGAATCTGGATTTGAACTCAGTTATTTTTTACTTCAGGTTCTCTATATGCTATGCCATTGTCACGCTAGGAACATCACAAGTGGTATGGCCAGGACACCTATAGGGAAAGAAAAAATATTGGGTAGAAACAATCCTGGCAAGCAACCTGAGCAATCCAAAAAACAAAACACTCCAAATTCATTCTAACTTAGGGTGATTTTTTTCATTCTTGAATTTTAAAAAGAATTTAGCTTTTTTGCTGAATGGATCAAAAGTTCACCCTACTGGACTCTGAACCATTGTCCAAACCAAGAGGTACTCTAAAAGACATTGATTTAATTTGAATAGGAATTGCAATAACATTCCCTGTGAGTTTAGACTTGTCCTAGGATTTTGACTAATTTTGCATGAGGCAAGTTGATTGAAACAAATATTGTGATTAATAGCATTGCATCAAAGGAGTTCACAATCTAATATGCATAAGATTTTGTGAATGCTAAGCCCCTGAAGAGCTTTATCTGTATGCTGATGATTCTTAAATCTATCTTTCATGACCCAAACTCTCTGTTGACCTCCAATCTCACATCTCTGCCTTTTCAGATATCTTAAACTGGATATCCAGTAGACATCTTTAATAAACTCAATATATCCAAAATAATTCATTATCCTTCTCCCTCTCACAATCTAGGAGTAATCCTGGAGAGAAATCTTCACTATCTCTCAACACCACCCCCATATTCAATCTGTTGCCAAGACTCATAAGATTTCACCTTTGCAACATCTCTCAAATACTCCCTTTTCTCACCTCTGACACTGTAGTCCCTCATCTCGATTAATTAAGACTTCACATCTTGATTACTGCAATAAGCAACTGGTGGGTCTGCCTAAATTTTTCCCATTCCAATCCACCCTCCTTTCAACCACTAAAGTGATTTTCCTTAAATGGAGGTCTGATTGTGTCACCCTTCTAACCCAATAACTTCAGTGGCTTCCTAGTGCTTCCAGGGCAAATGCAAAATGCTATTCGGCATTCAAAACTCTTTATAACCTAGCCTCCACTAACCTTTCCCGTCTTTTTATGTCTTATGCTTCAACACATACCCTTTGATCCAGTGACACTGGCACCTCTGAGATCAGCCAGTTTCTAACCACATCAAGCTAGGTTCAAATAACATTAATAAGTAAGGTTTTCTGAACAACATAATAGAATATTCTTTCTATAACAGACCTTCAAATATTTTAAAATAATTATCATATCTTGCCTGAGTCTTCTCTAAGCTAAACAGACCAATTTCCTTCAAGTAGTTCCCATATGTTGTGGACTCCAGGTGGTTGCCTTCTTCTGAACATTCTCCCTCTTCTCAAACCATGGTGCTCCAAAGTGATGATGATATTCTAGATGAGATTTGATGATGGTAGAGTATGATTGGATTATCAATTCCACATTTCCAGAAGCTATGTCTCTCCTACTGCAGCCTAACACTGCACTGACCTTTTGGGGGGAGAGGGGGAGGCTGCCACATCACACAGTTGACTCATATTGGCCTTACAACCATTAAAACTCCCAGATCTTCTTCAGAACAACTACTGTTTAACAATAGTTCCCCAATAGCTTGACTTATTTGAGGTAGCTAGGTGGCTCAGCAGATAGAGAGATGGATGAGCCAGAGTCAGACAGACTCGAGTTCAAATCCAGCCTCAGATATTTATTAGCTGTCCGACCCTGGGTAAATCACTTTAGTTCTGTTTGCCTTTATCCACTGGAGAAGGAAATGGCAAGTCACTCCAGTATCTTTGCCAAGAAAACCCCATAGACATTATGGCCACAGGATCACAAAGAGTCAGACATGACTGAGTAACAACATTTGATACTTGTAAAGTTGGCTTTTTTGTTACCAAATGTAAGCCTTTATGTTTATTGCTAATGAATTTCATTTTCTTAAGATTCAGTCCAATGCTCTAACCTTTCACGATCCTTTTGGATCCTGTCATCCAGCTTTGTGCTATTTGTGCTTTTACCCTACAGGGCAGGGCCAAGCACGGATACCTGAAATACCCCTCTGGAGGCTCACTGACACAATTACAGGGAATGAACTAATGACATAGAGATAGCATAGGGAGTACAAAAAAGGAAGAGCTTGTATTAACACTCTTAGTAAAAGGTGCTGAAGGATAAAAGAAGGTATAATAATCGAATAGATAAATAGAACAAGGAATCTGAAAATAGTCATTAGTATATCAAGTTCAGTATTGTAAAGGGCTTTCCTCAAAATATCTTTTTGATGTAGAAAATGTGAGTATTATTCTCTACTGAGGATCAAAGAGTTTAAATGACTCGACCAAATGTGATACTAGTTATGTCAGATCAGGATTTGAACCCAGATCCTTTGGCTTCAAATTGATGATGATGATGATGACAGTTAACATTTATATAGTACTTAAAATTCTTTACTTATTTTTTACTTATTTATATAGTACTAAAAATTCTTTACTTAAATCATCTCATTTGATTCTAATAACAAACCTGAGTTGTCATTAGCACCTGAGAGGCAGATTTTTTTATTAATCCTAGTTTTCAGATGTGGAAAATGAGGCCCAGAGAAGTTAATGATTTCCTCAGCATCACACAACTAGTAGGTGTCTGAGTCACAGTTCAAACTTGGGTCTTCTTGACTCCAAGTCCAACACTTTATTGATCAATCAGCAATGTTCTTTCCACTACAAGAAGTCTGCAGGTTTGTTTTCTAACTTTAGCTCCCCAATGTTCTGTGATTTTCAACAAGCAATTTTCCTAAGTTAGCCAAATGTCTTGAAAAATAGTAGGGACAAGCATCATATTACCAATTACATAAGAATGATAGATAAGTAAAGATTTTATAACTGACTAATAAGACTATCTAAGGTATTTTTACATGTCATCACCTTTCTGAAATAATACCCAACTAAATTATGAGTCTTTCAAAGAGTAAAAGACTTTGAATTCTACAATAGATGACAGATTCATAAGAAAGGGGACAGAGGGAGAGAGAGTCAAAATTTCTAATGAAATGTTTTCTGCTCAACTTGACCATTCAGCAATTTGTAGTATCAGTATTTTTTAAAGGAAGTGATTGCTTTGAGGTTCACTTTATTGGTTAGTCTGTCATCTTAAAACAAAAGGGTATCTGACCCACGTTTATTTTAGCCAATCAGCTACCAAGTCTTGAGTTGTTGTGGCCTCCTGCTACACTTTTAACACAGAGTTAGATGCTATTCAAGATACAAAACTGTAAGCCATCACTGAGCACAAGAAGTAGATACAACACTTAGTGATGCAATATAAAACAACAGTGATTGATACAAGATAGTATATAATTAAGTACTACATTGTAAAATAAATATCAAGTGATACAGATATTCAGAGAAGAGAGATCAATAAGGGTTCAAGCAGAGTAAGTTTTATATAGCAGCTAGGACATGAACTGGGCCTTAGTTTTGGGATGGGCAGAAAAAAAGAGGGAAGTAATTTGAAGGTATGGGGGAAAAAGGGAATATGGCTTACTTGTGAAGCAATGAAATACTGATCTGACTATACTAACAAAAAGTGAATAACATAAACATTCATTTTTTAAACAGAATTTCATTAAATCTGCCACCCATATAAGAGATATGATTACAGACATCTGGGTGATCTGTGTAGTTCCCAAAATTCATAAGGTTGCTAATTGTGAATGCACATTAATCTTAGTGCAAAAAATCTAGGAGCTGGAAAAAATCTTTTTTATTTTAATTTTTAATTCATGAAATAAAACAAGCATTTCCATAACATAGTAGAATTTTTTAAAAGATGATTAGATATGAAACTACAAATCTATCAAGTATAACTCACTATTCCTTTTAAATATAATAAAGTTATCATACAAATTTCTCTTTTTTCCTTTTTTCTTTCCCTCCCTCCCCACCCGAGATGGCTGCCATTAGACACAAATATGTACATATATAAAATCATTCTACACATACTTCTATCTATCAGTTCTTTCTCTGGATGCAGATAGTATCTTCCTTCATATGTCCTTTAGATGAGGTGTTAGGGGTGATGGGAGGACCCCAAAATACAGATAGTCCGGGTCGTGCTCGAATGAATTCGACTCAAGCCTTCTTAAAGCCAAAGAAAACAAAGTTTATTAAGGATTTGCCTAATTGGGTTGCCTCTTACAGAGCCTAAGCATTTGTAACGCTTGTATTCGCAAGCGGGCCAGATAGAATGCCAGATAGACAGAGTCTGAGCTGGATTAATCTGAGCTCTTTCATGGAGGCAAGATGGAACTTAAAAACAGAAAAGAGTATAGGAGGGGCCTTGGGGGGGGGGGGGGGGGGGCGCGTGATCTGGTAGTCCAGGGTGATGGGAGGAAGGGTTTAGGAAGGGTCTTGAGGAGAAGTCCAAGGAGGGAATCCAAGGAGGGTCAAAGGCTGGAAATACCTGGAGGCTATCAGGAGATATCAGACAATGGAGGGTTTGGGAGGAAAGCAGGTGGGGCAATCCAGATCTTGATAGGGGCAGTATGGGAATGGATACAGAAATTGATGGCAGCCTGGGGAATGGGGTTTTGATGGGATCAAGGGTGGGGAGTGCAAGAGACCTGAAATGATAATGAAAAGTCCGTGGGCTTCCTGAGACTGCCGGAACAAATGGGAAGATTAGATTTGAGTAAGAAAGGCCAAATTAAGGCGGAAGATTCAAGGGGAGCTCAAGTCTGAACCCCATCACTCTGTAACTAATTTGGGTGTTTATCATTGTCAAAACGTCAATGTTGTTCTTAAAACAGTATTTTTGTTACTGTTTACAGCATTCTCTTGGTTCTGCTTCTCATTATATCATGCAAACCTATCCATGTTTTTCTAAAATCAATGAACTCATCATTTTTATAGCACAGTAGTATTACATCACAATCACGTTTAGCCATTCCCCAAATGACAGGCATCCCCACAGTTTCCAGCTCTTTGCCACTACAAGAGAGCTGCTATAAAGATTTTAGAATATATAGGTTCTTTTCCTTTTTCCCTAACCATCTTGGGAAATTCTTAATAGTGGTATTACTGGGTCAAAGTATAAAAGTAGTTTAATAACTCTTTGGGCTAAAAAGAATCTTAAGCTAAAATCTAGCATGTAGCAGAAATAACAAGTACTTGGTACAGTAGGAAAAGCACTGAAATCAAAAAAGTATTAAGGACAACTCATTCATATGATATTTCACAAAATACTCCAAGAAATTCGAATTCATATACGCAACCTCTCTCCCGGTCTGGGTTGCCTCATGTAGTAAACAGGGATAATGATTTACATGACAATTGTTGTAAGGATAAAATTAGACATGTAGCAAACTGTTCTGCACACCTTAAAGCACTATACAAATGGCAGTTAATATGTTACTAATAAAAAGGGCATAAAACATACCTGACTCAGCATTGTAATAAAGAAAATTCTTTGTAATGCAATAGGGGTCAAACACTGGTTTTGTTCTTATACCCCCAATATCTGATAGTTGGTACATAATAGGGTTTTTTTAATTGAACTGATAATGTATCAGGTAGAAAAGGTGCATCCCATTAAAGAGACACAAACCACATAACCTCATCTTTCCTCTACTAATCAACTTAAAGTTTGAGCTCTTGTTCATTTTGAAAGCAAACCCCAGATCTGAAATCAATCCACTTTAAGCCATACATCTCTGACACTAAGGACAAAACCAAGTTGGAGAAAGATCTTCAAGTAATACAGTTGAACCCTTCAAAGACAAACTACAGGACTGCAAACTGGAAATATCAGAAACCTGAGACAACACATTATAGAATAAGAAAAGGAAAGAGGGAATAATTTCAGAGATGTTACAACTTTTTGGCAACTTCAGAAAAAAAAATAAATTTGATAAGCATTACATTTATGCCTTTATCTAAGTCACTGATAAAATTTTAACAGCATAGGACCAAGCACAGATCACTGAATTTTTGTTTAAAAAAAAAAAGACAGATTACAAGATTTGGGACTAAAACTTCTGGCTAAAAGCCTCTTGGTATTTAAAAAGCCAATTAAAGCCTGAACCAATTCCCATGCGGTAGTGCCATCCAAATTTGTAATTAAAGCTGTATACCCTGTAGTTTCAAAATTATAATAATTAAACCCAGAAATTCCTGAACAAACAAAATTAGAGCTTTTCATTATTAGGCTGAGAAAACACTCTTCTCCTTATTGCCACACATTTCTCCCTATTAAAGTACATTACTCAATGTCATGGGACAGCTCATTAATTCCCTGCCCTTTAGAGCATGCACTACCACAAGTATAAGAAAATCATTCCAAAGAAAAGCATTTGTTCCCTATTTCCTGGCAATCTGCTACTCTCCGGTTAAACATTCACTTTCTGGACTCCTCCTCGTGGACTTCATACTAATTAGATTTTTGTATAAAACTACAAATGCTTTGCCCAGCAGGATTCTTGAGACAGAGAGAGAAACCATGCAAACACACTTACCTTCAGAAGACTGACACTGCACCTTACCAACTTCCTGGTTTCCCTACAACTTATATCAGATTACAGCTGTTGGGTGGAGCTAATTTACTCAGTAATCAACTGGGAACTTTCTCATGCTAAACTGCAAAGCTCAACTAGCAAAGTCAATTCTAGTCTTAAAACAGGTTGCTGGAAATATGTAATTTTAGAAAAAGAGTACATTTGCAATAAATTCTGCTTTTAAAGAGGTATTTCATCTAGAAAATACTAATAATTTTTCACCTGCAAAGCAATTTGCTAACATATAGTCATAATAATTGCTCATTTATACAATTATACATACTGTTATGTGTTTTTCACAACTGATTTCATTTGAGGCTTACAACAGTCTTGTGAGGTAGGTAATACTGATGTTATCATTCCCATTTTACAGATGAGGAAAGTGGAGCTTTTGGGTTTATGCAGCTAGTAAATGACAAAAGTGTTAGATGAACCTAGATTTTTCTAACTCCGAGACAAGCATTTTGGTCATCACCCGGACTGTTTCTCTACCTAGACGATAGAAAAGTACATAAGAACTAATGTAAGAACCACACACAATTTACAGAAGTGTGACTCTATCCAAACAATAGTCATTGAGCAACTTTTCAACTGTACAATAACAGTCACGTTTCAGATAGTCTAAATAAGGATACATAGACTAGATAGATAGATAGATAGATAGATAGATAGATAGATAGATAGATACATTGTAGCAGACTGCTAAGGGAATTGAGTCAATATTTACCTTGAAAAATAATTGTCAATAAGGAGAAAAATGAACCACAAAATAGAAATTAGATATGCCAAGATATATGGATATATTTCAGCACAAAAAGGACCCTAATTTCTTTTATTTGTAAATCTGTATTTGTAGATGAGATCCTTTTGCAAATTAAATAAATTCTAGAAGAAGAACAGTGATTTCCAAAGAAGTGTTTTCCACAGCCCACCTCAGCCTACTGACTAGTTCATCACATGTGCAGTCTGTGAAATACAAACCTTGACCTTTGGTCTTAGGAGAGCTGCAACGACCATCATTTAAAAGTAAATATTCAGTTTTGTTGTTGCAGTCATTTCGGTTACATCCAACTCTTCATGACCCTATTTGAGGTTTTCTTGGCAAAATTACTGGAGTGGTTTGCCATTTCCTCCTCCAGCTCATTTTACAGATGAGGAAACTAAGGCAGGCAGAGGAAAATGAGGCAGTCAGAGGTAAGTGACTTGTCCAGGGTCACACAATTAGTAAGTGTCAGAGGCCAAATCTGAACTCAAGTCTCTCTTATTCCAGACCAGACACTCTATCTACTTTGCCATTTAGCTACCAGGCCTCACCCCCTTAATTGTTAAGAAAAAGGCCTGTATGAATAAGGGAGTACAGTAAAAAAAGCATAATTCTGTTGTTATCCATTAAATCTTTTTTTTAAGGGCTATTCCTAAAAAGAAAATTTCTTTTCTATGCCATAGAGAGATTTTAACCTGGAGACAAGGCTCTTTGTCTCCCCACTTCCTAGGGGCTGCTCTACCATGGCTTCCTTTAAACTAGGTCAGCTATCTTTGTCTCTCTCAGACTGAATTTTCAGAGGGTAAGCTATCTCAGTTGTTTGTCTTTAGGCCCTTTCCTAAAGTTTTTCTCATTAAAATCCCATGACGTCCTGTATACCAAAGTTGAAGAGAAAAACTTAGTGGACAGTTGGTGTCAGGTTATCTCCACATTACTACTACTGATAATAATAATAACTCTAATAATAAAAGTAGTTGTACTTGCTGTATGAGTATTTTTTATAGCACTTTAAGCAAAGTGTTTGACATATATTATCTATTTGATCTTTACCACAATTCTGTGCAGTAAATGCTATTAATTTCCAAATGAGGAAACTGAAGCAGAGAGAAGTTTATGACTTACCCAGTGTCATATCACTAGTGAATATCTGAGTCAGAACCCACACACTAAGCCAAACTGCCTCTACAATAGTCATTGAATCATTTATCTATTTTTTTTTTTACAAAAACTTTCATCTAGGGAGCAGGAAACTTGAATTCCAGTCCCAGACACTAACTAGCTGTGGGACCTTGGGCTTGTCATTTAGACTGTGAGCTTCAGTTTTCTCATCTGTAATATATGGAAGTGAACTAGGATGGAAAGAACATTAACCTTTGAATCAGAGGATTTGGCCTTGAATCACTGTTCCTAGCCGGGAATTACTCATATTATCTCAGAAAAAAAAATCCCTTTATCTTTCTGAACCTATTTCCTCTTTTGTAAAATAAACTTGAAGATGATATCTGTGATGAGTAGGTGACCTATAAGGCCCTTCCTGCTTTAACATTCTATATCTAATGTTTAATACAGAGAGGTCCTGATTAGTGCAAATAATGAATCCTCTGGAAGTGGTCACATGCATTTTAATTTGCACTACTTGAAGTTATAATTATGTAAAGCATGAACATTGGTCCCAACTCAATGGAAATATGCAATGTGAATTTTAATAATGTGTCTACTTCATCTAGGTGTCCTAGCTGGAATGTATGGTAGTGCTGAAAAGGGCTTTTAGAAATCATCTACTCAGAGCATCAGAGATTAATAAGCATATGACATATACTTCAAATTTCCCATAAAAATATGTCAGTTGGGAAGAAGACAGCCTGAGATGGTAGAAAGAAAGAACATTGATTCTGTAGTCTGGGGAAATAGGTTCAGATCCCACCTTTGATGCTTATTACCTCTTCTCTGTGCCTCAGTTTCCTCACCTGCAAAATTAAGAGGGTGGACTAGAGGCTCTCTGGGTTTCCTTCTGGCTATAGTTCTATGACCCTGTGCTTTTTTTTAAAAGTCAAATGAGTAAGTTTACTAGTAATGAGGCAAACTGGTATAATAAATGGAAGACATGCCTTGGATCAATCAATCAACATTTATTAAGCAACTACAATATATTAAGTGCTGGAGTCAGGAAGATTTGGAGTAAAGTCCTGTTCTTGACCCATACCAAATGGGTCACCATGGATAAAGTGCTCAACTTCTATATGCTCCAAAGTAACTCCCTAAAGTTGGAGTTATTAACCTAAGATTCATGAACATGATTTTTCTTAAAATATTTTGACAACTATTTCAATATATTGTTTTCTTTGTAATCCTGTATATTTTATGCATTTAAAAATGTAATTCTGAAAAGCAGTCCATGGACTCCACCAGACTTCCCAAGGGGTCTATGGCACAAGAATGGTTAAGACCCTCTGCCCTAAGAATGTTACAGAAAAATATGACAGCTTTTATTGGTAGAGTTTCCCATTCCCACTGCATCACAAGTATGGACCCACACTAAAAGGGAAAAACACTCTCAAAATTCTAGTTTAGGTGGTTTAACAACATCCTAATAGAGTATAAGTTCCTTGAGGTTAGAGACATTTTGTTGTTCTCTTTGTACCTGGTATGTGATAGGTGCTTTTTGAATTAAATTATACTAACTGCTGCTAAGATCCTCCAATCTTTTGGAATTCATTCAACAGTAAGGAGCTGTATTCCACCCTAGTTAGACCACATCTGAAGTTCTGAGCTCAGCTCTGGTTCTCACACCAAGAAGGCATTGCAATCTAGACCAGATGCAGAGAAGGGTAAAAAGGACAGTAAGAAGACTTGAAATCATGTGAGTATCCGTCAGAGGGACTAGGGATGTTTAGCTGAAAAAAGAGAAGACAGAGAAAACAGGATCTGCTTCTTCAGTTATTTGAAGGGTTGTCATTTGGAATGGTAATAAGTAACCTTTAGGGTTTGTGAAGCATTTTACACACATTTTATTTGAGCCTCATGTCAAATTTATTAGACAGGTGCTATAGATAATTAATATTCCTATTTTACAGAACCAGGGCTGAGAGAAAAGGGGGTGGGGGATAAAAGATTTGCCCATGATCACACAGCTAGTGTCAGAGGCAAGATTTAAGCCTTGGCCTCTCTAACTCCAAATTATAAAATCTATGTACCACACCAAAGAATGACTTTTTCTACTTTCAGCAATTCAATAAACATTTATTGAACTATTACTATGTGCAAATCACTGAGGATACAGAGACGAAACCTAAATATTCTAGTCTTTGTCTTTAAGAAGTTGATGTGGTAGAGAGGGAAGGAGAGAGGGAGGGAGAGATATAACAGATAAACAAATACAAAGTAATACAAGGTAACTTGAAGATGAAGAGGGTGCTAACAGCTAGACAATTCAGAAAGTCCTTGTGTAGGAGGTGGCATCTCACTACTTTACCCAGTAAAAGAAACTAGGACTGTAAGTAACAGCTTCAGGAAAGCAGTTTTTGACTAACATAAGGAAAAACTTCCTAATGCTGAAGACTTTCTAAACAGAGACTGAGCTGACTCATTATCTCCTGAGTTCCTTGTCATTGGAGGTATTGGAGCACAGTCTGAAATGCCATTTGTTGGGGATATTGTAAAGGAGATTCCTCCTCCAGATGGTTGTACTAGATGCTCTCTATTAGATCTTTTCCCACTCTGAACGATGTTAGACCTTCCAGCTGAACAACAGAGAAAACTATTACGTGATGGGCCCAGACTAGATAATCTCTACGGTCTTGACCAGGACTAATGCTCCAGGGTTCTAAGTAAGTGTAGCCCAGTTGTCTCTGGTATGCCCAGTTCTAACATGGAGATGCATTAGAAGGGCCTTTTTGAGCATGTCCAGTTTGCCTAACATGGAGCCCACTGCATTGCTTATCATGTAAATGGGAATAGCCTCCTTTGATTGATTTCCTGCCTATTTAAAACTACCAAGACTGAGCCATTCACTTTTTTTTCTACCAGCTCCACCATGGAAACTATGAACTAAACCATTAAGAGAGGAAGGAAGTCCTTCCCCTGATCTCCTACTCCGGTTTCTTGGAAATGGATCCAGGAGTGTTCCTTTCTGTCCTGTTCGTCCTCAGATTCAGGCACCTGAGGTGATACAGGACCAGAGTATGAGCGATGGTGACCTTAGAATCAAGATTGTGAGCAGCTTGGCACAGCCAGCCAGCCTAGAATGGGAACCCTAAGAACCAGGGCATCTAGGACTTGAGCTCAAGGGCCAGTGGGAATGTGCTCTATAAGGCGGGGGGGGAGGATTACACTTCTCACAAGTTGTATATTTGTGATTATAGCTCTTAAAGTAAATATTTCTGTGTTAAGGTTCCAGTGTATTACATAAGCAATATGTAAGTAATAATAAGTAATGTGAGATCTGAGGAGAGAACAATATAGTAACCAGCCTTCAACTTCACTGTGCCTTTGGGAGCATAATTCTCTTTTCTCTGTACAGTTAGTGATCAAAGGCATGCTCTCATCAAATGCCCTGGGTTTTGACCTGAATCATGTTCTCATACCCTGTACAGGAATGCCATTGAAAGTGGTTTATGTAAACACTAGCAACAGAACACACCCCATAAAGATGCATCTTCATTAAGACCCTGGGAACAATTGCCAGTGGTTCATATGGATAAATGGTGCCCCCAAAAAAGAATGATCAGGTACAATACAAGCCACATAATGTTGATTTTACTTCTCTTTAATATCACAGAGAGCTCGATGAGAATTTAAATGTCAGCAAGTTCAACCCTCTCATGTTACAGGTGAAAAAACTGAGTCCCAAAGAGGCACCTAGCCCAAGACCACAGGGGGAGTAAGCAGCAAAGCTGAGATTCCAAACTAGGTCCTCAGCAAGTGTGCTTTCTACTAAACCATGTTAATTTACTCTCCTTCCTCTGGAAATGAAATTATGGACAGAGTGCCCTGGGCATTGTGATTTTATTTCATCTTGAGAATTTCTTATGCCTTGCTACAATGTGCCAGAGATAGCATGAAAGGAGGAAGTGAAAGGAATAAGTATTTATAAAAGGGCTTGCTATGTGTCAGCCATTGTGCTAAGTGCTTTTTATAAATATTTCTCATTTGATCCTCACAACCCTGTGGGTGAGTGCTATGATGATCTCTATTTTACAGTTGAGGAAAGTGAGGCAAACAGGTTAAGTGACTAGCCCAGGGTCACACATCTAGTAAGTGTCTGAATCCAGATTTGATCTCAAGTCTTCCTGACTCCAGGCCCAGCTCGCTATCCATTGTGCCACCAGCTGCCAAGGAAAGTTATAGGAGAATTGGCACTATGTCATCCTCCTATTAACATAATGTGGCACCTTATGTTTCAACACAAAGTCCATAGTAGGATAATTGCAGTCAGCTCTGCCTGCTCTTCACTAGCAATTAAGTTTATACCACATCCAAGTCTCGGCACTAAAGCTGTCATTAAACCAATTAGCATACACAAAAAGAAGAGAAAAAAACCCAAAGGGATAAAGGAAACTCTAGTTCCATCTGTTTAGCCCTAAACTTCAAATCTAGACTAGGTGACTTTTAATATAAAAGCAATTCAAAAAATAAACTACAACTCTGGGGGAGAAAGTATACCCCAATGTATGGAGTTGGGAAGATAGGGGTTCACATTTCACCCCAGACACCGCTAGTGGTGTGACCTTAGTCAAGTCAGTAAGCATTCATTAAGGGCTTACTGTGTGTCAGATACTGTGCTAAGTTCTAAGGGAAAAATGGCAAAAAAAAAAAAAAAAAAGTCCCTGTTCTCAATGAACTCAAAGTGTAGTAGGGGAGACAACAGGCAAACAACTGTATGCATCCAAGATATGTACAGGGTAAACTGCAGACAGTCTCAGAAGGAAGAAGCCAGAATTAAGGAATACTGGGAAAATCTTTGTACAGAAGGTAGGATTTTAGCTGAATCTGGAAAGAAGCCAAAGAGGTCATTAAACAGCAAAATAGGGAGATGATTTCATTCTTGGGGGACAGCCTATGAAAAGGCAGTCAGGAGATGGAGTGCCCTTTGGGCAGAACAGCAAAGAGGTCACTGCCTCTGGATCATAGAGTATATGGAGGGGTGCAAAATGTAAGAAACCTGGAAAGATAGGAAAGGCCCAGACTATGAAGAGTTTTTGAAGGCCAAACGGAATATTATGCTTGATCCTGGAGGTAATAGGGAGCCACTGGAATTTATTGAGTAGGAATGTAATTGTTATAAAAATTTGAAATACAGACTAGACAGGTGATTTTTATCCACATAGGGAATGACTGGGTGGGAAATTCCCTCTACCAGTATAAGTTGGCACCTTTTCTGCAACCTTTGGGAGTTGTTTGTGATACTGAGAGGTTAAGTGTCACTCATCCAGGATTCTCAGAGACAGCTCTGGAACTCAAGCCTTCAAAGGTCAGTTTACTACCCATGCTGCTACAAGGGCTTGATAATCATGGCTGAGCTTTAGCTCACTGGGTTTTTTTTTTCTTTCACAAATTATTCAAGGGCTCCAATAGAAGAAGTAGGACTGATAAGTTCCCTAATACATATTTTCCTCTAGGAATTCCTTAATATTTATTTGCTTTTCAAGTCTGACCAGCAAATAATCAAAACAGTCCCACAGTGCCAGGGTGAATTGAGATATAACACTTTTGCTTCAACAGTACTGAAAATGAAACCCCATAACTCACCTGTGATTCTACTGATATGTCAAAAGGAACAGGATTACCTTTTATCCCCCAAACGTCTAAACTGTGTCAGACCATCCACTTAGGTCAAATCATTTGGCTGAAGTGGAACTCTGAGTCCTCCAAAGCCAGAGACTTGGCCCATTTGGGCTTTAGTTGAAGGCAGAAACGATTGAGATAAAGAGCAAGATTATGAGTTCAGTGAAGAATTGGTATAGTTTATTTCCTCCACTGTTCTGCCTTGGCATGTGTATTTATTGCCTACTGTTTATAGCCAGGCCCACCCTCCAGCCTATAGCTTCCTCTAAATTCTCCACAGTAACACAGCTCCTGCTGTCTTCATTGCTTTCCAAGATAAAGAATGGTTCTCAGAAGCAAGGGAAAGGTTTTTGGATTGTTATTGTATGACAGAAGGAGAATCCAATTGCCTGTGCTGGAACCACATAAAGTGCTGCAGGTCAGGATTAGCTAGGGAGTCCATCCAATGATCTGTATACTCCCTTAGATTATCTCTACCATCTCTCCCTTCTAACTCTCAAAGTCTGTGATTTTGTGGTAGCCAGATAGTAACAAGAGAGTTTGTCCTTCTTTCTTTCAAGGGGTCCATACACATGAGAAAGGTCCAGAATCAAGGGGAATGAGCATAGAACAGAAGGTTTTAAAAGCTGCACCAGGGACAGCTAGGTAATACAGTGGATAAAGCACTGACCCTGGAATCAGGAGGACCTGAGTTCAAACCTGACCTCAGATACTTAACATTTACTAGCTGTGTTACCCTGGGCAAGTCACTTAATCTTGATTACCTGCAAAAAAGAAAAAAACTGCAAGAGATTTCTTAGTCCAAGCTCGACTAAAAGAATTGATTTCTGCATATTTAAGATGCTTTTCCCAAGCTTCTCCCCATAAGGATGAGTCACTGAAGCTAGAAACCACTCTTGGTCATGAAAACGAACTCCAAAATCTGAAATAGTTTTAGAAAGAAATTTATTTGGTCATTTGGTAGAGAAGGAAATCCCGAAGTCTCCCCTTCTCAGTCTCCGCAATGTTTATATTATACAGGGTTTCATAGAGTACTAGCACACACTGCACATGACAGTTAAGCTATTTTGTAGAAAGGGAAATTCCTAGGCAAGGCACATTGAAATATGTATCAGGAGGCATAAAAATTCTATGCTGGGGAACCAAAAAAACAAGCATTAGGTGGACCAAAGATGTGGGTGACAACTAGATGGCTCAGTGGATAAAGTGCTGGACCTGGAGTCAGAAAAACCTGAGTTCAAATCTACCCTTAAACACTTACTAGCTGTGTGATTCTGAGCAAATCATTTAATTCCCGTTTGTCTGAATCCACTGGAAAAGGAATCCAGCATCTTTGCCAAGTATGGTCCATAGGATCACCAAGAGTTGCATACAACTTCAGGATAACAACAGAGACCTAGATGGTCTCCACACATTGCCTGTAGCTCTCTGGCTTCCCTATGAACTGTCTCTAAGGTAAGTCAATTTCTAGCCACATCAAGCTAGGTTTAAACAATACTAATGCATAAGGTTATGTGCAAAGTATGATAAAATATTTCTCTACACCACCTCAGACAGCAAAAACTTGATGTCCTTGCCAAGTGGGGAGATATGGCCAACACCAGTTTAAGATTATTATTAATAGTAAAAATTACTAGCATTAATATAGCACTTTAAGAGTTACAAAATGCTTTACATATGTTCTCATTTGATCTTCACAACAACCCTGTGACATAGGTATTATTACTGTCCTGGTTTTGCTGAAGGGGAACTGAGGCAGACAGAGGCTACATGACTTGCCCACAGTCAGACAACTAGTAAATGTCTGAGTCAAGACATAAACTCAGTTCTATTTCTGACTCTAAATGCAGCATTATATTAACAACATCATCTAGCTTCTTGTCACTGAGAAAGGAAAATGCAAGATTATGAGCAGTATTCTTTATAAAACAGCTGGAAGCAAGGGAGAGAAAAGCAAATGTAATGAAAGCTTGATAAAAGACTCAGCTAAGCAAATCTCCCTATAATCATTTAAAGATAAAATTATAAGAGAGAATAAATACACAAAAAAATGGAAAAGATCTGTAAATATTTTTTAAGTAGCTAAATTTTTTTTTACAATCAAGCATAGTGGTTGAGTCATCACACTTGCACCATAATATATTATATTATATACTATATTAACATAATTACATATAATATGTGGTAATATGTTATATATTATATATTTTGTTCCATATATTTCATTTGAGAAAGTAGAAATGGCACTGAAGAAAACAAAGATAAGAAAAGCATTCAAATTAGAGCAAATATTCATGGAAGAGATCTTTGCTGGTAGCAATATAATTTAGAAGGAATGGGGGATCAGTTCTCAAGGTGTATCTAAAAGAGTAAATGGTACAAAAGTCAGGACAAAAAGACTCAGAAATTTTTACTAGAAAAAAAATACTAAGAAAGCAATAATATCCGAATGGAATGTAAGTTCTTTGAGGCCAGGCAGTATTTCCTTTTTGTTTTTGCATCAACAGCACCTAACAGTGTGAATGATTGAATAATTACCAACCTACAAGCCTATTTTCTCATATTTATAAAAATTTAATGAGTAATAAATGTATAAATACATATAATATACATCAATAGCATCCTTAATGACAATATGAGAAGGAAATAAGCAGACTTTTGTAAGTGATATTCCAAAGTAGATACATTTTTATAAACATAGATACAATTGACTAAAAAATAGAGAGAATACTGGGCTTATTGTTTCTTCATTACAAAAAAAAAAGCAAAGCAAAATACTATCAACAATGTGTTTATAATACAAATATCAGAACATACAAAATGACTTTGAAAGACATAATAACAGAGATAACTAACATCAAACAAGGCACAGATCAGTGGAGTGGAGAGAAGGTATGCCTATCCAAAGGTATTCACCAGATTAATGGAGGAGACCTAATGTGGAATCAAAGTCAAAGAGAAATTCCATTTGTATATATAATGAGGTCCTCCCGATAATCCTATTTGTAGATAGTATTGTACTGGGTGCACTAAATCCCCCCAAAATTGTATAGCTTTGTAATCAAGACTCATAATCATTCAAAAGAGTTTGGACTTAATATCTGCACAGAAAAAAACAAGTGGATATAGAATGACTATTGTCTAGATAACAGACTAATAAGATGGACAACTCAAAGAGTCCATCAATCAGTGCTTATTCTTGGATGGACACAGAAAATGGACAATGAGCTAGGTTCATATTAAAAAGAAGTGGATTAGATCACCTTTAAGATCTGTTTCTCCCTGCAACAAAGGTTCATGCCAATTTAATACCACTTTTTCCTGGTGATGTTGTAGAGTTAGGAGGGATGGAACAATACAGTCTCCAAGGACCTGAAATTGAGAGTCACTCAAAGAACAATAAGAAGCATATGGGGGGAAAAAGAAGCCTGCAACACATTACTTACATGGAACTACGCAGGAGAAGCTATATAAACAAGACAGGCTGTATATATAACAAGAGTTAGAAAAGACTGATTGACAGCCCATGTGATTCTAATTCTGGGTTCTGTAAGAGATGCTGGAGGAAAAGTGGAGAAGAAAGGTATACAGGAGCTGATAAAGGAGAAGGAATCTTGTGATTTGGAGAAATTTGTTCTTATGAACAAGTTGATAAACTGAATTTGTGGGGGAAAAAATTTGAAGTTGAGAAGAATATGAAGGAAAACAATATATGAGGCCAGATTCTACTTCTACCTAATGGGAGAGAAGATTGAATGAGGAGTAGGACTGCAAAGGAGAAAAAAGGAATCTGAAAAGAAAGACTTAGAAAGGACTAAAGGAAAAGGAAAAAAATAGCTGGCAACAAGGTAAGCAAGGAAAAGTAACAGGAACAAGCAAAATAGCCAAGCAAGCTGAAATAGTGAATTAATGGCTAGGGAAATTGGTGGAACAAGTTTAGAGAGTATAGGGATTATGTGATAGTGGAGCACCTTTTGAGAATAAAAAAAAAAACCTAAGTTGTATGGGGAAGTCAAGTTTTCAGAAGGCATAGCTCCAAAGAACTAAAGGAACTATTTGGGTAAGATGTAAACCACACTGAGAGTTTGTTTATTTAAGCTGAAAAGTCACCGTCAGCATAGAAAGCAAGTATAGTTTTACATGGACTTATCATTAACTGGAAAAGTTTGAATTTCTGCCATAGCCAACTAACAGCCATTCTTGTTCCAAGTAGAAACTGTCATTCCTGCTAAAAGAAAAAAAATGAAAAAACTCAAAAAATGTCTCAATACGCTCCACGTTATTGGTGACAATGACATGCTCCTAAAGGAAATAGAAACCATGCTTCAATGGGGAGAGAAATGAGATTTAAGATAGGTAAGCTTGGCTGTTGTCATGATGATGGAAAGCAAAAGAGAATCATGTAAGGGAGGAAAATTTAAGAAGAGCTATACACTTATAACTAAAAATAAATAAATAGATTTGAGGCTGTTCCTGGAGAAGGAGCAAGATACTCTAAGAAGGAAGTAGCTGCTTTTATTTCAATAAAGGATACAGTAAAGACACAGAAACTATCCGATGAAGTGAGTAAAACCAGAAAAATAATTCATATAATTACTATAATATTGTGAGAAAAAACACATTTGAAAGATTTTTGAACTCTGATCAATCAATGCAGTGACCAACCAGAACTCCATAAGACCAATGATGAAAAACACTTCCCATTTCTTCACAGAAGGATAAGCATGTCAGTGACACTTTTGAAATACACAAAAGAAAATAGGAGTGTCAGAAGGAAACATAGATCATCAGGAGGGATTTGGAGCCAACTTGATGAAATTCTTGCATTTTTTTTTAAGGAAAAAAGAAGATCAAGTCATACATTGTGGATATGATTGGGTGCTGGGTGCATGTGCTTGGTCCCCAATTCTAAAATCACATTTCTCTCTAAAAACCACATTTCTCCCTAGCCTCAAAACACTATCAGGCAGTTTCTCCACAGCCGAAGGACACAGCCTGCCCCAGTAACAACCATTATCTCCCTTCCTGCTACAGCAGCCTATTTTGTTCCTATAGAAATATATATATATATATATATATATATATATATATATAATTGTTCCTATAGAATTTATTAGTCTGAACCAGCTGTGTACTGACTGAACTGATTGTGTACTGGGTCATAATGACATTTACTACTCACTGACCAATCATATGTATCCTAGACGTAGACATATGTATACTCCCTTATATTTGTCTTGTCTAACAAGACATTGATGAGAGCAGCCTGATATTCCTTAGTCAGTTCTGACTGCTAGTTGACTTAGAGACGTTTCAAGTCTAACACCACACCTCCATGTAGCCTCAGCTTGAGCTATTTCCTGATGAATTCTGGGTAAAATACCTGCACAGTAGATACCAAAAGTGCATGTTCCTTAATCACTCCTTAACCACTCCCTAATCCCACCTTGAATCACCTAATTAGTATATTTGGCACAGGTTTTTCTATAGAATATCCTATATAAATTTTACTTATACCCCTCTGAGGTTGAAAAGCATAATAAATCTTTACCTGGACCTCAACAATCCTTGAGTTCATGAATTCTTCTCCAGATGGCCCACACAGGGAATTCCAGTCTTGGAATTCCTGTACCCCTATCCACCAGCCCTTATCAGAAATTCATGCTATGATGTGCAAGACTCCTTCCTATTCCTCTTTGCATGTAGAAATTCTCATATTTGCTGTATTTGCAAAATTAAGAATATAAAAAAAAATTTAAGGATGTGGTAACTAACAAGGGAAAATTCTATACTAAAGTTAATCCCCACTAATATGCTAAATGTTATTTAATAGCTATGTGTTAGCAATTAACAGGGAGAAAATAACTGACTGATTGGATGGAAATGATAAGAACCTTAGAAAAAAGTGACCATTTTCTCCTAAAGATAGTGATAAAGTAAGAGAAAAAGTTGAGCATGTTCTAACATGCACCCTAGGTTTGGAGAAAGGAGATTTCAAAGTGTTCAGGTCAAGGATGGATAGATAACATTACATTAAAATTCACAGAGGAAGTTATTCCAGGAGGATAATAAACTCCCAAGAATAAAATTCTCAAGACACAAAGGGAAACAATTCTAATGAAGAGGGAAAATGCAGTTGTCTGAGAGACCAGAATAGATGCACTGGTAACTCAATTTAGTTTTTTACTAAAGCAAAGACAGATAATAAGATGAATACAAGAGTGTGGCATGGTCCTTAAAAAAAGTATGTCAGGGGGGCGGAGTCAAGATGGCGGAGTAGAAAGACTCACGTATGCGAGCTCCAAACCCACAGCCCATAGATTTAATGTAAGAAGAGCTCCCCACAAGTTCTGGATCACTGCAGGATGTGCAGAAACACAATGGAAGAGATTTCCGTTCCAGAGAGCCCTGGAGAGCTGTCCCCAGGGTCCGTCGCGCCCCAGAAAGCAGAGTCCACCCCAGCGCTGCCCTGGCCACGGCCAAGAGGAGCAGATCGGAGCAGGCTTCAAGGACGGAACCTCCGGTGGCCGGGAAGGTCCCTCCGCCCACAGACTCTACAGATCAGTGAGAGACACGGCTGGGCTGGATGAGAGGGGAGCGGGGTGTCTCCGTGACTCGGGCCCCCTCAGGAGGAAGCAGCGGAGGCAGAGGCAGGGGCAGGAAGTGGTGGAGGCAGAGGCAGGGGCAGGAAGTGGCGGAGGCAGAGGCAGCAGCGGCGGCCCGGGACTCCCCGAGCAGGCAGGATCTTCATTACTGAAAGTCTCTGCATAAACCACCTGAAGGAGCTGAGCCTGGGAGACGGCCCTGCCCCACCCGCTCCATTTCTGAAGGTCTCTGCATAAACCCCCAGAGGGAACTGAGCCTGGGAGGTGGCCCTGCCCCCACCCCAGCACCAGAACTAAAGCTCACATTGAATAGCAGCCGCACCTGCCGCGGAAAGCCCATTTGAATCTCAGACCCCAAGCACTGGCTGGGCGTATCTAGGCGGGGGTGGACAGGAATCTCAGAAGTCAAGTAACTGGCTGGGAAAATGCCCAGAAAAGGGAAGAAAAATAAGACTATAGAGAGCTTTTTTGAGCAGATGCAAATGATCCCGCCTTTCGGAACTGATGACGAGGAAATATTCTTGCTATCAGGGAAAGACGTGGAGGGTGGGGCCTCTGTATCCCAGACATCCCAGGGGGATGTCGGGTGGGCTCAGGCCTTGGAAGAGCTCAAAAAGGATTTTGAAAAGCAAGTTAGACAGGTGGAGGAAAAACTGGGAAGAGAAATGAGAGAGATGCAAGAAAAGTATGAAAAATGGGTCAATACCTTGGTAAAGGAGACCCAAAAAAATGCTGAAGAAAATAACACCTTGAAAAAAAAAGTATGTCTGTAGTGTTAAAGTTTAGAATTAGCTAAGGCTCATTAGAAAAGCTAAGGTTAATTTTTTAAAGGGTCTGGATATTTAGCAATACATGGGGAAAGAGTAGGAACAAGGAAAGGAAAGAAATAACTGCTTGAGAGTAAATTGCAAAATGATAACTGGCAACGTAGAGAAGACAGAGCAGCTCAATTTTTGTTTTGTTTCTATTTTCTCTGCTAAGGAAAATGACCTTTGCATAGAAATGATGAACCAAAATGGCCAACAGCAAGTTGAAAGACAAGATAGCTAATGAGATAATTAGAATACTTCTAATTACTCTAAGTGTACTCAAGTCACCTGGCTCAGATGAACTGCATCCTGAGGTACTGAAAGAACTGGCAAATGTGGTCACCGAATCACTAACAGTGATATTTGAAAAATTATGGAACATGAGAGAGGTACCATAGGTCAAATGAGAAGGGCAAATGACCCGATTTTCAAAAAAAAAAAAAGGCTGCAAATGATAGGCCAACATACTTGATTTTGACTCAAGAAAATTCAATAACAGATCATTAGAGAGTGTTAGTAAATATCTAGAAAGGGAATTTTGATTACAAAAACCAAACATGAGTTTGTCATGAGTAGGTCATATATATAACATTGTACACAGTAACAGCCACATTGCGCAATGACTAACTTTGATAAACTTAGCTCTTCCCAGCAATGCAAGGATCTAACAACTCCAAAAGACTCATAAAGGAAAATATTATCCACATCCAGAGAAAGAACTATAGAGTCTCAATGCAGATCAAAGCATACTCTTTGCTCTCTTTTTGGTTCATTTCTTTTTTCTCGTGGTTCCTCCCATTGGTTCTAATTCTTCTACACAACGTGACTAATGTGAAAATATGTTTACTATGAATGTATATGTAGAGCCTGTATCAGATTACATGCCATTTGGGGGAGGGGGAAGAGAAAGGAAGGCGAGAAAATTTAGGACTCAAAATCTTATGGTAGTAAATGTTGAAAACTAAAAATTAATTAATTAAAAAAAAGAAGAAGCCATGGATTCTAAGAGTTGAAAGTTAGGAGGGAGGGATATGGTCCAGGTTTGATCCTAAGGGACCACCCTGATCCCTAAAAGATTATAGGCAAGCCCTTCTTGCACTCTTTGAATAATTTTTCTTTCATTCCAGAGTATATCTCTGGGGAGAATCTCTTAAACAAAACTTAGGTATGGCTCATTTCCAGGGTCTCCCTTAAAACATATTAACAGGGTCCCTTATGGAAATATTCTTGAATATACAAAATAAATTAGGTATAGGGCAAGTATTATTTCCTCTAACACAAAAGAAATGCTTAAACAGAAAAAATTCACAAGTACAAATTTATAGATACTTAGATTACAAAATAATAACCCATCATACCAACTATACTTTTCCAGGGAGCAAAGATAACTTTAGAGAACTGAACAATATGTATCTCACTTTCATCTCATTTCATTTCACCTACCTGAGTAAGGTGCAGATCTCCCAGTCTGCCAGAACTGACACGCTTTTAAGACCTTTCAGCTGTAGCATTCTGAGTGATCATTTTCTCCTCCAAGAAGACCACAGTTGAAGGAAGCACCTCCTGTTGGGCATCCAGCACCAACTCAGGGACCCAGGAACTCTCATTTGATAGCTGCCAATGCTGGAAACATACATGTCTCAAGATACTATTTAATCACCTGTATTCAGGGAAAGAAATGAAAAACAAAGGAGGTGTTAGGGACTTAGATCTAATCTAGGCAAACACATTTTATCTCTGTTATATACTTAAGTTACAATCATTTTTGTTACTATAGTTAGGAGTGGGGTCAGGGGAGAATTCCCTATAACTCAGCTGTACTTTCTGACAGTCAGAAATGCCATAAGGGTACTTAGAGACAAGTTTAGAGAGATGTAGAATTCTTGGCTCAGTAAGAAGGCAGATGAAATTCAGTTTTGGACTGATAGTAACAATCCAAAGTGTCTTTATGATGCCCTGAAGGCTATTTATGGGTCAAAGATGTATGGTGCATCTCAGCTACTCAGTGCTGATAGAGCCACATTGATTAGTGATAAGGACATGACCCTGGTTAGATGGGCTAAATACTTCTATACTTCTCAACAGTCAGCTACTGACCATTTACCTCAGGTTGAAATCAATCCCTCTCTAGACAAATTTCCAACTAAAGAAGAGGTTTTGAATACCATTGGGTTCCTCTCCTGTGGCAAAGCACCTGGTGCTGATCCTATTCCGGCTGAAATTTACAAGGTGGGGGATTCACTGCTTATACAAAAGCTGACTGAAATTTTCCAGGTTATATGGCAAGAGGGGGTTATGCCCCAGGAGTTCAACCATTGTCCATCTCTATAAACACCTCCATTGTCCATCTCTATAAAGGTAAAGGGAATACATTGTCCTGAGACGATCACAATGGGAGGTCCCTCTCTCTTAGTCATTGCTGGCAAGATTCTTGCCAGAGTCTTCCTTAATAGGCCAATGCTTCACCTGAAAGATGGTCATTTACTTGAAAGCCAATTTCAGAAAGTGACAAAGAATGTGCAGTATGGTGTTTGCTGTCCAACAACTCGAGGAGAAATGCCAGGAGCAGAACAGAGTTCTGCACACAATGTTTATAGATCTGACCAAAGCCTTTGATATTGTCAGTTATGAGGGCTTATGTAAAATTATGTCAAAATTTGATTGTCTGGAGAAGTTCATCAATATTGTACATCAATTTCATGACGGCATGACAATCATTTGCAGTCTAAACCCCTAGTTACAAAGAACAAGGAGTCAAACAAGAGCTACTACTGTCCACTCATATCCTTTAGCAAGGAGACAGTATGTGTTCCATCATAAGAAAGAACATAGGACTACCTCCATGGAAATGTTCAAATCCAGCAAATCATGGGTTTCCTCTAATTATTTCTGCTACTAACGTATAGAAAGAAAAGGATTCAAAAAATCAATCATGAAATAAATATTACAACAAAGTCAAAAGTAAAAAACATTTGGAGCATAAGGAATTGTCAGGGAGAGCGGTTCTCTGATGGAAGACTGCGTGAGGTACCTCAAGCACTAAGTGACACTGAGGACAAATGAAAAATTTTGCCCAGGGTCAAGCTTGCACTAGAAACACAAAAAGAAAGGCTTGAAGAGACTCTCAGGACTGAGTCTCTGAATTATTTTTTCTTCTGTCGATAAAATTAAATGGCCACATGATGGCAGTAGATGATGGGGAATTCTAAAAACTAATGATTTCCATTAACTCACAGGTAAGAGCTGTTGTACTTAAACAATACAAATGATAAACCAAGGAAATATCTACAAGTATATCCATGTGTGGCAACCTCATTCTCCTTTTTCTTGCTGGCAGAGAAACGGCAAAGAAATTAACCCAAGAGCTAATACCGGTGTGTCAGGGCATTAATCTCACCAGATTCATAACATACTTCACCCAGTTCGTAGGGTATGATGATTTTAGGGGATAAGGAGATAAGATTTTCACAGATGGCAAAACATATACATGTCTATATCTGATAGCTATGCTCAGGTATCTGAAGGGCTGTCATGTGAAAGAAGGATGCCTTTTTCTGCTTGAACACTGATGGCAAAAGTAGGAGCAATGGGTAGAAGCCACAAAGAGGGCAATTTAGACTTGAATTCCAGAATAAAAATTCTAAGCAATTAAGAAACTGTCCAAAAGAGGAATGATTTGACCCAGGAAGTAAAGGCTTCCCCATATTTTGATGTCCTCACACCAAGGCTGCCAGTCAATGTTTCAGATGCACTGCCTTCGTACTCTGTGTTTCTATCACCCTGTAAAGAAAGTGATTATTTATTCATTTATTCAGTGTATGTCTCTTGAAATCAGGAATAATGCCTTATATAGTCATATTAGGTAGCTAGATAGCATGCCAGGCCAGGAGTGAGAAAGACGAGTTAAATTCTAGACTCAGATACTGACTACTCGTGTGACCCTGAACAAGTCACGTAACCTCTCTCTGTTTACCTCAGTTTCCTCATCTGTAAAATAGAAATCACAGTATCACCTCTCAAGACTGTTGTAAGGATCAAATGAGACAATATTTGTAAAGCACAAAGCATCGTGTTTGGCACATAGTAAATACTATATATGTTAGCTATTATTATTATTTTATTATGCTATAAAAGTAATGAGCTATTGATGTTAAGAGCTGGAAGAAAACTTAGAAGACATCTAGTCCATTTAACCCTTCTCGTTTTACAGAGGAGAAAACTGGGACCCAGAAATAGTTAAGTGACAGCCACTGTCAATGCAGCTAGTTTGCAACTAGATATATAGTATAGAGTCCTGCATCTCATTAAGGAATGTTACAGTTAGACTAACCACCCACTGAGTGCAGTTTCTTCATTTTATGGCACCCTTATCTAACTGTATTTCTTCATTTCTGTGTTCTTTGTGGTTCTTCCAGAAAAAGAAGAAACAGGATGTTATTTCAAAGTAAAGGTGGTTAGTTATGGCATAACAGTAAAAAAGTAATTGATGCATCATCTGTTGAAAAGATTCAAGTGTGCTGTATCTTACAAAAATATTTTTTATGTGATCCTTGCATGTAAAAGTCAAAAAATGATCCAGTGAAATGCTGTAATTTCTTGGCAACAGCATAGTCTTCATAGCCTTTACTCTCTTGCTTTCTCTTTTCTAAAATATAAAAAAAAGAAAGAAAAAGAAGTAGGAGAGTAGAAAGCAGAGAGGCTTTAAAAGGCAACTAAAGGTTTTGGTTTTTTTTTTCAATTGATTTTAACAGCCTAACCAAACTGGATGAAGCTGGAACTTTAGGCTGATACAGAAGAGAGTCAGAAATGAAAAAGCAAGTCGTCTGGGTGGTTTTGGTATGGAGCCAGTACTGTAATGTGTTTCCTGGAAGGACTTTTAATGCCAAATAAAGAACACACACACACACAAAAAAGATAAAGGAAAATGTTGTACTAATGAGAAGGTATCAAAAGTGAACATTCAACATTTATCTAAAAGCTGCAAGATACGTGTTTTAAATGAATGGAAGATGATGATAACAAATGACAATAGCTTTGTTGTTTTGCTACAAATACAATATAAAATACAGTGAAAATCTCCATGGAATATATAGTCATTATGTCATGAAAATAACTGGGGGTTCTATAAAGCTATGCCATTAGAATGCAGTTTCCAATAGGTTCTACCCAACTAAAACTGAGTGGAGTACAGGATCACAGGCAAATCATGTGTTTGATGTCTGAAGACCAGCCTAGCCAAATACAAAAAGTCTCACCACTGCAGCAACTGATGAATGGGAAAAACTACAAAATCTCTATTTAATTCAACTCAACAAATATTTATTGCTTACTATGTGATAGGTACTCAAGAGTTCCTGCCCTCAAGGAACTTACTTTCTACTGGATACTTAACATGTATATAGGGAGATAAATACCTAGTGTATACAAAGTAAATAAAATTTGTTGAGCACTATAAACTGTTAGGATTAACAAAGACCTTATGTGAAAGATGGCAGGTAAGCTAAACCTTGAAGAAAACTGGGCAATGTGACATGTTGAGGTAAGGAGGGAAAACATTTAAGTTATGAGGGATAGTTTATGGCAAAAAATGAACTGTATGAGGAAAAGCAAGTAGGGCTATTTGGATGTAATATGGTATGTATAAGGGGAAGTCCTGTGGCTATCTACTGCTCCCTTCCATATTCAATGTCTCTGGGGGTTTTTAATGTGAACATTCACAAACTCCCATCTGATATGTTCCCCCACCATCAGAATCAATTTTAACATCAATTAGATTTTACAAAGGGATATTTACAAAGAAAATACAGCAAGGACCAAAGTACAACATCCTCCCACCCCCTGACAAACCAATGTATACTCCTATTCCTTCATTCCCTCACTTGGAATAAAACACTCAAACTTAAAGTGGTTAGTACAGAATATTCCCCCTACCAAATTCACTTCTGAGTGTGGCACAGTCAATGGACAAGTTGCTCCTTTGCTTGTAGAACACAAGATGTCAGCTTCGAGGTGAATTCGCTTTTGAGCTGGATCCAACAGGTTGCTCCTCAAAACCAGTCCCTCATGGGAGCTGAGAACAACTCCACTTACTAAGTGATGAGGCTGGTGATGGCTCTTCTGACACCGTGAATGAAGCTCACAAGGTCATCATCCAATCTGTTTAATCTCTGCTACTTAATCACCTAAAATGAGAAAACAATAAATACAGCAGGAACATAAGAAATAGCAGAACCACATGGCGGCCCCGAGGGAGAGGAAGAGACCACTGCAGCAGTGTCTGACACCGTGGATATCACACCCTGACCTAGAGGCCCATAGCATTTCATCATCCTCATTGAAAAACCACTAAGGAGAGACAGTTTATTAATTAGAGCCTTTGTGTGCACAGTTAGTTCCCGGGCAGGAGCCAGTTAAAAGGGTTTTTGTCACCATGAAACAAGGCAACAAGAAACATTAAGAGAATACTTGAACACACTCTGAATCAGACAGGAAAAGGGCCCCTTTATCATAAATTTCCAGAAGGAGGATCAACAGATTTCCACATCGTTTGGCAGTAATGTACTGGAATATGTGTTTGTCCTCTGTTCTCAAAGAGGACCAGGCCAATCCTGTCCTGCTATATTTGAACTTGTACGTGCTCCAAGGACTGGGTCCTCATTAGACAGATATGTGTGTGTGCGTGTGTGTGTGTGCGTGTGTTTGTTCAAACCCACATACATCCACTTTGTTTTGATTGAGGGAGGGCTGTGCAGGTCAAAGGATGAACACACACACACAAACATTCATAAGCACACATACAAGCTATGCCAGACTACCTCTCTTAACAAAATGAAACATTATCTTAGAAATTCCTGTAAAGAGACTACAGTAATGCAAGTACAATACCAGTAATGCAAGTACAAATGAACAAAAAGAAAACAAAGAGCTCACATTGTTCCTTCTCCCAGTGAGCCACATTATGAAGTTATTATGACAATCATATCAGATAAGAAGTGGCCCAAAACGATTAAACATTGTCAAGATTATTTGATATATTGATCTATGTCCACTATACTTAATGATGACCCTTGACCTAAATATATATTATACTTTGAAATATAAAATGATAATAAATATAAAACCATCATGATTACAGCAAGATTATTTGAAAATTAAACTTTTATTGCCATATAAATATGTCACCTATATAAATTCTCCTATCTGCTTACTTCAATAGCTTGGAAATAGATTTTTCTGACCTACTTAAAAATCTTCTAAAGTAAAGATTTAGTTGATTTTGAACCTATGCATTGAAAATATGAACATGCAACACCATCTGATTAGATTATAGAAGCAACTGGTTAATATCAGAGAGGGTAGACATTTATTAGTTGAATTTCAATTAAAAATCTGGCATAACTGTTGGATGGGATTGAAAATGAGTACCATGATTTAGCCAAGGATGTACTTCATTCATTTGGATCCAAATAGGTTTTTGAAATTTTTTTTCAGCCATGACATGTCTTAAAACTAAATGTTAAAACTAAATACTTTGAGAGTAGGGGGAAAAGAACTCAAAAAATTTTTACAACTAAGTTTAGAGACTACTAGTTTATGGCAATCTCTTTTTTTATGTTGTTAATGGTTTTCTTTGAAGTATACCTGTTTATAGATTCATGAAACTGATTCTCAAAAGTTCGATAGGTTTTATTGCTTTTCAGCTTCTGCAAAATGTTCCCTCCTTACCTGAAACTCTAAGTTAGTAGTAGCTTCTATCAAAGTTTTTCTCAGATATTTATAGGTATTCAAGCTAGCAGAATGCCCATCCTAATTTTTCCAAGGTCTGGGACCATATATCATCTTTAACTTAATTATAAAAAACAGTCTATCATCGTTACCACTTCCCCACCCCTGACCCAAGTGCCCATGTCTATGGTCTTTGAGAGTACTGAAGACATCTTGAAACCATGATAAAGTCCCCAGACCAGAGTCTCAGGCATGACTATACTCCTCTGTACCTTGGGAATGAACCTCAGTGAAAAGACCTACCAATGTCAGTGCTTTGCTACCTAACCCCACAGGGGTATAAAACCTCTCCCCTAAAGGGGGCCTTTGAGTCATGCAATGCTTGGGTATGGTCCCAACTACTGCTACTCATTCTTTGTTCTATATTGACAGGACTAGCTATGTCCCCAATAACTAAGATCTGGGACCTGAAGTAACATATGATTATTAAGTCTACTGCTAGTCAAGTGAAGGCATTCTTAACCTGGGGTCCATGAACCCCAAAGGGGACCATGAATAGATTTCAGGGGCCCATGAATTTAGATAAAAAAAATTTTACCTTTATTTCAATATAACTCACTTCCTTTGTAATCCTATATATTTTATTTTATGCATTTAAAAACATCTTTCTGAGATGTCCATAGGCTTTATCAGAATTGTCAAAGGAGTCCATGACACTAAAAAAAATTAAGAACCCCTGGGCCTGCAGAGAGTCATACTCTCTGCTGATTTCGCTTCTGCTTGACACCTGTTCTTGCACATCTGTGGCAATAAACCTTGATTCATTTCACAAAGGTTAAGTATCTCTCTCACGGATTAATTTTTTATGGTTTGAACCCAAGCACTAATTGGCTTGACCATCAAACTAAAATGCAATAGTCATAAAACAGAATTTTCAATAATGCTGCTTAGTTTAAAATCAAATTCCTCCTAGTTCTGCTTATTTCCTACCATATTACATGATATACATGAAATCCAACCTCTTTCTACATGTAAGCAGGAAAAAAGCTTGGCACACTAACAGTAAATTGAGACAGGAGCTTTTTTAAGCCTTAGCCTATGAAAATAGATTTGACCTTTGTAGCAACACCACTGACCTTTCCTGGGACGGTTCAATTGATAGAAGAGTCTACGATTCTATGATATATAGCAACTAGTCTCATCATTTTCTTAAAAAAAATAAAAATAAAAAAAATAAACAGCAGGTCTCTGAAGATGAGTCCAAAATAATAATAATTTTCCATTAAGAATGATATGTACAAAATGTGATATTTTAAAATAAAGATTTGACTAAGCACTTTTTGCCTTCTGATTCTGGTTTTGTTAGTCTGACCATGTGGCCTTCTACTAAGTTTCTTCTGCATATGAGAGTAGCTGACTTTATTCATCTGGATATTATGGGGATTAAATAATTAATGAATTTAAAGTGCTCCGTAAATAGAATGCAATAAGCAAAACCGTACTGTATTGAGGAAGAGTTCAATCCTTTCTTGTTACCAGGTCCTAAATCCTTTTCCACAGCACAAATAATTATTTACTATACTACCAAAATATCTTCATCAGAAAGTACTTTTACAAAGTAAAGACACAATTTTTTTTTTACTTACTGATATTTTTGTAACAAATGGACTAAAGTAAAGCTATCAATGTTGTTTAATCCCTTTAGACCTGGGGAGAAGAGACAGTGGATGGTGCAAGAAAAAATATCAAAATGGTAGGTTTGTGCAACCTACCTTTGTATAACCAGTTGTTTGTGCAACAATTTCTAACTGAGGACAAAACACTTCCCCAAAATTAATGGGAAGACTAGCGCTGCTTTTAAACAAACAGTAATAAGGGCTCCCCTAAGTAAATTATTAATCCATGCCAAAAACTTAAGTATGGACATGCTCATACCATAAAAAATACTTTCAGGCTTTATGAATTTCATGTATAAATATGTGTACATATATACCTACATAAACTACATAATTTCATAACCTATGAAAGACTAGTCCTTAGATCACCTAGCAGTTCATGATAATTAAAAAGTATTGCATTATGTATGGCCTGAAATATACCCTAGACTTTAAGAAAGCTAATTTCAAAGAGTTCAGAAATAGATTAATTAAGATCTCATGAACTCAGACTCTCAATGGAAAGCTGATTAACAAAGGATAAACTTTCAAGAATAAAATATGTGTGCCTTCTGCATGAAGCCTCTCTTGATCCAGCTATTGGTGTACTCCCTCTCAAAACTACCCTGTATTCATTTTGTACGTAGTCTTTATATATACGTGTGTGTGTGTGTGTGTGTGTGTGTGTGTAAAAGCCCCCACATTAGAATATAAGCTCCCAGAGGGCAGGTACTATTTCACAGTATCTTTGTCTAATCAGCATTTAGCCCAGCTCTTGGCACATAGCAAGAGTTTCATAAATGTCTGTAGACTGATTAGTTGATGAAAATTACAGATGAATCCAATGATAAATGCAAAGGGTATGTCTAACGAGAACAACGTGGCTACACAGGAAACTTACTAACAAATCCATATTTTTAGAAGGCTATATATAAGAGATGAAAACGAGAGTAGATATCTGAGGAAGAAGCCTGGGCAGGTAATTGAGAAACACAAAAAGAGTGGCAAACTTCTTTCAAATCAGCGTCAAGAAATTTAAAGCCTGGTATGAACTAAAGACAATGAAAAGCGCTTTGGACCTTGGGACTTGGACAATGACCTTAAAAATCATTCAGTCAAAGGAAGAGACATTTAGAGCTGGAGGGACTTTGGAAGCTCTCCACGTCAGCCGCCTCCTTTAACAGATGAAGAAACTGAGGCCAAGAAAGGTCAAATTACTTGACCTACAGCACAAAGGTCGCAAGGCTAGGATTTGAACCATGGTTGCCTTACTCCAAAATGAGTGTTCTTTCCATTGCATCACATAGGCTAAGGCCATTCTTTTACCAATGAGGAAACTGGAATTCGAAGGGGTTACATGATTTGCCCAAGGACTCAAAGATGTCAAATAGCTAGGCCAACATCTGAAAACCCAGGATCTCTGATTTCAAACCCGGTGTTCTTTTCACTACACCACACCAAGAAAGGATTGGATCCATCTTTGGAGCAGATGAGGAGACAATAACAGACAACTGAAAGAAGTTATAACTATTCATCTTCTGTTTTACTGCTGCTCTCTCTAACCAGGAAAATAATTTTTATTTATTTTTTTATTTTGTTAAATTTTTTTTTCTGTTTTAAATTTATTTATTTATTTAACTTTTTTACATTCATTTTCACAAAATTTTGGGTTCCAAATTTTCTCCCCTTTTCTCCCCTTTCCCCACCCCAATAAACTGAGCATTCTAATTTCCCCTATCACCAATCTGCCCTCTCTTCTATCATCCCTCTCTTCTCTTGTCCCCATCTTCTCTTTTGCCCTGTAGGGCCAGATGACTTTCTATTACCCACTAACTGTATTTCTTATTTCCTAGTAGCAACAACAATACTCAACAGTTGTTCCTAAAACTTTCAGTTCCAAATTCTCCCCATCCCTCCCTCCCCACCCATTCCCTTTGGGAAGGCAGGCAATTCAATATAGGCTATATCTGTGTAGTTTTGCAAATGACTTCGATAACAGTCGTGTTGTATAAGACTAACTGTATTTCCCTCCATCCTATTCTGCCCCCCATTGTTTCTATTCTGTCTTTTGATCCTGTCCCTCCCCAAGAGTGCTGACCTCAAATTGCTCCCTTCTTCCATTGCCCTCCCTTCCATCATCCCTCCCTCCCTGCTTATCTCCTTCTTCCCTGTTTTTCTGTACTGTAAGATAGGTTTTCATACCAAAATGAGTGTGCATTTTACTCCTTCCTTTAGTCAAATGTGATGAGGGTAAACTTCATGTTTTTTTCTCAGCTCTCCTCTTTTTCCCTCCACTAAAAAGTTTCCTGCTTGCCTCTTGAATGAGATATAATTAACCCCATTCCATTTCACCCTCTCTCCTCCCACTACATTTCTCTCTCACCATTTACCTTAATTTCTTTTAAGATATGGTCTCATCCTATTCAATTCACTCTGTGCTCTCTGTCTCTGTGTGTGCATGCTTGTGTGTATGTGTGTGCACACATGTACATGTGTGTGTGCATGTGTGTGTGTGTGTGTACATCTGTGTGTGGTCCCACCACCTACCCAGATACTGAAAAGTTTTAAGAGTTACAAATATTGTCTTTCCATGTAGGAATGTAAACAGTTCACTTAAGGTAAGTCCCTTATGACTTCTCTTTGCTGTTTACTTTTTCATGCTTCTTCTCATTCTTGTGTTTGAAAGTCAAATTTTCTTTTCAGCTCTGGTCTTTTCATCAAGAATGCTTGAAAGTCCTCAATTTCATTGAAAGACCATATTTTCCTCTGGAGTATTATACTCAGTTTTGCTGGGTAGGTGATTCTTGGTTTGAGTCCTAGTTCCTTTGACTTCTGGAATATCCTATTCCATGCCCTTCGATCCCTTAATGTAGAAGCTGCTAGATCTTGTGTTATCCTGATTGTATTTCCACAATACTGGAATTGTTTCTTTCTAGCTGCTTGCAATATTTTCTCCTTGACCTGGGAACTCTGGCATTTGGCCACAATGTTCCTAGGAGTTTCTCTTTTTGGATCTCTTTCAGGCGGTGATCGATGGATTCCTTCAATACTTATTTTGCCCTCTGGTTCTAGAATCTCAGGGCAGTTTTCCTCGATAATTTCTTGAAAGATGATGTCTAGGCTCTTTTTTTGATCATGGCTTTCAGGTAGTCCCATAATTTTTAAATTGTCTCTCCTGGATCTATTTTCCAGGTCAGTTGTTTTTCCCATGAGATATTTCACATTCTCTTCCATTTTTTCATTCTTTTGGTTTTGTTTTATGATTTCTTGGTTTCTCAGAAAGTCATTAGACTCCTTCTGTTCCATTCTAATTTTGAGAGAACTATTTTCTTCAGTGAGCTTTTGAACCTCTTTTTCCATTTGGCTAATTTTGCTTTTGAAAGCATTCTTCCCCTCACTGGCTTTTTGAACCTCTTTTGCCAATTGAGTGAGCCTATTTTTCAAAGTGTTATTTTCTTCAGCATTTTTTTGGGTCTCCTTTACCAAGGTATTGACCCATTTTTCATGCTTTTCTTGCATCTCTCTCATTTCTCTTCCCAGTTTTTCCTCCACCTGTCTAACTTGATTTTCAAAATCCTTTTTGAGCTCTTCATGGCCTGAGCCCACCGGACATCCACCTGGGATGTCTGGGATAGAGAGGCCCCAACCTCCACATCTTTCTCCGATGGCAGGCATTGTACTTTGTCATCAGAAATGAAGGGGGGAAGGAACATCTCTTCCCCAATAAAGTAGCTCTCTATGGTCTTATTCTGCTTCCTTTTTCTGGGCATTTTCCTAGCCAGTTACCTGACTTCTGAGATTCCTCTCCACCCCTGCCTAGATTTGCCCAGCTAGTGCTTGGGGTCTGAGATTCAAATGCTGCTCCTCAGCCTCAGGGCTTTCCGCAGCTGGAGCGGCTGCTATTCAATGTGAGCTTAAGTTCTGGTGCTGGGGTGGGGGCAGGGCCACCTCCCAGGCTCAGTTCCCTCAGGGTCTTTATGCAGAGACCTCCAGTAATGGAGCCAGTGGGGGCAGGGCCGCCTCCCAGGCTCAGCTCCCTCAGGGGGTTTATGCAGAGACCTGAACTTCTGCCTGTCTGCTGGGTGAGTCCTGGGCAGCCTCTGCTGCTGCCTCTGCAGCTGCCTCTGCCACTCCCTCCCGAGGGGGCCCAAGCCACGGAGACACTCCGCTCCCCTCTCCGCCAGCCCAGATGTCTCTCTCACTGACCTGTAGCATCTGTGGGTGGAGGGGCCTTCCCGGCCACCGGAGATTCCATCCCTGAAGCCTGCTCGGATCTGCTTCTTTGGGGCTGCAGCCAAAGCAGCGCTGGGGTGGGCTTCGCTTTCCAGGGCGCGATGGACCCATGGGGACGGCTCTCCAGGGCTCTCTGGAACGGAAATCTCTTCCACTGTGTTTCTGTGCACCCTGCAGTAATCCAGAATTTGTGGGAAGTTCTTCTTACAGGAAATTTATGGGCTGTGGATTCGGAGCTAGCATATGTGAGTCTTTCTCCGCCATCTTGGCTCCTCCCCCTCAGGAAAATAATTTTTAGAAGGAGAAGAATCCGGACAAAAAAGGGTTAATGGAATTAAAACTCAAGATAAGTGAGAAAATGTTGAGAGTTACTGCTTTCAAAAAATTAGTAAACCAGAATTTACATTATATTATGTGATATTATAATATAATGTTATACAATGTTATATTGCATCATAACTTGTCATATCACAATATTATATTTATTTGGCACATAGTTAGGGATATGAAAAAGAGATGGTTCAGACTCCAGAGAAGCTCACTTTTTACTGGAGGTATACAATAAACTCACACATAAATAAATACTAAATATAATAAATAGAAAGTGAAAGAAGGGGGCACTAAGAACTGAAGGAATTAGGACAGTAAAGGGATAGCACAAGCTCAAAGGGAGTTGGGCATTCCAAGAGTTTGGGATGAGACAGTATGTTCCATAGCCAACGGAATCCAGTCAGCTGCCAAATCTCAATTGTTCTGTCTCCACAATATCTCCTGCATATACCTCCATCTCTCTTCCTCTACACTCACACAACCACCACCCTGATTCAGAAACATATCACCTCTCACCAGCCCATTACAATAGTCTCCTAACTGGTTCCTCTGCTTCAAGACTCTCCTCTCTCCAATCCAACCTCCACAAAGCTGTCAATGATTTTCCTAAAGTGCAGGTCTGACCATGACATTCAACAATCTCCAGCAGCAGCTAGGTGACACAGTGGATGAGGTTCTGGACCTGGAGTCATGAAGATCTGAGTTCAATTTTACTTTGCTTTCCCCAATTTCCTCATCTTTAAAATGATCTGGAGAAGAAAATGGCAAGCCACACCAACAACTTTGCAAGAAAATCCCAAATGGGATCATAAAGAGCGAGACATGACTGAGACCTGGGACAGACCAGTCATTAAAAAGGCCATCTCCCACTGTGTCCAGGGCCATTCCCAGTCATCCTGATCTATAACTTGCCACTGGTCCCAGATGGCTCAGGAGGAGTCAGTAAGGTTGGTGACTTTGCACATCCCTGCCTCACATACAAGTCATGGTATCACCTTCTGGTTGTCATGGTCCTCTTCAAGATCAACAGGAGTGAGTTCTTAAAAGAATTTGGGAATAGTACTTGTGTGTTCTCCAATCAAGTCGCTCAGTTTATTTTCCCCATTGACCAGCAAATCCTATTTAATTCCTTGACAGTTTCATTGAGTCATCTCAATCAATGGCCTAACTTTTTTTTTTAAAATAACCAAAACTTTTATTTATACATTAATGTTGAGGGCTGGACTAGAGCTTAAGAAAAAAAAAGGAAAAGGAAAACAGTTTATAATAGAGTCCTATACAGAAGAGAGAAGAGGAAGAAGACAGATTATGAGGAAGGGAAAAAGATAGACGCACACGCACACACATACACATACACATACACACAAGATGAAGGAAAGTGGGCTGGGCAGCCAGGGTCAGGGTTCTTGACTAGTCACCTGCTTCATGTAGGTTTCCAGCAGGTACTTTTTAAAGGCTGTGAGGTTTGTCCAAAGTTCAGCAGTATGTGTGTTCAATGGGCTGTCAATGTTGGCTCCTCCCAGCAGGCTCTGGATAGATAGCAGGATGGTCCTGACATCATACAGAGCTGACCACTTGTCCTTGAGGATGTCCAAACAGATATTGCCTTGGGTGTCCATATTAGGATGGTAACAAGGTGTGACAAATTTCATCGTGCGAGCATTGTATGGGTAGCTTCTGGGGAATTCCAGGGAGAGCTTGTACCTTAGGTCTTATCTCATCCCCATGGATGGTCCCAACCCACTTGAAGAGATTGTCTGACTCTGGGAAGGCAGAAATTCCTTTGTCTCCAGACATCATGAGGGTCATCAATTCCTGCTGTAATCTCTTGCCCATTGACCCCATGGGCTGCACTCATCCCAGGCTCGGTCCCCTTACGGGTGGCGGCTGTGGCACTGGCTTCGGCTGCATCACGATTCTGCGAGGCCATGGGGGACCAGAGATAAAGAAAGAGAAAACTCCCGGACGGCAACTGCCCTAACTTTTTAAAAGAATTTGATCGGTAACAAAATAAACATAAGCATGTTCAGATAAAATCTTAATCCAACTCATGCATTCCAGATTGCAATCCCTAGTCACTCCTACTCTAACTATGCCAAGCAACACACAAGCAAAAATAATCTGCAAAAAATTTTCATAAAATAGCAATAAAATTAGTTCTTGATTAACTCAGAGCTGAAGAAAATAATGTTTTCATTCATGAATAGGATAACTATTCAGCCCACTGTGATGAACTCAAGAAGCTGTTGAATGCTAAGGTTTCTTTGCCTCCTCTATCATCATGAAAGCTCCTAGAAGCGCTATGTTTGCTTTTTCTTTATATTCCTAGTAATTAATACAGTGCCTGGTCTATAGCGAGTACTTCATATATGTTTGTTGATTAATTGACATACACATTTGCTACAAGCAAGGAACCAATGGAACTTGGTTTTGCTTCCTTGCCTCTATCTCAGTTTTCAATTCCCTCCAACTCTACATGGGTTTTCTCCTTCACTTGAGATCAAATCCAGGCATTCCTCTATATCTCTGGCCTTTCACTGTTGGAACAGAGTTGGTTAGGTTTCTTTACAGGGAAATCTCTTAGCTATTAGAGTCCCTCCAAATGTAAACAGCATGAGCAGGAAGAGTAAACTGGCTCTTCCTTGATCAACATTCCCCATTCCCCATTCTCATCGTTCCCCCTCCTTACTTTCCCCCCAATTTTCCTTTTCCAATCCTCCACCTTTGTGTCACTGCTTCCCTAAACATGAGCATACAGATCACCACTGGCTAACACATGACTGCTACATGAAGAGTGAGGCATGCAAAACCTAATCTTTTTTTTTTTGATGGGGCTTATATAATGGTAGATCAAAGAAATATGATAAACATGGTATTAGAGACTTCAGCAATGTATTTTTAAGAATCTTAATAGTATCCTTATGAGCAAGATGATAATTTTATACCAGTAGAGTCAGGTAGATTCAGAAATGAGTTACCAACAAGACCCAAAAAGTGAAAATTAACAGGAAGACCTAACATAAAGTTGTTAAGGTTTCTCTAGTCATACCTTAACACAGAACTGTCATCAATCCAGTTCTAATCAATGTATTTATAAATGACTTGAGTTAAGATATATAGATACAGTGCTTATATTAAATGGAAGAATCGTGATCCAAAAAAGTATTTTGACAGTCTAGAACTATGGGCTAAAACTAAAAGGATGAAGTTTAATAGAGGTAAATATTCTTCATTAGTTTTTAAAAATCAACTATATAAGTATAGGATGGAGAAAGAATGGGTAAGGAAAAAGAAAAGAAAGAAGAATGCAAGTTATGTGAGGAGAAAAAGGACCTAGAATTTGTAACATACTCCAGGTTCAATGTGAGTCAGAAATAAGATGTTCTGACAGTCAGAAACACTAACGCAATCACTGGCTGCACCCAGAGAAATTTAGTGTCTGGAATAAGGAAGGGGACAGACTTGCTACACACTTGTCCTCGTGAGGCCACATCTGGGATATGGTATTCAGTCCTGGGAGGCACATTTTAGAAGAGATAATATGGCTCAAGTCTAGAAGAGGGGAGCCAGGATGGCGAAAGAAATTGCATCCATGAAATCCAATCCAAGTATATAGGGTGTCCTAAAGATCTTAGTGTCATTTTAAGCTATTAAAGACTAGGTTAAATAAATGTGGAACAAAGAGGGGCATGAATGATATCTTTAAGCATTTGAAGGGCTATCATGGGGAAAGGGAATTGGATTTATTCTGCTCTGATTCTGAGAGCAGAACTAGAGGCAATGGTTTGAAATTACTGGGAGCTAAAATTCAGCTCAATATAATAGGAAATAAAATCTAACTATCTGAGTTGTTTAAAACCGTAATAAGCTACACTGGAAGTTAGTGAGCTTCATGTCTTCAAGCAGAGGCTGGTTGACCTTTTGTAGGGGATGCCATAGTTGGGATTCATGCTTTGGGTTGGGGTTGGGCTTGACCTCTGAGGCCCTTTCAAATCTGATTCTATGGCTCGGTGTTGCTGCTCGCAGCCGTGTGTTAATCATGTCAGCAATATCTGAAAAAAGAGTATCTCTTAGAGCCTGTCTGGCAGAGCTACTCACCACATAACTGAAATAACTTTCCTGGCAAGCGCTTATGTTAGATGTCATAGTCAGACAGCTGTGCCTCTCCGTTTTAGAACTCCACGGTTCTAAAAGAGCTATTCAAAAAATAGTACCTTGTGATTACAAGGCACATTTTAACTTTCATAGCACTTTCACATATATTGACTCATTTTATCCTTAGTGAAACCCTGATTGCACTAGGCTAAAAATAAGAAACTGAGGCATAGAACAGGTAAACTATAACTGATGTTTGTGTAGTGTTTTACACACATAATCTTAACACTCAGAAGAACTTGTGAGATGAGCACTATATTATCTCCATTTTGCAGATGATGAAACTTAGACTCAGAAATTCTAGAAATGAGAGGCAGTATGGTATAATAGAAAGAATACAAGATTTGGGCGCAGTGAACCTGGGTTCAAATGTCAGTTAGTTCTACTACTTAGGACCTTGGGCAAGTCACTTATCATTTCTAGGACTCACTTCCCAAACCATAAAACAAAGGAATTGGGCAAATGATCTCTAAAGTCCCTTTGAGTTCACTCACCCTCTCGCTCTCTCTCTCTTTCTCCATGTATACGTACATATATATATATATATATATACGTGTGTATGTATGTATATACATATATATGTGTGTGTATATATATATGCACATTAAATCCCAGGTCAACATTAGATCATATTAGTTTCATTAAATGAATTGAAATCTATTGACAGTCATAGAATTATTTCCTTCCTGTGCAAATACAAAGCAAAAATGGAAGTCAAATATTCTTTGCATGTGTATGGTGATAGAGGTTTATAATATAATACCCTTAGCTTCCAAATTAAAAGAAAAGTTTAGCTTTCCACCACAGGAAAAGGGTGAGTGGATTCAGCTTCAAAGATTAGCAGTATAAAGAGAGAAGAAAACCAAGTACGTCATCAAAATGTCACTACCCCTTTACTTTCAATAGCTATCCATTGCCTAGATGATAAAACCCCAATCTTCACTTATATAGCCTTTAACTCTCATTATTTCCTCCCTGAACTCTAAATTCCAATTAAACTGGATGACTCAACATTCCCCAAATGTACCTTTTCCACCTAAGTGCTCATGTCTAGGAGCATGAAAACTCCTAATGGGCACAGACTAATTTTCTAAAAACATCTTTGTATTCCAAGCTCCTCACAATGCCTGTTACACAGTAGACACTAAATAACTGTTTAATTGAATTCCTGTTAAGTCCCTTTGGTCAATCTGTAATATCCTCCACTCTCCCTTCACTGCTAATTTCTAACATCTGATATGGCTCTGATATCCAAGATACTGAGATAATGAATAGAAGTATTTAAGACCAGAAGTCATTCCCCAATAGATATATGGTCAAAGGATCTGAATAGTCCTCAAAAGAAGAATTGCAAACTATTAATGACCATCTAAAAGAATACTCTAAATCACTAAGAATAAAAGAAATTAAAAACCAAAGCAATATTAAAGTTTTACTTCACATCCACTAAATTGGCAAGGATGACCAAGAAAATGGAATTATTACATGTTGGATGATGTTGAAGATAGCTAGATATAGCAATGCATTCTTGTTATAACTTTGAGTTGGCATAACAATTCTGGAAAGGAATTAGTAATTATTTGAAGAAAGTGACTAAAATGTCCATATACTTTGATCCAGAAATTATACTGATTGGTATATTAGCATGCAACAGGCTCTTGAAAACATATATATGCCCAAGATACATTTTTATGTTTATTATCTGTATTAATAACATTTTCTCTATCACTTTCTTGAATCTAAACAATCAATAAAATGATAAGTCAAGTCCTGCTTCATTTCATTTGCTGTTTCCCAAGATATAAATACTCACAAATTTACCAATTCACTCTCTATTAAGAAGGTTTGAACTGGCTTTAGTATACCTCCTGCATAATACTCCAAAAAGGTTATTTGCAAAAAGGACTCCATATACATGAAAAAATTTATATCAGCACTTTTTGTAGTAGCAAAAACTGGAAGCAAATGATTGGGGAAATGGCTAAACAAATTTTAGTTCATGAGTTTAATTCAATATTACTGTGCTGTTAGAAATAATGAACATAATGAATACAGAAAAACATGGAAAGACTCATATGAACTGATGCAAAGAGAAACAGAACCAGGAAAACAATAGAACAATAACTATAATATAGATAGAAAGAACAAACAAAAAACAGAAACTGAATACTTCAATATGATGTAACAGAGCACCAAAGAAGAAACATGAGAAAATACTCCTCTGATTCCTTAC
Source organism: Bettongia penicillata ogilbyi (assembly GCA_023548195.1). Taxonomy (NCBI): domain Eukaryota; kingdom Metazoa; phylum Chordata; class Mammalia; order Diprotodontia; family Potoroidae; genus Bettongia; species Bettongia penicillata. The sequence goes on along the minus strand of JAJHZJ010000779.1, from coordinate 2,445,994 downwards.
ATAAGTGGGAGACCATGGTGATGTAATACTACATGTTATATCATATGTTTTTTGTATGTTGGTTAGTTTAACAATTTTTTTTCTTTCTTCTGTTAAGCAATATAGGGAGTGGATCTCTGGAGGGATACGTTGAGGTACAGCATATATAAAACAAAAGATGATAGTAAAAATTATTTCTAAAAACCTCTACCCACCATTCAATGCTCATCTCAAATGCCCCCCCACAAGCAATTGGCATGAGTCTCTTTTGGTACATGCTTTATCTTCCCTATTACATTCAGAAGTTCTTTAAAGGAAAATCTGCCATGGTCCCTCATTGGAGTCTTAGTTTTTAGATCTGAAAATAAGGGGGGTTGAACTAGATGATTTCTACAATCTCTTCCAACTCTATAATCCTTATGAATCTATGCTTATTGCTGTAATGTTGTTAATAACCAAACCAGAATTGGAACTTGGATTTTTCTGATTCTCAGTCTAGACTCAAACCATTCAACTAAATTAGTTGAAATCTACTGATATTACTACTACTACATAATATTATATATGTGTATATATACATATATATGCATACATAACCTATGATTTTATTATACATGTAAGGAAAGGATATCTCCCTCTCTGAGAGGAGAGGCAAAGACAGAGACAAAGCATTTATTAAATATTTACTCTGTACCAGGCAATGAACAAAGTACTGGGGACATGAATATAATCAAGCAAGACAATCTGTCCTCAAGAATCTTACCTTCTAATGGCAGAAAGACAATTATATAAAGGGGAGCTAGAAATTAGGAGGCAGGTTATATGAGTGAGCAAGATTCGAAATTGGTCACCTAGAAGTGAGATGAAATTCCAGAAGGGATAAAGGGAAAGGTCACCTAGTGGAACCCAAGATGATTTCTAAGGCAAAGTCCAAAGTTCATAAGGAGCAGCAGTGAGGATCATGATGGGAATTCAGGAAGTGGTTTAGAATAGTGATTATATGATTGGTTCATTCATACTGTCTCATAGAATCATTAGCTTCCATTTGCCCAATTCTAACTTTTAAGGTATTGTTTTCTTCAATTAGCTTTTGTATTTTCTTTTCCATTTGGTCAATTGTACTCTTTAGGGAGTTGTTTTCGTCAATGGATTTTTGTATTTCCTTTTCCATTTGGCCAATTGTTTTTAAGCAGTTTTCCAAGCTGTTGACTCTTTTTTCATAATTCTCTTGCATCACTCTCAAGTCTTTCCCCCATTTTTCTTCTATCTCTCTTACATGATTTTTAAGCTCCTCCGTGAGTTCTTTCTGGTCTTGAGATCACTTCCTCTTCTTCTTTGGGGTTTTGCCCATCTGTGTTTTGACATCATCATTGTCTTCTGAGTTTCTTGCTATTCCCTATCACTATAATAACTTTCTGTGGTCAGATTTTTTGTTGTTTTTTGCTCATTTTGGGGGGGGAGGCTTTTTCCTTTCTTTTAAATTTGAGCGCTGCTCCCACCATGGAACAGGCACCATCTTGGGTTTCTTGTGCTAGTGGCTGCAGGTCCTGACTGTTTTTCCTGGTACTGTGCTGATATTGCCCTGAGGCCCACGGAGGAACCTTATGTCTGGTGCTGCACTGAGGGGTTGATGTAGGGTTCACTGGTACTGCTGGAGGCCATAAGTGTCTGGCAGCTTACCTAGTGCTGATCTGGAATCCTAATGGTAGTTTCTGGCCTGTGTTGAGGCCCAGTGAGGTGTTTCTGCATTTCCCATGGCTACACTGAAGCATATTGTGGCCTGGCCTCTGGAGGCTGGCTGTTTGCCTGGGGCTATACTGAAGCACTTAGTGGTTCTTGGAGCTGGAATCTGCAGGCTCCCTTGAAATGTGGGGATTCCTGAGATTGGTATTTGCCTGCCCCACCACACTGGGGCTCAAGATCTCCCACTAGTTTGCCAAGATGGGGCTTGCTGAGATCCTGGACTCTTTCACCCAAATAAGAGAGAACTTTCTTGCTGATCATCCAAGTTTCTAAAAGATTGTTTCACCCCCATCTTTTTGTTGGCTCTGTTCTAGGACTTGTTTTAAAGCTCTGTTTTATGGTTGGAGATGTGCATGAGAGAGTTACAATGATTTACTGTTTACTCCACCATCTTGGCTCTGGAAGTCCCTGTGATTTTATGATTGGAAGATAGCTCCATTCATTCACTCTGTGTGTAACCTGGGTTTCCAACCAAGCCTAGAGCATTTTGCATGTAATTCAGTGCTCCTTTAGGCTTGTTCAAATTACTACCGCAAATCAACATACCTTTCTGACTGGGTAATACTACCCAGACAGATGCAGAGGTAGAAGAAAGCCTTACCTACCAGGATCAATGCTGTATCTTTATCAATCATTTTTATTTTTGAGTATCTTTGTCAATACTTACCTTTGTTGAAATTTTAAAACTCATAAGTATCTCATTGCATCTTGAACCTAAACTACCAAACTGATCTAAATTAGACCTGACCTAGAACAGTGATTTAACTCTAAGAGTTTTAAAGAAAAATCAAAACCTCAGCCAATTAAGAGGTGTAGATCATCCTTGAACACCAATTATACAGTTTAATGTGAGCCCTAGGTAACTGGTCATATCCTCCTCTTTCCTTCTTCCATGGGTTGTTAGGAAGAAGGGAATAACTCCACAAAGGCATGCTTGATTCTGAGGATTAAATATAGATATGTTCACTGTCATCTAAAACAGAATAATTCAACCTGGTAGTCAGTTCATTGAAAAAACTAAAAAGAATTTACAGTAATTGTTCAGTTCATGTGCAAAAAATAGTGGACAGTCACTTCCGTTTCCAGATGGATCACATAAAAAACTGAATTAAAGAAAAGCTAATCATCTAAGACAACATCATGGAGCTACTGATAACCAGTGGAAACAACTTGTAGGGTACTGGCAGATTAAGTGAAAGAGATGTCTTTCGGGAAGTGGAGAACTCTGGGGGTCCAGCCAGAGTCTGGAATCAGAATGTCTGATAAGAGATATCCAGAGGAAAAGAATAGGTCTTAGACTCAAGGTTTCAAGGCATAAAGGAAGGAGTTAGTCATAGAGGAATCATGAGATCATGGTTTTCAATCTCTACTGCAGATCTCATTACATTATCTTTGCCCCAATCTTTGCCCCATCTTCTTAACCTCCCTATTGTTGTCTAAGGCAAGGGTACCTATCCCATGTGGCCCTCTAGGTCTTCAAGTGCAGCCCTTTGACTGAATCCAAACTTCACAGAACAAATCCCCTTAATAAAAGGATTTGTTCTATACAATTTGGACTCAGTCAAAAGGTACCCCAGGACCTAGAAGGCCACATGTGGCCTTGAGGCCACAGGTTCCCCACCCTGGGACTCTTAAGACACCACCATCCTTTCAGTCAATTCAGATTCAACACTTTGATCTAAAATTAACTTTCCCTTATTCCACTTATCCGATCAAATGCCAAATATTATCTTTTCTTTCTCTATAACATCTCTTGTATCTATCCCCTTCTTCCTATTCACACAATCACTAGATGCACATTGAAATCAATAGATATCTTACTCATCATGCTGTGCTGTCATTCTGTCCCAGAAAAAAAGAAAGATTGGGGTGAGCATTTAATTACTGTTGCACATTCTGAATCTTAGAACCAATTCTTGTGGGAGCTATGAGATAATTGGATGGGAGAGAAAGAGAGATTTTTTTCCTGCATAATTGCAGCATTTGATTATAACTGACTAGAAGAGCCAATGCCAGGCAGCTAGAGGGGGCAGAATGAAATAGTGTTCGTTGAAAATGAAGGGGGAAAATGTGTGAGAGACATGCCCCCATGATTGACTATCTCCAGAAGGACGGTATGAGATCCATCTTTCCACCCCTACCCCTCCAGTTTAGACACACAGTCACTGGGATCATTTCACAGCCTGCTCCTCTAACAGGTGCACATATCTCCACTGTAGTCCCATGTAACTGTAGCTTACATTCTAACGCTTCACCTTACAATGTAAGAGGCTCACAGTTGTTACTGAGATTACAAATTCTATGCATGGCTTGTGGAGACAGTCTTAGTACTTTATATGGAAACATTGATCAGGGCTGGGGTTTTTTTTTGTTTGGTTTGGTTTTTGTAGCAAATGAAATTGGTAGTACCTTGGGTGATGAGAAGAAATCTGTAAAGCATTTTTCCTAATACCTTTCTTTCCCTTTAGCAAAGTACTCCTTCCTTGAAATTCCTGCTCCACTTGACTTTTTCTTACTGTCTCAGATTCCCCAAATTAGGAGACTACTCTGGGTTGACAATTACTTTTTTAAAATGGAAATGGGATCTGATCTTGGGAAACTGAACTACTCAGTACTTTCAGTGAGTTGGCTGAATAGCCTTAGATCTGTGCTCTCTATAATTGCCAAAGCCTTTTCACCTACTTTTTTCCGTTCAGTTCTTGCAAAAGTCACACAAATAGGCAGCAGTACTGGGGCAGTGACCTTCCTCCTCACTCTACGGGTTGAATGTACTTTTCACTCCAACATCATGTATGTCCTGGACTGTTTTCCTCCTAACATCTAGCTGATATTACTGACACTGGGATACTGAATCACAGTTTTTATGGGTCAAGGGTAATAGAGAAAGGTGATTTTTGGAACATGGAATAATGAAGAAAGCTGCAGGGGGAAGGAAGTTTGAGTAGCATGCTTTGGGAAGTCAAAGGGTAACATTTTGAGCCATAATTTCTTCTTTAGGAGTTACCTACACTAAAGAAGTCATGGGCCTGGTAAAACCAAACCAAACCAAACACCATTTTTTATATCACATGCAATGTGTGAGTTTTTAAAAATAAACTTCATAGGCATAGGAACAGAAAAAAAGAGTTATAGAGGATACACAGCAAACAAAGGAAAAATATACCAAATATCAACCTGTATCCTACTTGAAAATGCTATCCGGGATCAGCTGGTAGAAAGGGAAGAGCCATGGTTCTAGAATCAGAGGATTTGAGTTTTATATCTTATCTTTGATGCTTACTGCTCAAGTAATCTCAGTAAAAATACTTTTCTCTTAAGGGGTAGCCTTAAGGAGAGAAGGAACTCTGAGGTCCCTTCCAATTCCCTCCTTATCTACATTGAGTATATCACATTAAAAATTAGGGCTTATACTCTTCCTATGTTGAGAGTGAAGCATTTGGGAAACAAAGGATGGAGTTCTGTTTCCACAGAGGGGTTAAAAGGTTAAAACTCCTCCTACCTTTGAGTTAGAACAGTTAATCAGAGTTGTGACCTAGCATAGTCAGGTAAAAAGTCAGAAACTTTTAAGCAGGCTTGACAGCTGTTTGAGAGAAAGGCTCTCAGAGAGGAGAACATGAAGTCACATGGCCAATAGATGGTGTGGTAGGAAGTTCAGTCTGGGACAGTATAAAAAGGCTTGCATTGGTCTGAATAAACTGTAGTCTTCCTGTAGCCTTACTTGGGAGCTACCCATTCATTCAGGGGGAATGAACGTAGAAATTAATAAAAGCTTTCCTGATTTCACAACAAGTATTGTTTTTTGTTTAAGTGAGCAAGTTTCTCACAGTTAGGAGCTTGTTGGTGGGGCTCATTTCTCACAAGTGGATATTGAACTGAAATGGAAAAATCATACTTGTATTCCCCACTTCAGAGTTGTGAGAAAAGTATTTTGCAAACCTTTGAACATTATACAAAAGTGAATTCCAAGGGAGGATGATGTCAGGACAACATAAAAAAAATTAACAATTCAAGGTGGATAAGAATGGGATAGGCTGCTTTAGAGAAAAGTGAGATTCAGTATCCTTAAGGTCTTTAAGAAGAGGTTGGATGACCATTGTAAACAAGATTCATGTTTTGAGTAACAGACCTCAAAGTGTATTCCAAGTACCCTTCAAGGTCCCCAACATCCTTTATGGGGTCAGAAGAGATCAAAACTATTTTCCTAAAAATACTAAGACGTTATTTGCCTGTTAAAACTATTCCCTTTTCTAGCTGTGTGAGGTGGGATTTTCTTCATATACTTCAACTTGAGTGAAATCAGGTTAAGTGAAGACCCTTCAGGCATGAATTCCCCAAACCCCCACCCTTCCTGCCAAAGCTAAAATAACTAAGTATCCCCCTTAGGCAAATAAAATGCTCCAGGATGGAGGAGAACCACCAAAGTTCCAGTCATGTGACCTGGTGTACCTTTCCCCTCATGCAGGTCACATCAGCATTCTTCCCTTAAGTTCCACATTTGGTAACATAAACCTTCATTGGTGAGTAAAGATCCTTTCCCTGTTCTTTGTCTCTAGGGTAGACTATGGCACTTAGACTGTACACCTGGATTCCCACCAATGGGAAGAGAGGCTAGCGGGCTTCCATGTTAGGAACTATATAATGCTGTACTCTGCTCTGCTCAGGTGCACTCCCTTGCTGACACTTCCCATGGTCTTGCAGGAAGTGCCCCTTCTCATGAGATTGTAATAATTTCCTTTTTGCCTTCTACCTTGAGAAGCCTTTGAGTTTAATTTGAATAAGGATCACTGTATCCCACACAAATTGAACTAACATGGCTCAATAGATTGAATGTAGAAGCAGCTATGAGAATCCAGCTATCTTTCATGAAGCCAGATATTAAAGAGATTTGCAAATATAGGTAAAGCAATGTCTCTATTCTCACTAATGGGAGAGACATCATTCAAACTATGTACAAATAAGTTATACATAGGATAAATTGGAAATAATCCATAGAAGAAAGGCTAAATATTAAGAGAGACCTTGAAAGGCATCCTGTAAAACAAGGAGGATACTTGAATTACCTATCTCAAATGGTTGTGAATAAAGTATTTATACAACAATTTGTACAGTATAATGGTGTGATAACATTATATGTAGTAGGAATAGTTCCTTCACATACAGTTCAAGTCTATTGATAATGATTTAATATAAATTTGGGACTTTAATAAGGGCCAGAGCGTGAAGAAGAACCTGGACCTAACAGTCTCTTTGTTCTCTGAAGTAAACTCAAAGAATACCCCTTCCTATGTCAACAAAGCTAGATGGGGCTGACTTAGCATTCCTTATGAGACCCTTAACTCTAGACACTATCTTGAATAATGGGAATTTTTCAATATCTTAATATTTTGTGGACATATACTGTGTTATGGCATGTTAATGGCAAAGAAAACACAGATATCCTGGGTTGTAATTTCAAATGAAACTTTGTCAACTCTGTTATCTTATTGTATCTACAACCTATGCAATTAAGAAATTCCTTTCTCATCTTATAGTTAATCACTCATGGAGATCATAAATCTGAAGGACACAAATTACCTTGGATTGTCCTAAACAGATTTAAGCCTGGTCATTCTTGTATTAGTCAGTCAGAAGTTTTTCTGGCTCCATGATCATGTAACCACTAGCTTCAAGGGAATAAACAAATATTCATTTAGCCTGTTTGCCTTGTTTACGAAACTATCAGGTCAACACTATTTACATCAGACAAGCTTTGCAAACTTCTAAGAAAAAAAAATTGTGCCTTTTATTTTTTTTTTAATCAAACTACCTTCCCTAGGAAGTACACTGATGGAACAATAAGTAAATTTAGGACCTTCTCTGTCAGTTGTCATAAATTCTTACTGATTTCCCCATGTTGACATTTATGTCCTGAAAGATAAGGTGAATGTATTCCTATATTCCAACTTCAATTGTCAAGGGGGGAAAACCGGTATTAGCTTCAGCAAACACACAGACCTTTTATTATGGACTGTCTTCTACTGCAGAGAATCTTAACTGAGGTTGGTGGACAGATTTCAAGTGAGCTGGAAAAAAATTTTAATGTATATTTTGATAACTAATTTGAAAATAATTTAACTCTTGTGTATTATATAGTATATATATGCATATGTATATATGTATTATGTATCATAAATGTATGTATGTATACACATATGTCTTATATAAATAAATGTATATTTTATGCATTTGAAAATATCATCCTGAGAAGGGGTCTGTAGACAACTATCAAAGAGGTCCATGACACAAAAAAGGTTAAAAATATCTGACACTAGAGGAAAAATTACATGATAGGAAGAATAATAACCATATATGTTAATATAGTGCTTTAAGGTTTGCAAAGCTTTTTACATATAATATCTCATTTGAGACTCCCAACAACCCTCTGGGAGGTACCTACTCTACAGATATTATCCCCACTTTACATTGAGGAAACAGATTTAGAGAGGTTAAGGGATTTGCCCAGTGATCACATAGCTAGTAATCAATCAATTAACAGGTATTTATTAAGCATTTACTGTGTCATGCAAGGACATCTAGGAAGTGGATAGGGTGCCCACCCTGGAGTCAGGAGGAACTGAATTCAAATCCAATTCAGACACTTACTAGCTCTGTGACCCTGGGTAAATCAACTAACCATGTTCGTCTCAGGTTCCTCATCTGTAAAATAAGCTGGAGAAGGAAATAACAAACCACGTCAGGATCTTTGTCAAGAAAACACAAAATGGGATCATGAAGAGTAGGATATGACTTTAAGGAATCTACAATCACATTCACTGAATCCACTAAGCATATACCTGTATCTTGGGACGGAGACAAAATGAAAAGCCTTTGCCTTCAGAGAGCTTACATCACTATCATTTTAAAAGGTAATATTTATATAGGACAGTCTACTAAGTCTTTTACGAATACCTAATTTGATTCTCACAACAATCCTGAGAGGTAGGTGCAATTGTTCACCCTATTCTATGGATGAAGAAACTGACGTAATGGAGTTAAATGACTTATCTAGGACCCTACAGCTATTTAGGTGTTTCTCAGTCCAGATCGAAACTCAGATCTTCCGGACTGCAGGGTCAGCCCTCTCCGTTTCACCACCTAGTTGCCCCTAGCTAGTGACATCAGGGGTCACAGAAGGATTTGAGTCTGCCTCCCTAAAACTAAATCCCACAACTAGTGTCAGGGTGTGGATATTTTTAACCCCAAGACCTAGCCAGGCAAAAGCAAAAACAAAAACTGGGCAGGTGCAGTCCCGGGCCAGTAGCTGTCCTCGGGCCAGTAGCTCTCTGCAAGCTTTTTTTACCCTCAGCCTCTTTGGTGGAGGGTCCGAAGACTCCGCTTGGCCCCAAGGTGAGGGGTGGAGAGGTGGAAATGAACGCTCTAGACACTATCGCGCGGGGACCTCAGCACATGAACTTCCCAAACACAGGGAGAGCAGGGCTCAAAACTCTCTCTTCCGCCACTTAGTTGCTTATTGCTTTTTTCTCGAGAGGAAGGGGTGGTAGGTCTCCGTCCTCCCCCTCCTCCCAGCCTAAGATGGTGCGGCCCTACTCGAACAGGGCAAGCGTCTCAGCTAGACAGAGACCTAGAGGACGGGAGGGGGAGACAGAGAGGAAAAGTTCCCCAGTCTCGCGAGACTCTGCAGCCCCGACAAGTGGGTCCAGTCCCTCCCGGACATCGACCGTAAGACCAGCGGTCCTTTGGGGAGAAGCCGTAGCTCCCGCCCCCTGCCCTCGGTCTCTCCCTGCGACGGCGGCCGCCCGCTCCGTGGCTGCGGGTGTAGGCGTCGGCGGGCCCGTCCGGGCCCCTGGAGCGAGCGGGCTTGGGCCGGGGGGCGGGGACGGGCCGGAGCCGGCGCGGCCGCTTCTCCCCTCGCGCTCCGGGGGCAGTTCTCCCGGTGCCCTTCGCTCCGCGTCCCCTGCGCCCCTCCCCGCTGTCGCGTAGCCGCCCCCCGCACCCGCCGCCGAAGCCCCGCCTCCCCCCGCTGCCATCCCGCGGTGTGCCGGCGGCTGCGCGTCCGCGTAAGTGCTGACCTCTCGGGGACATAATGCCTTTCTATCTATATCTCTTTGTCTGTACGTTCGCTATCTATGGAAAGCATTCCGAGGGCTGCAGCTGTTTCCCCTGCCCCACGCCCCTCCCACCCCTCGGCGACCTCCTGCCCCAATTTGGAGTCGGAGGGGCTCGGTCCCACCGGGCGTCTGCGGGCAGACTAACGCTGCAGAGCCGCGGGCGCAGGTGTCACTGGGGGGCGGCCACCCGAGTCTCCTCTGCTGCCGGAATTCTGGTCTGCGTTAACTAAAAATCTAGGCTTCCTAGCGCTCTGCCCTTAGGCTGTCATTTGTGCCGGGAGCTGGGGGTCCTCTTGGCCGGAATTGTTCTCTCTGCGTCTGCTAGGGCTTTTGAGAACATGTAAGTGCGGCTGTCAACTCTGCAGAAATTCACGTATTGCGGTATCTTCTTTTCCTCCCCGTTTTAATTTCGTATTTGTTTTGTAGGGACAGTTTATTCAGTTTTGAATTAATTCTTTTCGAATCATTTGGAAGCGAAAATGGGTCACTTTAAGCAAGTTCGCATTTTGCTTTTAAACGACATGGAAAAACTAGAGAAGACTCTCTTCAGGCTTGAACAAGGTGGGTAGGGAGCTTAACTTTTTATTATCGTCATTCTGTAGTTATAAATGAAAAAGAATATGCTTCCAAAATATTTATTCTGAGTTTATCAGAGAAAGGGAAAACTACATTATGGCATGCCTTTCTTTGTAATAAATGATTAATGCTGGGTTCTAGAATTATTTTGCTTTTTTAAAAAAAAATCTAGGATGGAATTATAATAATCATGAAGTCATTTCGCCTCTGCATGCCCACTCCCATTAAAGTCTGTTAAAGGGTTACTTACATAGTGGTGAGAATTTTGTTGCGGATCTTAAGAAAATGACACATGGTGAATTAAATGATTCAATTCCTAATTCACATTTGGGACAGTAACTGTTTATATAGTTTTTTTAAAAATATTTTTCGTTGAGTTTCCTGCATTTATCTCTAAAATTCATAATAGTAAAAGGCAAATTAAATACATAAGGCTTTTGAAAGCCCTTGAAAACTAGTAAAGGATAAACTTGAATCAAGTTACCCTTTTCGTTAAATTAAATTCTTTGTCAAATAGCATGGAAAGTAATACTTGAATGGTGATTTTTAAAAATCAAATTATATTTCTCTAGAAATAATTATAGATTTACTCTTTTCTTATCTGGACTTAAGATCATTTAAAAATAAACCCAAGATGATGGATGGTTTTTTCTAAAGTTTTACAATCCTTTCATACTCTGCCACTTTAACTTGTAAAATTTAAATTTAGATTAAGCAATAAATTAATATCTCTTCATTATTGCACAGATTAGCTATCAGGGTATATCTAGAAATTCTTTGAAAGTATGCTGAAAAGAGTTCATCTATTAAATCAGTATTGTTGAATATGTGAACACCTAGTGGCCATTTTAAAGTTGACTTTTCTTCATTCCTTTGCTTAAAGCCCTTCAGTGGCTCATAATTGCCAACTGTCTTAACCCTCCCCCCCTTCCTCCCCCCCCCCCCCCCCCCCCCCCCCCCCCGCCCTGCAATTTGGTACTACCCTACTTCCCAGCCTTTTCTCATACCACTCCCTTCTGTAGACCCTGTGCTACAGTCAAACTGGTCATTCAGTGTTTCTTAGACCTGTCTTCTCCTGTGCTCTGGGCCCTTATGTAAAACCTTATCTTCCCTTCTATCTCCCCACACCCCTTGAAACCCTGGTCCAACTCAAATGCTGTCTCCTTCATGATGTCTTCCCTTATTTCTTCTAATCACAAATGATCTTTCCTTCCTCAGGCCACTTAATGCTTTGTACCTCTCTTGTATTTCTGTATCAGTTTCTATTTCAGTTATTTGTATGTGTTCTGTATTTTATCCTTACCTTTAGACTATAAGATCCTTGAGGCCAAGGATCATGACTTAATAAAGCTTTATGTCTCAGTACCTAGCTTAGTGCCGTGTACATAGAAGGCATTTATTAAATAATATGACTTGAATTCAGTATTTGACACTCTTGAAACCCTGTCTTATCCTATAAATCCTCTTCCTTCAACTTTCACAATGGCTGCATTTTTCTAGTTCTGTTTCTTGGACTTCTCTACCTTTGTCTGGTTTCTGTTTGTGTTCCAGTCCTGTAATGCCAGGAGTATTTCCCCACTTGGGTATTCTACCGTTACCTTAACCTTAGCCATTTTATTGCTCCCTTCCTCCAACTTCACCTATGCTAAATTCAGATTTAATGTGCTTTCTAACTGCTGCCCTCTACTCATTTTTCAGTCTCCTAGACTAGAAGCGGTGGAGTTTTCTTTTACTTATCTTCTTCGTGTCACTAAGTCCTGCTAATAGTTTCTTCAAAATATCTATACTCATCATATCCTTGTGTATTACTGCAGAAACCCTTTTGGTTGCTTTCTCTCTCTTGTTTCACATATAGATACTGCCAGAATGATATTTCTGAAATACAGCTTTTAGTTTGTTGCCTGCATGAAAAACTGTAGTGATTCCTTACTGCTTACCACATGAAGTCCAATCTCTTCTGCCTGGATCTTAAGGTTCTCTATAATTTGGCGTAACTATCTAACATGATAATCCATTCCTCTTGAACACATACCCTCCACGCCTGTCATGTTAGTCTGCTACTGTCCCCTATATATTCTATATTCATCCTTATTTTGTTCATGCTTTTTATTTCTCCATCTATCCAAATCTCATCTATCCTTAAGACCTCAAATTCTACTATTCTGGTAAACTTTTCTTGAATACTTCAATTTCACAGGTCTTACCTTTCTCTGAATATATGTTGCACTTATAATTACTATATTTTGGCATTTTGTTTTCCAGTTATTTTTCATGTGTGTAACTCTTCCCTCCTGAATTTTAACCTCTTTATATCCCCACAGTAACAGTGCTTATCACAGAAGTAGTTATCTAGTAAAAGTTTGCTCATTGACACCAGATATCAAGTTAAAATAGTTTTTGATGTATTAGTGACTGCAAAAATACAGTACTAGTCACAATAGTAGATATTTAGTAAATACTTGCTTTTAACTTGATCTCTGAAGAGTGGATTTTCAGGAAGAGGGAGTTGTCTAGCCAAAGACCCATTTGGGGATTTCATACAAATAACTGAAATAACCATGGGGAACTACTGTAGAGCAAGTTATACCATACATCCTGGAAGCCACCCTAGACTTCTAGATGTGACTTCTACTCTACCCCTTTGCCTAGTCTGCTCTATACCTCTTACTTTAGTTTACATACAGTTTAGTTAACCTCTGTTATTCCCCTCACTTTCAATAAATTGAATTATAGAATTTCAGAGTTCAAAGGGAGTCCATTTATATCCAACCTGCACCCAAGAAATGACAGAATTACACAATTTGAGAATATCTCATAAGGGGCTATCCAGCCTGTTTGAAGACCTCTAAGGAGGGAAAACATACCATCTCTCAAGTTAGCCTATTCCACCTTTAGACAACTGATTAATACTAAATTGTAACTTCATCTCTTGCTTCTGTTTCTGCTCATTGAGGATAATCAAGTCTAATCTCTCCTTTCCATTACAACCCTTCAGATCTTACAAATAGCATTCATGTCCCACATATCTTTTCTGTTCCTCCCACTCTCCGTCCCTCCTTGTCTTCTCCACACTAAACATGCATAGTATCTTCAGATCATATCATTTGGACTCAAGCCCCTTCACCATCCTGGTTGCCTTTCTCTGGACAATCTAGATTATCACTGTCATTCTTAAACTATAGTGCCCACAAATAAATACACACAGTATTACAGATGACTTCTGTCAAGAGCAGAGCATAGTGGAACTATTCTCCCCCACCTCCCATTCTTGGAAGTTAAACCCCTTCTATACAGCCAGAGTAAGCTTTTTTGGCTGTCACATCCCACTGCTAATTCCTGTTGAGTTTACAATCCACTAAAACCAAAAAATCATCTTCAACTCTTATACAGCCATTCTAGACCTCTTCTATCTCATGCTTTTTTTCACCCAAGTATAAGACTTTAGAAGAAAATCTCTCCTGAAGCATAACTGATGAGGAGTTATTTAGACTTTTCTTGAAAACTGCCAGAGTTGGCGACCCTCCCAAAGAAACCCATTCTGTTTTTGGATGGTTCTGATTGTTAGGAACTGCATCCTTATATCCAGCCTACATTTGGTTCCTTTCATCTTAAAACTGTGGCTTCCACTTTTGCATCTTAGGACAGGCCAAGCAGAGCAAGTGACTTCTTGCCAGCTTATCAATATTATTCCTAAGATATGGTACCTAAATGAACCCAGTACTCCTCATGTGGTATGACCAGAGATATTACGATGGTACTATCACCTCTGTAATCCTGGAAGCTATACTTTTCTTGGTACAGCCTAGGCTCATATTAATTTTTTAGCTGCCCTTTTTCTGTATCTTTGCTGCAAACTATATAAAAGATGTTTTGCTCAGCCTCCTTAAAAGATCATCTAAAATGCAAATCCTTCTATAGAAATTCCCTTGATTTAATTGATGGTAGTCATTTTCCTCCCCCATCAAATGTCTCTTCAAAAAATATCACAAAAATGTACATATTTTATAAAATCTATGTATATTTCTATTTCCTAATGTGGTTGCTCCTGGTGAATTATTTCCTGATTGCTGTTATGTATTTTTCTTTTTTTATGCCCTTTTGAAATGTTGATACTGTCCGTTACATGGATCAAATGAGAATATACACAAAGCACCTTACTATCCTTAAAGCATCTTATAAATGTGAACTGTAATTAATAACTCCTATGAGACCTGACAGTATAATTTATTAGAAAAGGCACTTACCTTGATGTCACAATTGCCTGGGTTCAGGTCATGCCTACCTCTGCCCCTGATTAGCTGTGTGATTTCCAGCATTTCTTTGAGACTATTTTACTTTGTGGTAATGTACTCTATGTAGCATCATATGAATAATAGGTTTAACATAATTGTGGTATTAGTAGAAAGTGCTAGACTTGGAGTCAGAAAAAAATCTGGATTCAAATTCCTCTTCCAGCAGTTCTTAGCACTTAACCTCTCTGTGTTTCTGTTTCCTCGGTTACCAAATGAAAATGATACCCATTTTACAGAGTTTTTGTGAGCATCAGGTGAGATAATATGTCCATAAGGTGCTTTGTAAACCTCAATGCACAAAATAAATCTAAGCTCTTGTTACCATATGGAATGTTATGGCTAAAAAAGATCTAGAGGTCACCACTTTTTTTGTCTGTGAGAAAACTAACACCTAAAAGTTGAGAATAGAACCTATGTTTCCTGAGTCACAGTTCAGTACTTTCATCAAGAGTAGATGTGCATCTCACTTATAAATATTAATAGTATAGAAAACTTAAATGAATAAATATATCAGCAGTTGGGCAGTTAGATAATAGTGAATAGAGTGCCAGGTTTAGAGCCAGGAAGACTTCTTGAGTTCATATGATCCCAGGCAAGTCACTTAACCCTCTTTGCCTCTGTTTCCTTATCTATAAAATGAGCTAGAGATGGAAATAACAAGCCAGTCCTATATCTTTGCCAAAAAAAAACAAAATGAGGTCAGATGCAATTGAAATGACTGAACTGCAACATAATCAGCAGATACATTAATTTACCCTGACTTTCTCCACTAAATTCTTACTACAATACTTTACCAGTCAGTATTTGTTAAATACTCTGTGCCAGGCAATCACTGAGCAACAAAAATGAAACTGGCCCTGCCCTCATGAAGTTTATATTCTAATGGTGTAAACAATACAATCATAGTTTCTCATAGACTGCCAACAAGGCATGTGGTCTCTGGCAGATTCTACCAAATTGTAGGGGCCTCAACTATGAACACAACAAGAAATTGTATGCTGTTTTATGCAAGACTTCCTGAGTGTAGTGAAGTCAAAAGGTGGCTGCCAGGTGATTAGTTTTTGGCCCCAATTCATGAAAATGTCAAAAGTATAAAGAATTCTAGTCTGCCTTACTGGAAAGTGTAACCACATCGAAGAAGCCGTGAAGATGATTGCAAAGAGTCAGCGTGATTTCATCAACAAGTTATGGTAGACAAACTTCATTTCCTTTATTTTTTAAAGGATTACTGAATTAATGATTACAAAGGAAATGCATGCAACAAATATTATTTACCTAAATTTTAGCTAAACTTTTGATAAAGAATCTCTTAAAATAACTGTAGCAGAGGTAGAGACATGTGGACTAGGTAATACAATTATATAGATAATTTTGAATGGCCAGACTCAGAGTACTAGTTGTTAACGGTTCTAACTTCAGTTCTGAGCTCCAGTCCTCTATTATTAACTGTCTATGGGACATTTTGAACCACATATCTCCTTGGTATTTCAAAGTAGTTTCTCTAAACAGAACTAATTATCTTTTCCCCAAGATCTTCCCTTCTTTCAAGCTTCCCTATTACTCTTAAGAGTATCACTGTCCTCCCAAGTCATGTAGGTATCTTTGATGTCTTTCGGGATTCTTCTCTCACTTTACATATCCAGTCAGTTGTCAGGTCTTGTGATTTCTCTCTGTACAATGTCTCTCATATACTTGTCTTCACTCACAGTCCCCACCCTAGTTCAGGCTTTCATTGTCTCTCACCTTGATCACCTAATTGGTCTCCCTACCTCAAATTTCCCCCTATTCCAGTTCATTCTCCAGCTGTTAAAAGAATTTTCTTAAAACACAATTATCTGCACTCCCCTCCTTGAACTCTAGTGGCTCGTACATTTAGGAGCGAATATAAATTCATCTGCTATTTAAAGTTGCTTATAGTGTGATTTCCACCTTTCCATACCCTTAGATATTACAACTCTGTGAACAGTCTAGCCAGCTGAAGTCAACAAGTGCCTGTTCTGTGCCAAGGACTGTTTTTAACACTAAGCATACAAAGAAAAGAAAAACAGTCCCTACCCTTAAGGAGCTTGAAATGTAATAAGGGAGATAACATGCAAACAAAATATATACAGGATAAACTAGAGATAATCATATGGGGAATGCGCTGGCATTGAGAAGCACTGGGAAAGATTTTTTTGCTGAAGTGGGAGTCTAGTTGATACCGGATTTCTGAGGAAACCAGAGAAGCCAGGAACTGAAGGTGAAGAGAGAGAACATTTCGGGGGGTGGGGGGGACAGACCAGTGAGATTGTTCCATCAGGAGATGGAGTGTTTGGTTAAAGAAATAGTAAGGAGACCAGTGTCACTGAATCAAAGAGTATGTTGAGGGAGATAGAGGTAAAGGTAGGAAAGGGGCCAAGTTAGGAAGGGCTTTGAAAGTCAAACAGAGAATTTTATATTTGATCCTGGAGGCAATAGGGAACCACTGGATTTGATTGATTGGGAGTGGGATGGGGATGGGTAGGAATGGAGAGCTCTGTACCTTAGGAAGATCATTTTGACGGCTGAATGTGGAGAGACTTGAGATAGGAAGACCAATCAGCAGATTATTGCAGTAGTTCAGGCATGAGGTGATAAAGACCTGCACAAAGTAGTAGTCATGTTGGAGGAGAGAAGGGTCAGTTCTAAGAAATGTTACAAAGGTCAAAACAATGAGACAACTGATTGGATAAAGGAGGTGAAGAAGAGTGAGGAGTCAAGGCTACCAATCTGTATGACTGGGAGAATGCTGGTACCCTTTGTAGCACTGTCAGTCGTCTGGAAATTTGTGTTCAGTTCCAAGCTCCACATTGGTAAGCTGGAAAGAGTGGAGGAGGGCGGCTATAATAAAGGACCTTGAGTTCATGATGTATGGGCATGTTCAGTGTGAAGTAGGGGAGATTCAGGAGCTGTCTTCAAGTATTTGATGAGTTGTCATGTGAAGGAGCTATCAGACTTGACTGTCCCCAAAAGGCAGAATCAGGAGCAATGGACAGAAATTAACAAAGAAGTCAATTTAGGATTGATGTAACAACACATTCATAAAACATTGAGTTGTCCAAAAATGGGTAAGCTGCCTTGATTTTTATGTTTTGGAGCTTTTCAGTTTGAAAGTCAGACAATCACTTCTAGGATGTGTCAGAGTGGAAATTCCTTTTGCATGTGAGTTGGACTAAATCACTAATTAAATCCCTTCCAACTTCAGATTCAGCAATTTTATGAAATACTATTTAGTAGTAGTGAGAAGAAAATTATCATATATCATTCATGGTTAAATATCAGGTTTCATGATACTTTGATGTGGAAAATTCCAGTTGATAGAAAATAGAATATTAAATCTTTGTGATTACTAACACTTGAAGTTCTTTCACCTTTCTTAAACATCTGCCTAGGATTATAATGTTTACTTTTACTCTTATGCAGCATTAAATAATGATTCGCTTTTCCAGAGTTTGAACCCATATAGTATTAGGAAGAGAATGTTTGAATAAAATTGGAAAATGATAGCTTTGACATACCTTATTTGTTTTTGCCTGGGAGAAAGTATAGCTAATATGAGAAAAATATTCCTAAGTATAACTGAAGAATAAGATAGTAACATAATGTACTACTGTGACCTCAACTATTTTTAGCAAAATGACTTAGCCATGGAAATTGATGTAGATAAACTCATTTACTATATAATAGTGTCATTTACTATATATACAGCACATGCAACTAGATGTAGTGATTCTCATTGATAAACTTTAACCATTTAGATGGCTATTAACCTTTGTGCTGTAACTTCTTTGAATTCTTGGATAATCCAAGAGGCATTATTTGTACAAACTGAACAGGGAACAGGTTATTTAAATATGCTCAGGCAGTTGAACTCTGATACTTGTATTTGTTCTAAATGGCACCAGTTTCTTCAGTGAGAAAGTAATCCTTTTATTGGTAGGAAGGAAGTTTTATAAGTCTTGTGATCAGTCAAATATTTTATATGTTTGTTTAAAAAATTTATTTTAATTATTTTTTAAATTTTAAAAAATTTTTCCTGTATATTACACCCCCTTTTGACTGTTATTATCTTTCATGAATTTAATTCCTTTGGAAGTCAACAGATCATAGATTTAGAGCTGGGAAGGGATCATAGAGATCATTTTATTTTACCTCTATTTTATATATATGAAAATATAGGCCTAGAGAGGTTAAATTATTTTTCCAGAGTCACCTAGAATAAGTAAGAAGCCATGCTGGCCTTTAAACTCAGATCTTGGGATATGTCATATAAAGTGAGAGATGTAATGTGGTCCCTAGATTTCTAGACACTCAATTATTGACCATATATGATCAGATTTTTCTTCTTTGGAAAATTGTGCATATTTCCATCAAATTGAGTGATACTGCTAAAGTTCATTGACTTGTTCGCATTAGATATATCCCTGTATGTAAAAAAAATTATCTGTTTCATTGGACAGATCTAGAAATGTGTAAACGTCTTTGAACTCTTAGGTTTTCTATGTGTTTGGATTTAGGGTAGGTATTTCCCTACGCTAATCCTTGTCCAGAAAAAAACATCAAGAAAGCTATGTGTTTTGGATGCAAGCCTGGTAAAAATAAATGTATTAATTAAAATTATTTGTGTACTCATTTAAATATGCAAATTTTATATGATTACTAAAATCACAGTGACTTTATTAACAACTGGCTTTTTCAGGTTTTGAACTACAGTTCCGATTAGGCCCAACTTTACAAGGAAAAACAGTTACTGTCTATACGAATTATCCACATCCTGGAGAAGAATTTAGTCGAAAAAATTTCCGGCCCCTTGCTTGGGAAAATCCAACAGAAAGGGAAGATGATTCTGACAAATATTGTAGACTTAATCTTCAAAAAGCTGGATCATTTCAGTATTATTTCACTCAGGAGTAAGTAAAGCCTGGTATATGTGAAAAATGTGGATTTAAAATTTTGTGCCCTTAAGTTGCCAAAAAATAAAATATTGGTAATGACAGTGAAATTTTTTTTCTTTTGCTTTCTTGTCATAATATAAATTATACTCATTAAGTCTTTTCTCTTTTTTTTTTTTTAAGAAATGAGAGGAGTGGTGGAGGTTACATAGTTGTGGACCCTGTTTTACGTGTTGGAACTGATAATCAAGTATTACACTTGGACTGTGTTACCCTCCAGACATTTCTAGCCAAATGTTTAGGACCTTTTGATGAATGGGAAAGCAGACTCAGAGTTGCAAAAGAATCGGGTAATAGTAAAATTTTCTTCAAATGTCATTAAAACCATACATATTACTGTTATCTCCTATAAAAAATTAATTTCAGGGTTTTGGATACTCAGTTTCAGTTCAAGTCTCAGTATATTTATTTACATGTCATAAATATCATATGATGACAAGTCATAAAAATATGTCATTGTTATTTCCTAAGAATTTACTTTAAAACGTAAAAAATTAGCAGCCTGATAAATGAGATCTTACAGAATAAATATTTTATTTGTCATTTTAAAAGTAAATTTTTATACATCAAATGTATTTTTATATGTATGCTTTATAAGTTCTATGGTATACATTTTATATAAGTTTTTATTTTTATTATCAGCTTCTTAAATTTTTTCAGAGTTGGCAAATAAAATAATAAAATATTTTGCAGGTTACAACATGATTCATTTTACCCCACTTCAGACTTTGGGGCTGTCTAGGTCATGTTATTCACTTGCTAATCAGTTGGAACTGAATCCTGACTTCTCTACACCGAATAAGCAGTATACTTGGAGTGATGTCGGACAACTAGTAGAAAAAATGAAAAAGGAATGGAACGTTCTTTGTATTACTGATGTTGTCTACAACCATACTGGTATGAACTTCATTAAATTGGCTTTATTGACTTTTACAAATATTTTAAACATTAATTTTATTATTTTGAGAGAACTTAGTCCTTAAGAGTATGCTTTTTTTCAGAATAGTTATCAGTTATCCAATATATTATCTTTCATTTTCAAAGATGATACCACAGGTGGTATTTGCAGTCTATAAGGAGTGTGATAAAGTAATGAGACTAATTATTTGTGGAAGTTTGTTGAAGCGGAGAAATAGTAAGGACATATTTGCTACATGTGTTTCAGTATGAAGTGATAAATTGGCATTTGTTGTTTAAAAAAGTGTATTATTTTTGATATGTATATAAATGAATGAGCATTACTTAAAGCAAAGAATGTCAGTTTTGTCTTTAAGTTAAAATATTTGACATGGAGATGGAGTCATTTGAGCTCCCAGAATCTGTTTGCTCATCTGTAAACTGAGGTGATTTTTGCTGTATGATTTCATTATCTTTAAACATAGTATAATTTCCTTGTTTGTCTCTTTTTAATCAGGCCAATTTTGCTGACACCTTGCCTAAAGTCATGATTGCTCCTCCTGCTTTTTTATTTACTCAAAGCATAGTAGATTTTGCTTTTGCTCCTTATTTTAATTGTATAAATATTTGTTTCAAATGTATTTTATTTAAACAACATATTGGATTCAACCTTTAATTCACTCTGCTATCTTCTTTCATTTTGTGAGTGAGTTCATCTCATTCCTATCCATAGTTATGACTAATTGCATATTTTCCTCTATCCTGTTCTCTTACTTTTTCCTCTCATTGCCCCATACTTCCTCCTTTACAAAGAAGATGGTGAAAGAAGAGTATAATTAATACTCATGATGTGTTATTGAGCAGTCTGTTTCCTTTCTGCTGCCCTTCATCTCTTCCCTGTGCCCTGCCCCTTTCATAGATGTTTACTCTTTCTTTTCTTAAATCTTGTGCTTTATTTCTTCCAGATTCTCTTATAGACTTTGTTGCCAGGCCATTTTTTTCTTCTGAAGTTGTACTTGGACTTTGGACTTGTGCTATTACTTTTTTCTTCTTCAGGCTTTTATCTCTTGGGCTACACTTAATCCATAATATTTTTAAATTTTTGTTTAATATATTTGTTTGCTATATCAGCCTCAGTTCTGGAATTGGGTTTTTGTGTTTGGGACATACTCTGCTTCTTCTCATACTCTTAGTTGATATAAGCATGCCCTACTTGGTCCAGAATACAATGGCTAAGATTAGACCTCTCATCCTGCAGGAATTCTTCCTGGATTTTAGTTTAGTTTCCTGGTGGCTTGACTTGGATTTTGGCCTGTTCTCTGTCTTTCCTCTTTCGCAGTCACAAACCTGGAGTTGACTCTGCCTTGATCAGTACTTCAATCAAATATTGTCATTTGTACTGGTAACAGGCATTCTACAAGACCCAAAGTGCTGTTGCAGTGGCTTGGGCATGGGCTTGCCTGGGTCATGGTCTGGCTTTCTTGCCTACTGTGAGTCTGGGCCTCTTGAATTCTGCCTACCTTTTCTTGTCTTCACTCAGAGCCTCCACAAGTTTCTGGCATTCTTTTTATATATTCCTGGACTAGATGGAGGAGTTTATAGACATTTCTCCTTGATTTTCTATGTAATTATCCCTTCTTGTGTAGGTTTAGAACTTATTGGGATGTTTCTATGGTAGATCTGGACTCCTTTAGCTTCTAATTTATTTGAAAGTCTCTAAGCTATATGATCACAGAGTTCCTTCCCCTCTAAATTTCTATTACTCTGTGGATGTTATGAACAAAAATATTACTCTTAGGGAAGATTTAAAGAAGGTAGAGAAATTTCCATGCTTGTACAAAATAGCTACCTAGTCATTTAGGATGAAAAAATCATAGATTAAAAACTGGAAAGGATCTCAGAAGCCATCTAGTCCAACATGTTCATTTTACAGATGAGAAAACTGACACCCAGGAATGTTAATTGACTCGTCTGAAGTCACACAAAATGATGAAAAGGTCAGAAATTGGATTCATTCTTATAAACTATTAATTTGGAAAATGGTGTATGAAGCCAAATTTCTGAATTTTTTTTTCCACAAATAGCAGAAAGTAATTAGAATAGGATAATTGAAAGTAAATAACAATTGGAAATTAAGTAGTGGAATCATTGTTTTCTCCTCCTGTCCAGTGCTGTCCCCCATCCCACCCTCAATTTGAGAAATAGTACAATCTGCAGGGAGAAAAAAAACAGTACTACTAGGTATAGAGAGTCAGTTTCTTTGCAGTAAAAGCACTTTTTGTGACTCTGTTGTTTGGTAGCTAGTTTCAGCTTTCATAGCTTCTTCAGCATGGTTCAAGGTTACCCTTTTGATACTACCACCCTCCCCTATTGCCACAACTCTGTGAAATATTTAGAAAGCTTGTTCCATGGAGTTCTTATATTCAGTAAAGTATGAAAAAGGAGGGGTTTATTGAGAAAAATTTTGTGCAAATTAATTTTCCTCTTTAAATTATTAAATATGAAATTGGATAGTAATTACATACCACAAAACAGGGACTTTGTAAATACATTTAATTTCCTACATTTTTATTGTGAAATGTCATCAATTTGCTTCTATCCTTTCATTAATAGAATATTCTATAACTTTAAACCTTCATCCGGACAAGATTTTGTGCATTTTTTTCACTCTGTTTTATGCCCAGTGGTATTCTATGACCAAGTTAGTTTGGAAATATTAGTCTGAAGAGTTCAGTTCAGATAAACAAATAGATTTATTCTAACAGAAAATTTGAGCATAAGGAAAATTTCTGCAAAGATTGTCATTCATCTTGAATGAACACAGTGAAAACTTAGATTTAACCTTTAAGTAAAACTGGATAAAATATTTGGTTTTTGAAGAAAATAGTAAATAGTGATGAAGAGATGTTTTTTTCCTCACTATGACCCTGATATAGTGTTCAGAGTCTTCAGTAGAAGTTCTGATATTTACTAAAATACAGGAAAATACATTTACCTAAAGTCAAAAGACAAGAAGACTGTTGATTTGTTTCTTCAACATCAGTAGCATTCATTCATTTACCTAGCAATTATTAAGCACCTGCTATCCCAGAAATTAAAATTAAAATTGTGATTCAGATGTTAAGGATATGGTCACTCTTACGTGTTTGAGAAATTATGTATGATGTAAAAGAAGTGACTTGTCACCTAATTGGCTTCTTCATGACAGTGCTCTAGTATACTAGCTAAGAAGAGACTCAGGACTCAAACCTGAATCTTCTAGTGCTATAACTCCCAGAGATGAAGACTGAGAATTTCCAGATGAGTGTGCTAAAAGACTATGAAGATAGTTGCACAGTAAACGTTTCAAAAAATATTTTTTAGCAATAGCAACACTGCTGAAATAATTATAGCATGCACAGATGCAATTTTATAGGGAAAGTATTCATTTGGATTTAAGTTCTAGAATATTCTTTTAAAAGACATGTAACTTTAAAGTCTGAAAGTTTAATCAAAAAGACCAATGAGCAACAGTATATATAAGGATTATTCTTTGTATATAAGAATTTTTCTTTGATTTATACTGATACAGCTATTTGGAAAGTTTATCATTATTTGAGTCTTTGACTTGATAAACTAGACTTCTTTCCTTGGTAGCAAATGAGGAATTGGGGAAACTAATTACAATAGCATGCAATCATGTTAAAGAAGGAAGGACTTTTCTTATTTGGACTTCAATGGAAGTATTCCCTTTTCCAAAACCAGTATGGCAAGTAATTTCTTGACTTACTTTAATGGCATGGTAAAAATTTAGAAAGTTAAAAAGAAAGCAGCAAAGGGAAATTCTGTTCTAGACTCATTCAATACAAAACTAGTTGCTGAGTTGGAAATATTGAGAACTTTGAGATCAAGGTTTAGAATTTAGAATTTTTGATAGATGAGAGGAGAACTGGGCCTAATCTAACCCAGTTAGAGTGGGCTGATTTCATCAATGAAACTCTGAAGGCACAAAAAGAAATTCTGATGAGGAAAAGGGGAATTATCAGATGAGGCTGTTGGTGTTCTCCACAGAGAGCTCATTAACCAACTTATCTATAAAAGACATTTACAGAAGATGGACACACAAGGGTAATAAAAGATAAATATTAAAATGAGGCATAGTCCTTTAAAAAATAATTTCAGAAACAATTCAGAATGAAGTTAGTCTGGCCCCTGCAAAAATAGTTTTAAGTACAGCAAAAAGATTTTTGTAGCACTTAGTTGGATAAAGGAGGATCAAAAAGGGAATCAGGAAGCATTCAGCAAGCATTTATTAAGCACTTAGTATGTTCCAGGCACTGGGTTGAACTTAAGGCTATCACTACAAACAAAACAGTCTCATCCTTGAGGGGGAAGACAAAACACAAAAGGGAAGTGAAAAATGTGAGGTGATGTATCTTTTGGGATGGAATGGTGGCGAAATCTGAAAATTCAGCAACAGAGCCAGGGGGGAAATGAAAGTCTGCTAGCTGGGCCCCTCCCCAAAATGGAGGCTCAGAAAGGAATTCACCAGTGGGTGAAAAGTTCCAGAGTGACAGATTGACATTTGAGGGTAAGGAGGCATCAGGCATTTAAGGACATTCCAGGGTGAGACAGCAATCCTTGGGGGCAAGGTCTAGAAAGTCAGAAGCAGTAAGGAGCAGAGAAAAGGCTGGCCAACCTGGATCTCTGTAAAATGAATGTCCCTAAACTGGGCAGAATGATGGTAGAGATAAAGCAGAACTATAAAACTCTTAATTTACTTCTGTGTTCTTTGCCAAGGAGAATACTCTTTGGAATAGAAAGACTTTTACTTTACTAACATTCTTTACTAGACATACTTTACTACATACTTTAGAACATACTTTACTAACACAGAGTTAGTTAAAATCCCAGATAAGTAAGGACATGGTAATAGAGCCCTTGATGAGTTTAGTTCGAGCTATATCCAAGTTCAGACAAACTATATCCAAGCTACTAAAAGAATTGACAGAGGGCTGAGCCAAGATGGTAGTGTAGCAAGAAGTGAAGTGAACTCCCTTCCCCCAACTCCGAACAGATGTTAAAAAATGCACCAGATTAAATTCTGAGGGAGAAATCTGATTTGGGGAGGGATCACAGTGAGTTGTTTTTACAGACCAGGTTGGCACAGAGAGAGCTGTGGACACTAAGGTTTAAGTCTGGCCAGGACTGTGGCTGTGCAGGACAGTCTATTGCAGAGAGAAGATATATTTTGAGGCAAGATCAGCTTGTGATTGCTTTGGAGCACTGGGACACCAATGCAGGGTGTGGGAATAGGTGTCTAGCAGTCTTGTCACTCACAACCCAGTTCCAGGCCATAGATCTAAGTTGTGTTTGAGAAGACAGTTGGTGTTCCAAGATAAAGAGACAGAGATTGTAAGCCCTCGGCAGTATATTGAGAAAAGAGGGAGTTTAGAAGCAAGCAGCAGTGGTGTGCCTGAACCACAAAAGCAGAGGAGGGTCTCCATTCCAGTTCTAAAGATTACAGAAGAACAACCAAAGGGAAGTTTGCTGTCAGTCATCTTTTAAAAGTCATGAAATAGTTTTTAAAATGAGCAAAAAACAAAAAAGCTCTGACCATAGAAAGCTGCTATGGTGACAGGGAACACAAACACAGGAAAACAGTGTCAAAATGACTACATACAAAGCCTTAGAGGGGAAAACGAATTGCTCTCAAGCCCAAAAAACCTACTTGGAAAAGAGCCCAAAAAAGAGGTAGAAGAAAAATTGGGGAAAAAAAATGAGAAGTATTCAAGAGTCAACAGTTTGCAAAAGGAAAGACAATAATTGACTAATTACTTAAAAAATACAATTGGCCAAATGGGTGGAAAATCTATTGAAGAAAACAACTAGTTGAAAGTAGAATTGGCCAAGTGGAAAAGAAGGTAAAGTTAACTGAAGAAAATTATTCCTTAAAAGTTAGAATTGGGCAAGTGGAAATGAATGACTATGAGACCTCAAAAATCAATCAAACAACATCAAAAGAATGAAAAAAATAGAAGAAAATGTAAAATACCTCATTGGAAAAACAACCAACATGGAAAATAGATCCAGGAGAGGTAATTTAAGAAATATTGAACTGCTTGAAAGCCATGATCAAAATCAGAGCCTAGACAGCATCTTTCAGGAAATTATCAAAGGAAACTGTCCTGAGGTAACAGACTAATGACTAAAATAGTCATTGAAAGAATCCAGCAATGACCTCTTTAAAGAGATCTCAAAATGAAAACTCCAAGGATTCTTGTAGCCAAATTCCAGAATTATCAGGTCAAGGAGAAAATACTGCAAGCAGCCAAAACGTAATCCAGATATCTCGGAGCCACAGTCAGGATTACACAGGTCTTAGCAGCCTCTACATTAAAAGATCAGAGTGCTTGGTATATGATATTCCAGAAGACAGAGGAGTTTGGATTACAACCAAGAATCAACTACCCAGCAAAAATGAGCATAATCTTTTAGGAGAAAAAACCAGAGCTGAACAGAAAATTTGACCTTCAAATACAAGACTCAAGGGAAGCATAAAAAGAGAAATAGTAAAAGGGGAAAAAAAAAACCCATGTTATTCAATAAGTTTAAACTATTTACATCCTGGGCAGTTTCTAGACTTCTCAACCCAAAAATGCCAAAAAGGTCAGTGTGCAAACTCTGTGGGAGCTGGGTGAAAGGAGATCAAGTAGCTGATAAAAAATTTCCGAAGCCTGAAACAGTACATGCACCCCCACCCCCACCCCCACTGGAAGCAGAGTTCTACCTTGACAAAGAGAAAGTCAAGTGTTTGTCTGGGAACATGAGCAAACAGCATAAAAAAACTCAAGACTATAGAATCTTACTTTGGTGACAAGGTAGATCAGGGCATAAAACCAGAAGAGGATGGTAGAGTCAAAGCTCCTACATCAAAAGCCCCCAAGAGGAATATGAATTGGTTGCAGGCCATGTAGGAGATCAAAAAGGACTTTTTAAATCAAGTAAGAGAAGTAGAGGAAAAATTGGGAAGGGAAATAAAAAATCAAGTCAACAGCTTGCGAAGGGAGACCCAAAAAAATACTGAATAGAATAATACCTTAAAAAAATGGACTAACTCACATGGCAAAAGAAGTCCAAAAAGCCAATGAGGAGAAGAATGCCTTAAAAAGATGAACAGGCCAAATGGAAAAAGAGGTCCAAAAGTTCACTAAAGAAAATAATTACTTCAAAATTGGAATGGAGCAAGTGGAGGGTAATGACTTTATGAGAAATCAAGAAATTAGAAAACAGAATCAAAAGAATGAAAAAAATAGAAGACAATGTAAAATATTTCATTGGAAAAACCACAGACCTTGAAAACAGATACAAGAGAGATAATTTAAAAATTATTGGACTACCTGAAAGTAGTTAACAAAGATCTAGACACGATCTTTCAAGAAATTACCAAGGACAATTGCCCTTATATTCTAGAACCAGAGAGTAAAATAGAAATTGAAAGAATCCATAATCACCTCCTTAAAGAGGTACTAAAAGGAAAACTCCTAGGAATATTGTAGCTAAATTCCACAGTTCCCAGGTCAAGGAGAAAATATTGCAAGCAGTCAGAAAGAAACAATCGAATATTGTGGAAATACAGTTAGGATAACACAAGATCTAGCAACTTCTTCATTAAGGGATTGAAGGGCTTGGAATATGATATTCCAGAAGTCAAAGGAGTTGGAATTAAAATCAAGACTCATCCAGCAAAACTGAGTATAATAATCCTTCAGGGGGAAAAATGGACATTCAGTGAGATAGAGGACTTTCAAGCATTCTTGATGAAAAGACCAGAGTTGAACAGAAAATTTGACTTTCAAACACAAGAATCAAGAGAAGCATGAAAAGGGAAACAGGAAAGGGAAATCATAAGAGACTTATTAAAGTTTAATTGCTTACATTTCTTCAGGGAAAGATGATATTTGTAACTCATGGGACCTTTCTTAGCATTAAGGTAGTTGGAGGAGATAGCTAGATACTTAGATAAAGGTGTGAGAGAGAAATATATTGGGAGGAAAAAGGGAAAGATCGAATGGGGTAAATCATCTCACATAAAAGAAGGAAAAGGTTTTGCAATGGAGGGGAAGGTGGGGGTAAGAAGAAATGAGTGAATCTTACTCTCATCAGATTTGGCTTAAGGAGGGGATAATATACATGTTCAATTGGGTATCTTACCCTATAGAAAAGTAAGGGGGAAGGGGATGGGGGGATGAGAGAAGGGAGGACAGATTGGGGGAGGGGTAGTCACAAGCAAACACTTTAGAAAATTGACAGGGTCAGAGGAGAAGATAGAATAATTGGGGGGGTGGAATAGGGTGGAGGGGAATATAGTCCTTTACAACATGACTGTTATGGAGGTGTTTTGCCTAACTATACATGTATAACCTATATTGAATTGCTTGCCACGTGAGTGGGGAGGGAAGAAGGGAGCGAATTTGGAACTCAAAGTTTTTTAAACAAATGTTAAAAAATTGTTTTTGCATGCAACTGGGGAATAAGATATACAGGCAGTAGGGTATAGAAGTCTATTTTGCCCTTTAAGAAAATAAAAGGGAAGAGGATAAGAGAGGGGGACAATAAAAGGGAGGGCAGACTGGGGAGAGGGGTAATCAGAATACATATCATCTCGGGAGGGGAGAGATGGAGAGAAAATGTTGAAAACTAAAAATAAATAAATTTAATCTTTAAAAAAAAAAAAGAAAGAAACCAGACCTGGTAAGGAAAGCTAAGGACAAGAAAAAAACTATTTACATCCCTACATAGAAAGATGATACAACTCTTGAGAACTGTATCTCTGTTAGGACAGTTAAAAGAAATAGAGAGAGAGGATGTGAATATAAGGTGACTTTGCTGTGAGGATATTAAAAAAATTAATGGATGGAAAAAAAGGATTGTGCCAGGAGAAGAAGGGGGAGGCAGAATAGGGTAAAATACATCACATGAAGAGGCTCAAAAGATCATAGAGGAAAAAAAGGGACAAGGTGAGCATTGTTTGAACCTCCTCAATGAAGGATTCGACTCAAAGAGGGAATAACATACACAGTCATTGGGTATAGATATTTATCTTACTCTATAGAGAAGTAGGAAGGGAAAGGGGAAGGAAAAGGGAAAGGGGTACTGATAGAAGAGGGGGTAGATTGAGGGAGACAGTGGGTCAGAAGCAAAACAGTGGTGAGAAGGGAGGACAGGGTGAAAAGAGAGAAAAGTATAAATAGGGAAAAATAGAATGGAGGGAGATACACAGTAATCATAACTGAATGTGAATGGGATGACTTCTTCCATAAAATGGAAGTGGATAGCAAACTGGATTAAAAATTAGAATCCCAGAGTAAGTTGTTTGCAAGAAACACATTTGAAGCAGACAGATATACTCAGAGTAAAGGTAAAAGTCTGGAACAAAATATAGTTATGTTTCAGTTGAATTAAAAAAAGAAAGAAAGAAAGAAAGCAAAGGTGGCAGTCTTGACCTCAAACAAAGCAAAAATAGATCTAATTAAAAGAAATAAGTAAGGAGGCTACATCTTGCTAAAAAGTACCATGGACAGTGAAGTAATATCAGTAATAAACATATATGCACCAAGTGGTATAGTGTCCACATTCTTAGATGAGAAGTTAAATGAGTTACAGGAAGAAATAGCAAAACTGTACTGGTGGGAGACCTCAGCTTCCTCCTTCAGAACCAGGTAAGTATAACCACAAAATAAACAAGAAAGAAGTTCAGGTGGTGAATAAAATTTTAGAAGAGTTAGATATGATAAATCTGGAGAAAACTGAATGGGGATAGAAAGGAATGTTCCTTCTTCTCAGTGGTATATGGTACCTACACAAAAATTGACCATGTATTAGGGCATAAAAACCTCACATTCAAATGCAGAAATCTGAAACTCATCCTTTTCAGATCATGATGCAGTAAAAATTACATGTAATAAAGGGCTATGGATACATTAAAAGTTAGTTGGAAACGAAATCTAATTCTAAAGAACAAGTGGGTCAAACAACAGAATGTAGAAACAATCAATAATTTCATCAAAGAGAATGACAATAATGAGACAACATACCAAAATTTATAGGATGCAGCCAAAGTAGTTCCTAGGGGAAATTTTATAACTCTTAAGTGCTTACATGAAGAAAATAGAGAAAGAGCAGATCAACTAAAAATTGGGCATTCAGCTAAAAAAAGCTAGGAAAAGAATATTAGAAATCCCCAATTAATGGAGATATTACAAAGTATAAATTCTGAAAATCAAAGAAAAGACTAAATTGAAGATAAGAAAACTATTGAACTAATAAATAAAATTAAGAGTTGGTTTTATGAAAAAAACCGATAAAATAGATAAACCTTTGGTTAATTTGATTAAAAAGAGAAGAAAAACCAAATTACCAATGTCAAAAATGGAAAGGGTGAATTCACCACCTATGAAGAGGAAACTAAAGCAATAGTTAGGAACTATTTTGCCCAACTACATGCCAATAAATCTGACAATGTAAGTGAAATGGATGAATATTTCCAAAAATATAAATTGCCTGGATTAGCAGAAGAGGAAATAAAATACTTAAATAACCCCATCTCAGGGGAAAAAAATTGAACAAGCCATTAATGAACTGCCTAAGAAAAAGTCTCCAGGGTCACATAGATTTTAAAAATGAATTCTACTAAACATTTAAAGAAAGAACAATTAATTCAATACTATATTAACTTTGGAAAAGTTTGGAAAAATAGGCAAAGGAGTCCTACCAAATTCCTTTTATGACACAAATATGGTGCTAATACCTAAACCAAGAAGAGCCAAAATAGATAAAGAAAATTATAGATCAATTTCCCTAATGAATATTGATGCAGAAATTTTAAATAAAATATTAGCAAAGAGATTACAACAATTTAGCACAAGCATAATACATTATGACCAGATGGGATTTATAGTAGGAATGCAAGACTGATTCAATATTAGGAAAACCATCAGTATACTTGACCATATCAGTAACAAAAGTGACAGAAATCATGATTATCTCAATAAATACAGAAAAAACTTTTGACAAAATACTGCACCCATTCCTATTAAAAACACTAGCGAGCACAGGCACAAGTGGAGTTTTCCCTACAATAAGTAGTATCTATCTAAACCCATTAGCAGGCATTATCTTATCTAGGGATAAGCTAGAAGCTCTCCAAGTAAGATCCAGGATGAAACAAAAATGCCCATTATTACCACTATTATTCAATTGTACTAGAATTTTTGTACTAAAAATATTAGCTTCAGCTAATATTGTACTAGGAATATTAGCTTCAGCACTGTAAGAAAAGAGAAAAATTGAAATTAGAATAGGCAGTGAGGAAGCAAAATGATTGCTTCTTGCAGATGATATGATGGTATACTTAAAGAATTATAGAGAATCAGCTAAAGATCTACTTGAAATAATTAACAATTTTAGCAGAGTTGCAGGATATAAAATAAACCCACATAAATCACCAGCTTTTCTAAATATTGGTAACAAATCCAGTAGCAAGAGATAGAAAGAGAAATTCCATTTAAAATAACTGTAGACATATAAAATATTTGAGAATCTACCTGCCAAGACAAACCCAGGAATTATGTGAACACAATTGCAAAACATTTTTCACACAAATAAAGCCAGATCTAAACAGTTGGGAAAATGTCAGTTGCTCTTGGGTAGTCCAAGCCAATATAATAAAAATGATAATTCTGCCTAAATTAATTTACTTATTCAGTGCTGTACCAAACTGCCAACAGAAAGTATTTGATAGAGCTAGAAAAAAATAATAAAATTCATCTTGAAGAACAAAGGTCAAGAATATCAAAGGAATTCATGGGAAAAATGCAATGGAAAGTGGCATACCCATACCAGATCTAAAACTATATTATAAAGCGGCAGTCATCAAAACTATTTGGTACTGCCTAAGAAATAAGAGTGGTGAATCATTGGAAAAGGTTAGATACACAAGACACAGTAGTAAATGACTTTAGTGATGTTCTGATTGATAAGACCAAAGACTCCAGCTTCTGGGATAAGAATTCAGTATTTGACAGACACTAGTGAGAAAACTGGAAAATGGTATGCCAAACAGTAGGCAGAGACCAGCATCTCATACTGTATACCAAGACAAGGTCAAAATTGGGTACATGATTTAGATGTGAAAGGTGATACCATAAACAAATTAGGAGAACTAGGAATAGTTTACCTGTCAGATCCATGGAGAAGGGAAGGTTTATGCCTAAAAAAGAGAAAACATGAAATGCAAAATGGATAATTTTCATTACATTAAAAAGATTTTGCACAAACAAAATCATTGCAACCAAGATTAGAAGGAAAACAGAAAGCTCTGGGAAACAATTTTTAGTTGATGTTTCTGAGAAAGGCCTCATTTCTAAAATATGTAGAGAACTGAGTCAAGTCATTCCTCAGTTGATAGAAGGCCAAAGAATATGAGCAGGCAGTTTCAGATGAAGAAATTAAATTTATCTATAGTCATAGGAAAAAACGCTCTAAATCATCGTTGATTAGAGAAATACAAATTAACTCTGAGATACCACCTCACACCTATTAGATTGGGTAATTTAACAGAAAAAGAAAATGATAGATTTTGGAGAAAATGTGGGAGTATTACAACACTAATGCATTGTTGGTGGAGTTTTGAAGTGATCCAGCTTTCTGGAGAACAATTTGGAATTGTGCCCAAAGAGCTATAAAAATGTGCATACCCTTTGATCTAGCAACACCACTACTAGGTCTATATTTTAAAAGAGATCACAAAGAAAGGAAAGGACCCACATGTACCAAAGTATTTATAGCGGCTCTTTTTGTGGTGACCAAGAATTGGAAATTGAGGGAATGCCCATCAATTGGGGTTTTGGGAATTTTGAACAAGTTACAGTATATAAATGTAATGGAATACTATTGTACTATAAGAAATGCTGAGCAGACAAATTTCAGAAGAATCTGGACAGATTTACATGAACTGATGCTGAATGAAGTGAGCAGAACCAGGAGAACACAGTAACAGCAATGTTGTATGATGACCAACTGTAACAGACTTAGCTCTTCTCAGCATACAATAATCTAAGACAATTCCAAAGATCTATGATTCATCTATACATCTATAGATGTATCTATAGATCATCTATACAATGATCTAAGACAATTCCATGATGGAAAATGTCATCCACATCCAGAGAAAGCACCATGGAGTCTAACTGCAGATCAAAACATACTATTTTCCCTTTTTTTGTTTTTTTTTCTTTCTTATGTTTTCTCCCTTTTGTTCTGATCTTTATTCCACAACCTGACTAATGTGGAACTATATTTAACATGATTGTACATGTATAAGCTCTATCACATTACTTGTCTTGAGGGGGGAGAAAAAAAATTTGGAACTCAAAAATCTTACAAAAATGAATATTGAAAACTCTTTACATGTAATTGGAAAAAATAAAATACTAAGTGGGGGAAAAGAAGAGAAACATGTAAAGTTAAATACAAGTGAATGACCTTAAGGGACTAGACAGGGACAAACTGCTTACATTCAAATGTAAGATGATGATTACATATCCCCTTTGAACCCCATTGTCTGTCATTAACAGTTATAGAGGAAATCTATTCAAATAAAAGACCTAGGAGTGCCTCTGCTGTATCTTGATA
Organism: Bettongia penicillata ogilbyi; assembly: GCA_023548195.1. Classification (NCBI taxonomy): domain Eukaryota; kingdom Metazoa; phylum Chordata; class Mammalia; order Diprotodontia; family Potoroidae; genus Bettongia; species Bettongia penicillata. The sequence continues at coordinate 2,411,755 of JAJHZJ010000779.1, read as the reverse complement.
ATATTAAAAGAAGATTGAGGAAAGGAAGAAGAATACTAGGGGTTTGAGGGTAGTGTGACAAACAAAAAAGGCTAATATGATCTTAGGCTGCACTGAAGAAGGCATAGTGTTCCTGGCTAAGGAAATGATAGTCCCACTGCCCTCTTAACATATCTGGGATGTCTTATTCATTTATGGAGGCCATGTTTTAGAAAGGACATTTAGAAAGTGGAGAGCATCCAGTGTTTGACAAGGGTAAAAGATCTTTAAGGATTATGTCATATGAGTTTGAGGATAGAAACTAACCTAGAGAAAATTCCGGGTAGAGAGGCAGGACAAATGTTTTCAACAATTTGAAGACTTATCTTGGTAAGAGTGATTAAACTTGTTTTGCTTGGCCCGACGGATTCTATCTAGGAATCATAGATTCAGATTGCCAAAAGGAAGATTAAGACAATAAAAAGAAAGTCTTCATAACAATTAGAGCTATTACTAATTGAAATGGACTGCCTTCACTTAGTAGCTTCTTAGGAAGGCTGCTGGAATACATTCTTTGAGTATTTGCTGAGGGTATTCTTTTTCTGATATTGGTTTGATTTGACCTTTGAGGTGCCTTACAAGAATGAAGGTTTTATTTTGTCAGGAGACAGTGTATTCTAGACTTGGGAGTTGGCTTCAGTGAATTCATGGACAAGAGAAATTGAATATAGATTTGAAGAAACCATATTCCAGTTTAACTGAAAAAGGGTTATGGGCCATGAAGGGAAGTAACGTGAATGAGGGCTGGAAAGTTAGATTAGGAGGTACTTCCTCATACCTATTAGATTGGCTAATGGGACAGCAAAGGTAAATGACAAAGGTTGAAGAGAATGTGGGAGGAAAGGAGACATTAATGCACCGTTAGTGGAGTTGTAAACTCAACCATTCTTTAGAGCGATTTGGAATTATACCCATAGGATATAAAACCTTCTGACCTAGCAATACTACTACTAGGTCTATATCCCAAAGGAGATTTAAAAAACAGAAAGGAAAAGGAGATAGATATTTAGATAGATTGATTCTGGGGGCAAAGACTTAGAAATTGAGGGGATGTTCATCTATTGGGGAATGACTGAGCAAATTGTGGTATGTGATTATGATGGAATATTATTGTACTATAGGAAATGATGAGCAGGATGCTCTCAGAGAAACCTGAAAAGACTTATATGAGTTGATGCAAAGTGAAATGTACACAAAGTAATAGCAGTATTGTAAGATGATCTGTGAATGACTTAGCTACTGTCAGCAATACAATGATCCAAGACAACTCTGAAGGACTTGTGGTTAAAAAAAAAAAAGCTATCCCTCCCAGACGAAAAAGGGATGTTAATCTGAAATTTTTTTTAATATATTTATTTTTCTTGAGGGTTTTTTTTTGTCTATATTTTCTTTCACAATATGACTATTATGGAAATGTTTTGCATGACTACACATGTGTAACCTATGTCAAATTGCTTACCTTCTCAATGAAAGGGAATGGGGAGGGAAGGAGGGAGAAAATTCAGAATTTAAAGTTTTAAAAACATATTAATTGTTTTTATGTGTAACTGGGGAAAAATAAATACTAAATAAATATGTTTTATTTAAAAAAAAAGAAAGAAAGAAATATTAGAACCAGATTTTGAAAGAGAACTACTGAACAGTTCCTTGGTCAGACTTGTGCCTTAACAAGGTTATTTTGGAAGTTGTGTTGAGGATTACTTGGAGAGAAGAGAGATTGAAAGTAGGGAAACCTACTAATTGTGGCAATATAGTATGTAATCCCTTTATAACATTGTCGAGTGTCCAGGCACAGGGGTGGGAAACAAGCAGCCTCCAGGCCACATGTGGACTTCTTGGTCCTTGGGTGTGGTCTTTTGATGGAGTTCAAGTTTTACAGAATAAATCTCTTTTATTAAAGCGATTTGTTCTGTGAAGTTTGGATTCAGTCAAAGAGCCATTACAAAGAGGAATTATACTCTACTTTTAACCATATCTAGTTACGTTTCAGGATATACAATTTGATTTTATGTAAAAATGAAAATTTTTTTTGCTCATTTAAAGTTAGCATTTTATTACTACCAATGGTTCATTAAATATACCTTGCAAAAAAAAATCTTGGTTTTTTTTTGGTCATATTTCTTTTAACTAGTGCTTTGCCAGTCTCATTGCCCATTTTACTGCAGAGAACCTTTTCAGCATTTGGTAGTAAATCATGTACAAATGATTTTATTGATAGAAAAACATTTTTACCATGAGGATCATGTAGGCATGCTTGTGTAAATGGTAGATAATTTGATAGACAATACTTACATAAGTATCAGGTTTGGATAATCACTTTGGATTACTCATAGACAATTCAACATAGAATATTTTTAAAGGTTAATAGTAGTTTGTTGTTGTTCATTCAGTTGCGTCCATCTCTTCATAACACCATTGGGGTTTTTCTTGGCAAGATACTGAAGTGATTCACCATTTCCTTCTCCAGTTCACTTTACAGATGAGGAAATTGAGGCAAACAGGGTTAAATGACTTGCCCAGGATCACAGAGCTAGTAAATGTCTGAGGATTTTAACTCATCTTCCTGACAGTTGACTGAGCTCTATCCAGTGTGCCATCTTGCTTCCAAGCAGTAGTAATTTATATAACCTGAAAAAGTGACATGTAGAAACAATGAAAGCTAATTTTGTTATAACCTTTCTCTTTTTTTGTTTCCCTTTTCTATAAGCTGCTAATAGTAAATGGATCCAGGAGCATCCGGAAAGTGCATATAATCTAGTGAATTCTCCACACCTGAAGCCAGCTTGGGTCCTGGACAGGGCACTTTGGCACTTAACATGTGATGTTTCAGAAGGAAAATACAAAGAAAAAGGACTACCTGCTTTGATTGAAAATGACCAGCAAATGAATGTTAGTATCTCTAAAGATACACCTTACCGAAAACATAGTAACAGAATTTATGGCAGTAACAAAGTAAATTATTTGTTGTAACATAGTTTGGACTTGGTAATGCATATGATACATGTTTGCTATTTTTTTAATGCCCCGAGAAAAGTTTCTTTTTCTTTGTACTTTTTCAGAGTATTCGAAAAATAGTTTGGGAGGATATTTATCCAAAGATTCAACTCTGGGAATTTTTTCAAGTGGATGTTAACAAATCAGTGCAACAATTTAGAGCCCTTCTTACAAAAGGTAAAAGATAGTCACAAACTTAAAGAAATTTCATAAACATACCTCTCTATAAGACTATCAATCAATATAATTTCAGGGAGGTTTGAAAAGCTAAATTTGTATTTTTGCAGCTAAGAATTGTGAAATGAAGATTTTGAAAGAAATAGTTTATGTCTTATTTATGTAGTTGTAGGTTTTAACCTTTTAATGTGTTATTTTCTTGTTCTTTCAGAAAACAGGAAAACAGCCAGAAAATCTGATCCAAAGCAGCTTCTTAAGATTATTCAGGACCCAGAATACAAACGACTTGGTTGTACTGTAGATATGAACATTGCTTTATCTACTTTCATACCACATAAGTATGTAGCTCTGTTTTTCCTGTGAAATAGCTATCTTAGTAATTTTGAATTTTCAGACACTTTTAAATTAGCTGGGTAATAAATTTTATGAAATTTTATTGATCTCATACCTCCCAAGGGATTTCAGTCCTAGTTAGACCCACTCTAGGGTCCTAGTGCTATGCTAAGCCGAACACCCTACTCTGGTTGCCTTTCACATCTTCATTTTACCTGTAAGTTTTGCTTTGAATTCCCTGTAACTCAGCACTTCGTTGCACTTTCCCCTTTTAGATTTAAAGTTTATAGTCAAGCATTTAGTTAGTTAAACTCTTAGTAAGGGTTTGATAATTGCAAGGGAAATAATTAAGCTTAAAACATGCACAGAAATTCAAAGTATTCTAAAAGCTAACTGACCAATAAAGTAGTTTTATCTAAGCCTCCTAATTAAAATATAATTCCTATCCATTTAATTAAACCATCATTTTGGCCAGCACAAACTTACTGTTTATGTGTTCCCCTCATAAGTATGGTGTCAGTGTATCATTCTCTCAGGCTCTATGCCTAAGGATCCTTGACTCCATCCCTTTTCTCAGAGAAGGCACCTCATCTGTATGCTATCTAGGAGTCATCATCAAAGATCGGTTATGCAAATCTAAAAGGCACACAGATTATATCTACATATTATTCATACCAGAGGTATTGTTTCATCATACAGTTATTACATAAACTCATTAAATAATAATTATCATATTGTTGTATCTCATTTAGCAGTGGACCAGCTGCAATTGATGAGTGCTGCAACTGGTTTCGTAAAAGAATTGAGGAATTAAATGCAGAGAGACTTCGTCAAATGAACTACCATCAAGAACAGGTTTTGTTTATTTTACTGTTGTTTTGTTTCTTTGAATTTTATTACTGTTTTTTGGTTGGGTTTTTTTGTTTTATTTTGTTTTTTTACTGAAGTAACATAAACTTTAATGACTTTCAGGCTGTTAACTGTATTTTGGGAAATGTGTTTTATGAGCGACTGGCTGGCCATGGTCCTAAACTAGGTCCTGTTACTAGAAAACATCCTTTAGTTACCAGGTATTCTATATTTTTTTTTTATCTCTTTGATTTGCACTTAAAAACTTTATAGTCCTATATATTTTTCAAATGTACTTAAATATTTGAAGTGTGAATTTTAATAATTGAACTAGAAATAATTTAGAAAACATTTAATACTGACCTGTGTGTTAAGTTTGGTAATTTACATTATATGCTTCCTTAGTTGAAACAAGTTCATCAGTACTATTCATATTGTGATTTCTAAAAAAGTATAAAACTACTAAATAATTTTAATACTAATGCTGAACAACTCTGAAACTATTGTTCTTAGTACTAAAAATTACATTGCCCTATTCACCAGATTTTATTACTATGTAGTTTTGTATGTATTTATGGGTGTGTGTGTGTGCGCGTGCGCATGTGCATGCATGAAACTTGTACTGTACTCTTTAACAGTTAATGTGACGGTGAAAGTGGTACAAAATATTAGGAACATGAGATAAATTTGTAGAGGTTATTACAGTCTTTCTTTCTTCATTTTTCTGAGCTTAAATACCAAAAAGAGAATTTCTATACGTAAGAACACAAAAAGAAACTTCTTTATGAAACCATAAATTCCCATTTCATAATTTTTAAAGTAGAAAAATTCTGCTCATTATTTCCAAAACTTGTTTTGTTTTGTTTGTGCTCCCTTATTGTGAATTTTTTCTGTTTTCTGTGCATTTTTTAGAAGATTCAGTGACCCTCTTTTTTTTTTTGGCATCACTATTGCTGCCCTTCTTCTCCTCATTAAAAACAGAGATACAAAGGAAAAGGAAAAGCCCTTGTGAAAAATGAGCATAGAAAATGAATCTAGATAGTGGCAATATCCAAAAATGTATGTCTCTTTGTACACCTTGTATCCTTTACATCTCTGTCAGGAGATGTCTGGAGACTTGCTTGATAGTATATTATTGAAAGTCTTTCAAAATTTCTTTACCATGTTGCTATAATTGTATAATTGCAAAATACAAAAAGTATCTGGGAATCAGTTTACCAAAGCAGACAAAAGACTTGTATAGATATAGTTGCAAAGTTAAAGAAATAAATAGCTGGAGGAATAGTCAGTGCTCATGGCTAGGTTGTGCCATAATAAAAATGACATTACTGTCAAAATTAATCTACAATTTTAATGCTATACCAATCAAACTATCAAAGAGATACTTTTATAGATCTCAATAAAATTATGAAATTTCATTTGGAGAAATAAAAGATGTGTAATATCAAAGGAAATAATGAAAGAAGTTGGGAATGAAGGGAGAATAGCCATTCCAGATCTCATACTATATTGTAAAGCAGTTTGTAAATCAAAACCATTTGGGATTGATGGTTAAAAAACAGAGAAGTAGATCAGTGGAGCAGAATAAACAAGGGAGAACTAGAAACAATAGAACTAAGTTACCTCAAAACATATGTTACTTAGGGAAGAATTTGTATGTTGGCTTCTGCCAGTTGGACCAGCTGATCTTTTTAGATCGCAATGCCATCATTACTTTAGTTAATCCTCCCAGCTTTTTTTCCTTGACAGATTTGATAAACATACCATCAATACCTTCTTTTAAGTCATGGTTTAAAAAATATTGAGAAAAACAGTAGTAAAATGGTTTTAGGAATAAAATAATATAGATTTGCCTCCAAGTGATCAATTTATCAGTAATATCCAAACATGTAGTCTATGTCTCTTCGTCCTGTCTATAAGAATATCATGAGAGACCTTGTCAGATGTCTTGATGAATTAGAAATGTACAATGTCCATAACATTCCTCTAGACCAGTTTTTTCCTTAAAAGGTGGTGAAACTATTCTTGAGATTTAATTAGTCCAGGGGAATAAGGTTCAAACTATTAACATAGCTTCCTGGTTATCTAAATACAAAAATACAGTGTTAAGTGAGGTCATATGGTTCTTCAGGCCTGAAACATATTTCTTTCCATTCCTAAAAATGTAGTAAGCATTGATAAGTACCTACTATATACTTCAGGTCACCTGTATTTTCGTAACCTCACAACTTCCTTCAACTCTCCACTTTTTCTCATTCCACATATTCAGTTACTTGCAGTTCTTGTCAATTTTACCTCCACAGCCCCTCTCGGATCTTCTCACACTGCTGCATCTACCTTAAATCTTGGTCTTAGTCCCTCACCTGAACTGTTCAAGTAGTCTCTTTATTGATTTCCCTTCTCAAGTCTCTCCCAATTCCTGTATTCCTTGATACAACTGGCAGTAATATTCCTAAAGCATGAGACCCATGCTTTGTTATATAATATTTATTACATTAATATTATGTTAAGAATAATATAACACAGTGTTGTATTATATTACATAATAATACTATTATTTTATAATGTTATATATATTCCTAAAGCACGTCACTCATATTCTCAGTCAACTCCAGAGACCCTCTGTAATTTTTAAGGGCAAATGTAAGCTTTGATTTTGGACTCTTAAAGCCAGCCCTTTCCAGATTAGTTCTAATCTACCTTTCCACCTTTGCACATTATTCTCCATGTGCTTTACAGTCCAGAGCACTTGGAGCAGAAAAACTTGCTGTTTCTCATATGTAAGAACCAATCACCTTTTTGTGGCTTTACCCAGATTCTTCCCCATGCCTGTAATGTACTCCCTCCTCATCCCTGCCTCTTAGAATTCCTTTGTTATCATTATTCAGTTGTTTCAGTCATGTCCAACTCTTCATGACCCCATTTGAAATTTTCTTGGCAGTGGAACTGATGTAGTCTGCCATTTCCTTCTCCAGCTCATTTTACAAATGAGGAAACTGAGGCAAATAGGGTTAAGTGACTTGCCGAGAGTCACACAGCTAGTAAGTGTCTGAAGCAGAATTTGGACTCTGGTATTCCTGACTGTAGTCCCAGCATTCTATCCACTGCGCCACCTAGCTGCCATAGAATCCCTAGTTATCCTCAAAGCTTAGCTCGAGCGACTTCTCATATATCCTTTCTTGATTCACCTTCTAGAGACGCTTCACAAAATTGTCTGATGCTTATTTTGTATTTGCTTATGTATATGCATATTGTCCCCCATTCCCTTCTTCAGCCATGAAATAGTGAAAGTTCTTTGAGCTGCAGTGGTTGTTCATTTTTGTGTTGGTATTCCTAGTGCCCGGTGCATGTTAGGTGCTTCATAAATGTTTATTACTGATGCTGACTGAATACAGACTGAGGCATGTTATTTTTCATTTTCCTTCATTTTATTCAAGTCTTCTGATACAAAATGACTAGTAAGGAAATATTTTATAAAATAGTATATGTATCTATATCTGTATGCTTACCTTCTCAGGGAGGGGGGAGAGGAAGAATTTGGAACTCAAAACTTTAAATAAAATGTTAAGAAATTGGAAAAATAAATAAAATGAGGGTTGGTTAGTTAATTGCTTCATGAGGGCTTAGAAACGTCCATTGGATTTAGCAATGAAGATATCATTGGTGATCTTGAGAGGATACTGTGAACTGGATAGTGTTTCAGGGGGTTGAGAAATGAATTGGAGGTGATAGTTTGGCAGGCAGTTAGTAGACAGCTTTTTGGGAAATTTTGGTTGGAAAAGGGGAAAAGATATAAGATAATAGCTTAAGGAGATAGAGTCAAATGAAAGTTTCTAGGGTTGGGGCATGTTTTCACCAGGGAAAGAGTTGATGGATAAGAAGAAATTCATAATCAGAAAATGAGATTATCTGATTACCAAAGGAGCAGACGCTTAGAGGAGATAGGAGGGCATTAATAGCACAAGTTGGGAAAAAAGTGTTAGATTTCCAATCTCCATATTGTCCAGTTTAGGAGTTCCTTATGCTGATGAAAATACAGTACTCTTGAGGCTGGAGAAAAGAAGGAGAGAGGGCACTGATGAATCTAATATTATTTAAATTGTAGAACTGAACAAGAGAGGAATTGTGTGGTGGTCTCAGTTTTTTGCAGTAATGTCTGAGTTGAGGTCCTCTGTTGAGAAGTTGGGAGGAGATGGTATTATAGATTACCCTATTAAAAAGGAGATGGTTTAAAATAAAAGAAATATGCATTTATTAAATGCCTACTATATAACAAACACCATGAAATAGTATTATTTCTCATTTGATAATTGACACTATGGGAAAGGATGTAGGATCAATCATGTGAGAGGAAAGGACTGAAATGAGAGCCTAATTGATTTTGGATAACATAAATTTATTGTGGAGCAAGTCAGCATGGTTTTGTGGCTTTGCACATTGGCATTCAGCAAATTAGAAGCAAGAATGAAGAACCTATGTGGCAGGAGTAATCCAAAGAAATGTTTAGAGAGTAAAAAATTTGATTTATTACTCACCTGTACAGCTGAATGACAGCTTTCTGAGCTTAATACCATCTCTGCATAATTTTTTCATTAGTTATATGATCTTTGACCAAAGTATTATGGACAAAAGTAGAGAGAGCATTGAATTTGGAGTCAGAGAATATTGTTTCACATTCTAGTTGTGCCCTGAGTAGCTCTGGGAACCTGGAAAAGCCATTGAACCCTGGACTTGAACCCCCTTCGTATCTGTAAAATAGTGGTAATATTCTCATCATCTCCTTCACAGAATTGTGAGGTTCCAGTGATTGAATTACTAAAAAGCTTTGTCAATTACAGAAAAGAGAGAGAGAGAGAGATAGAGAGAGAGAGAGAGAGAGAGAGAGAGAGAGAGAGAGAGAGAGAGAGAGAGAGAGATCTAGCCTTAGAGAGAGGAAGCCTTGCATTCAGATTTTGCCTAAGGTACAAACTAACTTGTGACCATGGGTGAATCATGTCACTTTTTTGGGCCCCAGGCCCATCTGAAAGTGTTAGATTTCCTATCTCCATATTGTCCAGTTTAGGAGTTCCTTATGCTGATGAAAATACAAATCCAAAATAGAAAAAGAAGTTATTCCAATCTTTTTTTATCCTGCACACCAACTCAAAGTGCTACGTCAAAACAATTCCTCCATGGTTTATATTGAAATTTATTTCCTACAAATACTATGAAAACTACTTTTATTCATTCTGGGTGCCGAAAAGCTTAATTGTCACACTGATTGAAGTTTTATCCTAAATTTTTTTTTGCATTGCCTTAATATTGAATTATATCTTCACAGATACTTTACTTTCCCATTTGGAGAAATGACACTTGCAGAAGAAGAAACATTTATTAATCGCCCAGATAAAAGTTGTTTCTTCATGGCCCATAATGGCTGGGTAATGGGAGATGATCCTCTTCGAAACTTTGCTGAACCAGGTATATCTTTGTTATAGTTGTGTGGTTGGAACCAAGAACGATTTTACTGCAACTCAGTCATATATGTTTCATTTGTTTTACTTTGCATCATACACTGCTAAAAAGATGATTAGGATAAATATTTTTACTCTGACAAAAGCACCTTACAGGCATTTATATATATATGAATATAATTTTCTTAATGCAAGCTAGGAATTACTTTTAGAGGGTTCTTTTTAATATATTGATTTTACCTTCAATTTAACCGCTGTTTCAGCTGAGACAGTACTTTCCTTTACATTTTTGTGCATGGAGTGTCTCCAGCACATATTAATAGCTAGCATTTACATAAGGCTTTAAAGTTTGCAAAACACTTTGTTTGATCCTCACAACAACCCTGTGAGGTAGGTTTTATTATAATCCCTATTTTATAGGTGATGAGGAAACTGAGTCTGGTAGACCAGTCTCACAAACCTAGTGTCTTAGGCAAAATTTGAACTAGGGTCTTTCTGGACTTTCTTAAGTCTAGCACTGTATCCACTGTACCACCAAACTACCTAAGCCTCATGTGCCAAGCATTTGGAAATGCAGCTTAAGGATGATTTTTCAGCTAGTAGTTGATACATATAGAGCCCTAAAAATTTTCAAAATAGATAAAGCTTGTCCTTTGTACCTTCAGACTTTCTTCACTCCATTTTCACTTCTTAACCATCCTCTTACCTGCTTCCACATATTCCCTAATAGCTTCATACTGCCCTCTGTCTGTTCAAAGACCCTACTTTCCATACAGACCTACCATTTCTTTAAATGCCCCCATATTTCAGAATTTCTTCCCCTCTCCTATCTTAGACAAAATTAACCTTCAAGGATCTCAGATGTTAGGCATTCTGATTTCTAATTTGGAGTAAATTATAAACATTATACGACTTAACAGGATGGGGTTTGCATTTTTTCATTGCTTTTAAGCCACTAATCTTCAACTCATGCAATATAAGCCCGAGATACTTGTGAGCAAAAGGGCTTTCTTTATATTCATTGTCTATTCTGCCAATGCCTTTTGCCCATCAATTTCTTCTGTTATATCCTTTCAAGGGGAAGTCTTCAGCAGGGTGTACTCCCTTCTCTTTTAGACACTATTTTCAAAAGAGAAAGTTCCCTTCCTGTTTTATGTTTGAGAGACAAAAAGGAGACTGAGGCAATTTCTCAATATTTCTTAAATTTCTTTGACTATCTTCAGCAATCCTTTTCTCTCTCATTTTGTGGGCTATCTAGTTTGGAAGTTAATAAAGTTATTAAATATAAAACATTTTACTAAAGTTAAATAACTTTGATACCCCGAAACCCAAATTTTCTGTAGACTCAATGTTTCCAGTTACATAATTATAGGTTATAAAGCTGTTTTTCAAGAATGGATCTCCTATTTAACTTAGGGTTTTGACTATATTATTTTATGTTTCCTATATGATAGTTTGCTGTTTATTTACCTACCAACCTCCTAAAGACAACATTAAACGTGTTAAGAACTTCCTATATTTAGAGCGTGATGATAGACTCTGAAGAATATAGAAACATCATATAAGAATTGATCTGACTTCAACTTATATATATGTAGAGGTCAGAGTAGATTTATATCATGTTCATGCGTTTTCATCTGTTCCTAGTTTTGAATCAGTACCTGTTGACTGTATCATTTTACTTTTTTGTTGTTTCTCTTACCTATTAGCTGGAATTCTGATTCTTCTCACTAGTATGTAATTATTAAACAGTGAAATGTTTTTATCATTCAAAGAAAAGGAGCTATACATATTCAAATGTATTTTTCATTTCATATTGGATCTTTTTATCTCCCAGAGGATACTAACATAACATCAATATACATTCAAACCCCTTCACAGTCTAGTCAGTCTCATTGGATATTACTCCTCCTTTCTGTACATTGATTCAACCAAACTGGCCTACTCTCTGTTCCTCATATAGGATTCTCCCTCCTTAACCTTCACTTCCTAGAATTCCTTCTCTCTTTCTTTAAGCTGCAGCTCAAGCAGCCTGTATATGAAGCCTTTCTGTTTGAGACCCTTCCCCCCACCAAATGTTTGTATACTTCTTTACTAAAGTAGTTTTATTAACTACTCTTAATGCTGTAGATAATTATATATACTCGTTGCGTCCCTCATTATAAGTTCCCTGTGAGTAGAGGTGGTTTTATTCTTTGTACTTTCACTTAGCACAGTGCCTGGCACGTAGTGGGAACTTAGTAAATGTTTGTGGATTGATTCAGAAAGCATTTCTTAAATGCCGTTTATGTACAAGCCTCTAGGCTGAATGCTTGGGAGGATAATTTCAGATAAAATGATCTCTGCCCTCATAGAGGTTACAGTTTAAGTGGGAAATGGTATAGTACATAATGTTACCTATTAAGCACATTAAAGAATTGTAAAACAAAACTTTTTGTATTACAGTCAGTAAGAAAAAAATCACCACCAACTGGAAATGGTTGGCTTCATGGAAGAGGAAAAATTTGAACTGGATGTTAAAGGATAGGATAGGGTGGAATTTAGGAGGCAAGAAAAAAATAGTACAGTCTGGTTAGAGTACAGGCTATGGGGAGGAGAATGTATCAGTTGAGATGGAGCTAAATACGTACAGAGGCACCACATGGTGAGACAATCTTGAATGACAGGGAGATGAGGTTGAACTTAGCAAGTTTAAGTGACTTGTCTGTCTGAGGACAAATTTAAACCCAGGTCTTTCTGACTTAGTTCCAGCACTCCATCTAGCTGTCCCAGGGAAAGGAAAAATATTAATATTAAATGAATAATTAAATAGTTAAATGAATGATAAATAAATCAGATTTAATTCAATTTAATTCTTAAACATGTCATTTTACTCAACTGTAAAATAGGGATTATAATATTTACCTCCCAGGGTTGTTGTAAATCAAATGAGATAATACTTGTAAAGCACTTAGCACAGAGCCTGGCACATAGGTGCTATGTAAATGCTAACATCATCATCACGATCATTATTACTCTTGGTGATCTCATTAGCTTCCATGGATTCATTTATCACTGCTATGCAGATGAATCTCAGTTCTCTGTATTGATCTCTAGTCTTTTTCTTGACAGCTAGTCTCACATCAAACATTGGATGTTTCAAACTGCGTATCTTGCAGATATATCAAACTCAAAAATGACTCAAAAGAAAACTCATTATCTTCCTTACTCTGTCTTCCTCCAAATCTTCCTCTCTTCTGAGCTTCATTATTACTGTCAAAGAAATCATCATCCTTTTAATCACTCAACTTCCCAAATTTAGTGTCATCCTCAATCTCACTCACCCAACATCTAGTTAATTGGCAAATCTTGTGGTTTGCATCCTCTCTGTCTCTCCTGAGTCTCCTTATCACTTATATAGCCACCACCCTATTTCTGTCCCTCGTTACCTCTTACCTATGTTATTGTAATAGTCTCTTATTTAGTCTCAATGCCTCAATTCTTTACCCATTATAGTCAATATCCCCAGAACAGCCAAAGTGATTTTCCTAAAGAAGTCCAACCAAGTCATACACAAATAACCTCCCTCCTTCTTACCCAACATTTTCAGTTAAGTCCAGTAGTTCCACATTACTTCCTAAGTTCAAATATAAACTCTGGCATTAAAACTCTTCACAACCCTGGCTTGTTACTCTCTTTCAGTTTTGTTTTATATCACTGCCCTGCACATAACCTTACAGGCCAAAACTGGCATTCTTATTATCTCTCACACACAATATCCCATCTCTTTTCTGCATGACTTCATATTGCCTATCTTTCTGCCCTGAATATTCTCCCTTCTCATCTCTGCCTCTTAGAATTTATGGGCCTCCCTCAAGACTCAATTTAAACACCATCTTTTTCAGGAGACCCCATCTGCACTTTCTCCTCTAAGGGTTGCCTTTTATTGTTGTATATATCTTGTTTATACCTTTTATGTTCACAGTGTCTCCCTTATTAGAATGTAAAGTCCTTGAGGCCAGAGACTTGCTTTTCTTTTTTTTTTACATTACCAACATTTAACACATCACCTAGAACACAGTAAGTATGAAATAAATGCTTGGTGATTGATTCATATTTTTATACTATTGAAAACAAGTTCTCTTTTTTTTTACAGGTTCAGAAGTTTATCTGCGGAGAGAGCTCATTTGCTGGGGTGACAGTGTTAAATTACGCTATGGAAATAAGCCAGAAGACTGTCCATACCTTTGGGCTCACATGAAAAAATATACTGAAATAATTGCCACATATTTCCAGGGAGTACGCCTTGATAACTGCCACTCCACCCCTCTTCATGTAGCTGAGGTATGGAAAACTAAAACATATCATAAAAATAAATTCAGGAAAGCTAGGGGAGAATATTTAAAGCAAAAAATCATATGCCAGCTTTTAATGATTGGATACTTTGTCTACCTTGGTTTTATTAGTTGATTTTTGATGATATTGTTACATTATGAAATATTTACAAATTAATATTTTCAATTTAACTTTTAGAGTGGGGAAAAACATCCTTAAGCAATATAGTTTGTTGATAATTTGCAAAGTACTAGCGGTTTATGCTTGATCTTTAGTTGATTGTTTCTAGGTTTCTTTTAGTACTTTCTTAACACTATAATGCTGTGTAGCATATTCTGTATTTCAGTATTTATTCAGGTATATAGATTTCTCCCTCTTCCCCCACCTGATTTTCCTAAGGGATAATTTCTCACTCAATTCTCTTAAAAGTTATTTTGTTGTTTAAAAGTGATTGAAGAGACATAATCACTGTATCTCTGCTAATGAGATCCTATATCTATAGATATATACATGTGCATATATATGTGGAATTATAGTTTTATGCAAACACACATATGCAGACATTATAACAGTACCAATGAAAGGCTTACACAGAAACGACGATCCTTTTCTGTCAGTATAGCCACCACAAAAAGCAGGAAAGTCATTCTTCTTTATACTGTTAATTTCCTAATATCATACACATATCTCCCAGCATTATTTTTTAGTATATTTCTACATTGTTGTAAAATGAAATGACTAAGATATTAAATTCTATTGAGTTTTAATGTAGAATTTATTTTAAAATGAAATTTCATTGATTTCCTATCTCTTGATGACTGACCCTCTCAAAAAGAAGGACTATCCATTGTAGCAGTTATACTAATGTATTTTGCAGTAATACTAATGTATTTTGAAGCCAGTTATATTGTCATATTGAGTTAATTTTCTTATTAGCATATAAATGTGAGTATAAGCATTAATAGTTCTGTTGTCGCCTTCTGTGTTAGGCTGTTGTGTTAGGCTATTAGTAAATCCTCTTGAGCCAGCATTTGAAACTATTAAGGCAGCTAGGTAGTACAGTTGAGTAGAGCATGGAACCTGTAGTCAGGAGGACCTGAATTCAAATCCTGCCCCAGATGCTAGCTGTGTGACCCTAAACAAGTCACTTAACCTCTGCTGATTAACTTAACTTCTAATTTCCTCATCTGTAAAAAGGGTATGATAATATGATGTACCTCTCAGGGCAGTTGTAAAAATAAAAATGAAATAGTATTTGTGAAATAATTTGCAAATCTTAAAGCACTATATAAATGCTAGTTATTGTTATCTAGTTGCAATTTTGCAAATTTAGTGTGCACGTAACTATTCTTTGGAGTCTATCATTTTTCTACAGACTGATGTATATTTTGGCAACCCACCAATAACCATTATTTTAACTTTTGTAATATTATTTAGAGGTTTGTATTTGTCAATAATATTAACTTCGATTATCTTTTTGTTTTAAATAAAAAGAATGTGACAGAGTGAATACAGAATGGTCTTTGATGTCAGGAAGCCCTGGATATAAGCTCTACTTCTTAACCACACTGGCTGTGTGACCTAGGGCATATCACTTAACCTCTTGGTGTTCCCAGGCAATGAATGGTTAAGGCTGTAACTGGCAGGAAAGGGGCCATAATGCATTGGAAGAGAGAATTCCTCACCCAGAATTTCTCACACCAATTGGATCATAAGACTCATCCAAAGAAAAATTTTAATAAAGAATTTTTATGATATATCCTCAAAGAAGAGATATAAAGATGCCCCTTGATGAGGATGCTAAAAACATATACATATATGTATGTATGTACACATTAATTCAGATAATTAAAACTTAAATTTTTTACTTATAATCTGAAATTGTTACAAAAGCCTACTATAAATCCCATAATACATAATTAGAATATGGGTTCTCCTTATTGCTTATTAATAGAATTCAGTGTATTCAGCAACCTTTCTGCATATATTCTGGTAAATGTTTTTCTGCACAAGCCTGTTAACTGATTACTGGGTTAGCATTAGCTACCTGGTTCGCACTAGCTTCAGCCCCTGCACAAGTGCAGGTTGTGTTTCTTAAGAGACTTTAAAAGTTTATTGCAATCTGTAGGAGATGTTGGCTGCAGCCAGGTCAGTCAGACCTAATCTTTATGTGATAGCTGAACTCTTCACGGGCAGTGAGTACCTCGACAATGTCTTTGTCAATCGCCTGGGAATTACCAGTCTGATTAGAGGTATTAAAAATCAATGGGAAGCCATGCAAGATGGCATTGTTATGATTCAAATTTTTTTAATGTGACACTAACATTCTCTTTCTTCTTCTTTTTTTTCCCCTTGTATCCTTATGTCTCTTGTAAATTCTAATTTTTTTCTTTTTTGACTGTGTATGTTGATTAATTCTCATACTGGCTGTGTGTGTGTGTTGGGTTTCTTTGTCATTTTCATACATAACATATATTTAAATTCTTTTGGGGTTTCTTTTTGGCTTTCTGTGTTGTCCTGCCGCATGGCAATTCCCTGTGTCTAATCTGTGCCTAGTCTTATGTTCTTTTTATTATTCTTGCCCTACTCATTTGCTTCTCTCGCTTTTGTGGTCATGCTTCTTGTAGTATATGCTTGATGCTGCTAGGAAATTACAGCCCAATTTGTATGTAGTGGCTGAGCTGTTCACAGGAAGTGAGGAGCTGGACAATATCTTTGTGACTAGGCTGGGCATTAGCTCCTTAATAAGAGGTAGGCTTGCTGTAGTGTAATTTTTTTTTTGTCTAAAAAGCATGCATGGTATTGGTTTAGTTGATGAAAAGGCATTTGTTAGTCATGCACATTGCTTAACGGGTTTGTAACGCAGTTAATTAAAATAAAAAGGTCTTTTAGTTATTCATTCAAAGTAATGACTAAGGATAATTGGAATTCAACTTACAGTTTATTGTAGGAATATGTCATCAGTAACATATTCCTGTTATAGAAGAAGGTACTTCATTTTAAATTAAAAGCAGTTAGAACAATCAGTGAGATTCTTTAATCGTAGATGTTTACATGATTTAAAACAGAAGATCCAAACCATTTTTTTGGTAGATAAAAAAAAATGCTTGACTTTTCTTAAATATCTTCCACCTTGAAACCTGGTGGTATCCTTGAATTTCCTTTACTAGTCACCTTGCAGCCAAATCCTTTATGAATGCTGAATATTCACTTTATATGAAAAATTTATTTTCAGTAAAATTTCATGAACGTTTCTCCTACCAGTTAAATATTTGAATTTGTTTTAAAAAGCTAAATCCTTGGTTACTCTTAAAGTAACCTTACTGTTTGTATAGATTGCATAGTATTCATACTGGCAGTAAGAATTATTAATACTTTCTTGAATGTTGCTTGAACAAGTTATCAGTGTATGTTTTTCACTGCAGAGGCAATGAGTGCTTATAATAGTCATGAAGAGGGCAGACTAGTTTACCGATATGGAGGAGAACCTGTTGGATCCTTTGTTCAACCATGTTTGAGACCTTTAGTGCCTGCTATTGCACATGCTCTATTCATGGATATTACACATGATAATGAATGTCCTATTGTGGTAAGCATCTGATCTGTTTCTTATGTTAACTTGTTTTTACTGAATGTCATATATAGTTTACTGATTTTCCAGATTTCAAAATTCATAAAGGATCAGACCATCAGAGTACTCATAAGGGTTTATGACATTGACATAGACATAGTGAGTACTTATGCTGTAATTGATTGATCTAATTATGCTGCTGATTGATTGGTTAAAGAAAAAGTCGACATGAAAACTTAATGTTGTGCAGTTGTCTTTCTGTTCAGTTTTTTTGTATGATGACACTATGTATAGCTCTGAAAGAAAATACTTTTTCCCCCTAGCATCGGTCAGCATATGATGCTCTCCCAAGTTCCACAATTGTTTCCATGGCTTGTTGTGCTAGTGGAAGTACAAGAGGCTACGATGAATTAGTACCTCATCAGGTGTGTATGTGTTCATTTTATAAATATATTAGTGTAATAAATTGGCTTGATGTTTTTTACTTTGATTTTCTTTCTAAAATAAACTTTATTGTTGTCTTTTGTTTTTATATCCCTTAAAAATTCAGTAAATTTGATCCGTGTATAGAAAAAGTATAACAGTATATTCAGTGTTTCATATTTGTTGTCTTCTCCTCTGCCTCTAAAAAGGAGTAGGGAGAGGTGTGTATTTATATCTCTTATTTAAAGGTAAAGCTTGTTCTTTGTAATTTTGCAGCATTGATTTCCGGTTGTTTTGTGGTTGTTGCTCTTTCCTTTTACATTATTGATTGTTATAGTCATTGTTCATAGTGTTTTCTTGGCTCTACTTATTTCATTTTCCATCAGTTCATGTAAGTCTTTCCATACTTTGCTGTATTCTCTTTGTCATTTCTTACAACACAGTTACATACCATCATAATTATGTACCACAATTTGTTCAGTCATTCCCCAGTTGATGGGCATCTAAATTCTTTCCAGATCTTTGCCACCACAAAAAAAAAAAAAAAAATGCTACCATATATATTTTGGTGTATATGGGGCCTTTCATGTTTTTTTACCGGTGACCTTCTTGGGGTATATGCCTAGTAGTGGAATATCTGGGTCAAAAGTTAAGAAGATTTTATTTATTTTATTCACATAATTCCAGTTGCTTTCCAAAATGGTCCTACGGCTTCACAGCTTCACCAATAATGTATTATTGTTCCTATCTTTACATATTCCCTCCAACATTAACTATTTCTGTCTTTTGTCATCTTTGCCAGTTTGTTGATTGGGAGGTAAAACCTCAAGTTTTGCATTTCTTTTATTAGTGATTCAGAGCATTCTTTTATATGGTTACTAATAGTTTTCAATTTTCTTTGAGAATGCTTTGTTCATGTCCTTTGACCACTTTTCTGTTGAGAAATAGCTTTTATTTTGTCTTTTATATTTGTTAATTGTCTGTATATCTTAAATACCAAACCCTTATCAGAGAAATTTGCTTAAAAGATTTTTTCCCATTCAACAGTTTCTTTTCTCATCCTAGAGACACTAATTTTGTTTGTGCAAAAGCATTTCAGCTTCATATAATCAAAATTGTTTATCTTTTGAAATTAACTATATTCCTTGTTAGATCAAGAATATATTTCTTACCCATAGCAATAAAAATTTTGTGATCTGTTTCTCTTCTGATTTCTTAATAATATGTTCTTTAATATTCACATCATGTATTTGCTTTGAACTTGTTGTGGAAAAACTTTAATTCTTACTGTTGAAGAGTCATCATTTTTCTTGATGTATAGGTACATACGTGTGTGTGTATACACATATATATTTCCCCTTTTTATAGATTTCTGTAGTATCTGAAGAACGGTTTTATACTAAGTGGAATCCTGATGCATCTTTAAATGCAAGTGAAGTTAACCTACAAAGTGGAATTATTGCTGCAAGACGGGCCATTAATAAGTTACATCAAGAGCTTGGAGCTAAAGGTTTTATTCAGGTATAAAATTAGATTATTGCTATAATTTAAAAGACTTATACTATAGTAAACTTCTTGGGAAAATAGATGGTTTTCTTTTATTTACTTAGGTGTATGTTGATCAAGTTGATGAAGATATAGTAGCAGTAACAAGACACTCACCTAGTATTCATCAGTCTGTAGTGGCTGTGTCTCGAACTGCATTCAGGAATCCTAAGACATCATTTTACAGCAAAGAAGTTCCTCAGATGTGCATCCCAGGTAACATAATTCAGGTTGTTTAAATAATTATAGTATGTGGCTAAATTTTGCCATTACATAACTTTTCACCCTTAGCTTTTTTACTTCATTCCAGGTTTACCATCAGACTTCTATTTCTTTTATTATCTTTGGATTTATGTAACACAGGGATTTAATTAGACTGTGTCATCAAACACATACCTGAAAAAGAGGTTCCACTACAACATCTCCAACAAGTAGTCATCCAGCCTCTCTGTGAAGACATATAATAGGGGAAGACCCATTCCTTCCCATAGCAGTCCATTCCACTTTAGAACAACTCTATGTGTTAGGAAGTTTTTCTTGACATTAGCCTAAATTTATTTCCGTGAAATTTGCACATGTTGTTCCTAGTTCTGCACTTTGGATCCAGGTAAATAAGTCTAATTTATTTTTTGGATGATAGCTCTTCACAAACCTACCTATCATTTCTTCTTGGCCTAAAACATCAGGAGTTTTTCACTGTGATAACACATTGCTGACTCATTGAGCTTGAAGTTAGTTATAAAACTAAGGTCTTTTTCAGAACAACTGCTATCCACCTGCACCTACCCTATTTGTAAGACTTTGCATAGCGTAGTTGATGGAGTCCTGCACTTGGTTAGGAACACCTGACTTTGGATTCTGTTTCAAGACATACTAGGTGTGCCTGGCTGACTCTGGGTAAAAACTTCTCTCAGCTTCTTTTTCCTCCTTTGTAAAATAGACATCATAGGAGCACCTACTTCATAAGGTTAGACCAAAGATCAAATGGAATATTATATGTGAAGTGCTGTCTACTATTTTAGTAATCCTGTTGCAGAGGAAATAAGGATAGTTTGGAATGGCCTGTTCTTGATGAGGCCATGCTGTTTTGTCTACTTGCTGCTTTCTTTTCTAAATATTACCTGCTTCTTAAATGATCTGTTACAGAATTTCCACACAAAATTAAGGATACTGACTTATAGTTAACAAAATTTATTCTCTTCCCTTTTTTGAAAATTAGTACACTTACCCTTTTTCTTTCCTGCTTTAGTGTATCAATCTTTCAAATATCATTGACAGTCCTAGGCCTAGAAAACAGAAACAAAATAAAGAGTTGAACATCTCCATCAGTAATCTTTGTGTCTTCTACCCTCTCCCCCCATAGCAATACTATCTATTCCTTGGATCTCTTATTTCTCCTAATATAGTTTTAAAAATTAAAAAGCCTTTTTGTTGTCTTTAGTTTTTCTCACCACCCTCGACTTGTTCTGAGATGTAACACTCTTGATGCTGGTCTTATGGATTATGCATTATCTTTCTATTCATGTTTCTTCCTCTTTCTTTCATCTGAAATACCTATTTTTTATCTTTAATTGATTGCTATATTTTGTGTGCATCTACATTGGTCTATTTAGACAACTCCAGTATTTCTTTTTTATCAGAATTGTTTCCATCTGTGTGCTCAATATTTTATTCTTGAGAATTTCCCATCCCTCATGGACTTACTTCCTCTAAAAATTTTAATCTATAAGATCTTCCCTACTCATCTGAACTCCTTAAAAGCTGTTTTCCAGAAATTTAGGGTGCATGTCAAACTCCCTGGTTTTCGTATTCTCTGTCAGAAATTATAATAGGGAGTAGTCACTTCCCCACAAGGGTCTCATCATATCTACCTCAGCAAGCAATTTTTCCTTATTATTGAGAATGAGACCCAGAATGGAATTTTTCTCTCTTCATTCCTCTACTTTTTGAAGGAAGAAATTCTCAGTAAGTCAAGAAGTTATTAATTGCACAGCTTTTTCAAGAAAGAGATGTCCAGCAAATGCCTAGATAATTGAAGTTCCCCATCGCTGCTATGTAATGTGTCTATTCTAGGGTACCCAGTCTTCTCTATTTCCTCTCAGGCTTTGTAATATAATTTGATTAAAAAAGCATTTCACCTCTTTCCATTGATTTTCACCCAAATTCTCTCCACCATAATTTCCTTCTTCTGGTTCCTGAATTTCCTCACATAAGCATATCATCTTAATGCTATCTTGATTTTTCTCACATACCTCTTTACCTATCCTGTTTCTTTTGAATAAGACTTATCCATCCAGAGCCATTCTTTAGTCAATGGATTTCACCTTGCCACATACCAGTGAGACCTGTGAGGTCAATTTTACTTCTTTACGTTATTATCCATCTCCTTTAGGGGTAGCTTGTATGTTTTCATAAGTATGTCATTCTACTATCTTTTTTTAAAAGTACAACTAAGGAAACAACCACAGAGAGGTAATGTGACTTTTCAAACCTGTATATCAAGTTATAGTGCTAATATCAAACTTTTCAAAGTATAACTATCTTTTAATTCACAGGTATTTAATAAATACTTAACTCATATTCAAAACAGTGCTAATTTGGGGGTTTAGGAGCATTGGAAAAGTGTTCTAATATAAAACAAAGTATCCTCTTTCAAGGAACTTGCAGTCTATGTGACATAAACCATTAACAAATAACATAAGGTAGTAAATAAAGTGATATAGTTCTTATGGTAATAATAACTAGCATTTATATAGTACAGCATTTATATAGTATTTTATAGCAAAATATCTTGTTTGATCTTTCATGAGAATCCTATGAGGAAGACACTACAAATATGATTTCCCCCATCTTACAGATGAGGTTAAGTGACATAATTATGGTCATACAACTACTAAGTATCAGGTATAACAGAACCTCAGAGTTGTGAGGGACTACAGAGTCTTCAGTACTTGAACAAAAATCAGGGACACAGTTTCATGATGTCATCTCTTTGATCAAAAACTATTGTGATCCACATTGTATATTAGGATAAATTCCTGAGCCTGGCACTCAAAGCCATGAATAATCTACCACAATCTGTATTCACAGCCTATTCCCCTATACAGTCCATCTGCTTCAACAGAACTAGTACACAAACTTTCTCGAAATGCCATGCCTGGGAAGGATGGGGGAGAGAAAAATTAATTTTTTTGTTTATTGAAAAAAGAATATCAAAAGCCTTTTTTAATGCCATGACTTTCTATCTTTGTTCACATCTGCCTTTTGGAATGTCGTATCTCTGATTTGTATATCCATATACATACTTTAAAATCCAGTTAAAAACTCGCTAATGATCTCTGCCTCATCTGAACTAAAGCGATTACAGTATGCTTTGGAAACTAATAATATATGTATATATAATATAATGGCACATCACAGCCATTGACAGTGTTTGTAAGATTTTTAAATGTTTAATAAATTTTAGCTATTTCCAAAGTATATTGTGTGAGTTCATGGAAAAAAACTGCTATGGGGCAATTTTTATTTTTAAGTACCTCTAAAAATGTGTCCTTTTAAAATATAATTGACTGCCATGTGGTTGTATATATTTTTAATGATTAATTCCAGAAATTATAACTTGAGAAGCTTAACATCAATTTCCAGAAGAATTCTGTAATTGGATAATTTATGAGAACTTAGAGAATTAGATCGCTAGGAACCAGGCTAGGTTCACTAAAATTAGGTCTTCCTTGTTTAACAGTTGTTATACTAATAAGTTAGAGAAATTTCATAGATATGGTTTATCTGATAAGTAGAAGAAATTTGATCATCTATATTGTGATATCCTGGGCAAAGATAGAAAAATGTGGTATGGATGATATTATAAATAAGAAGATTCATAGTTAGTTGAAGAATGTTGAATAACACATTAATGTCAAGCCGGAGGAAGGTTTCTAGTGATAAACCTCTAGGGGTCTCTCCTGAGCTCTATTCTGTTTGACATTGGTACTGATGACTACTATTAACACTAAGAATGACATTAATAAAAGCACAGTTCACAGATAAAATGAAACACTAATCCCTCTGTACCCTGTACTGCTAAGACTGGTTTGAAGTATTTTAAGATAATCAGGCTATAGTTTACCAAGAGCAGTGTATTTTAAGATGGTAAATGGACTCAAAACTATGTCTTGAAAAAGTTAAAGAAACTAGTATTTAATAGCCCAGAGACTCCAAATATACATGATAAATTTTCAGATAATTTCAAGCAGCTATCCTGTGAAAGAGGGATTGGTTTGTAGCCCCTGAGAAGATAGGTTAATAGTTCAGAAATTGTAACAATTGGAGCTATCTGAAAACCGACTAGATTACTTTTTATGAAATAGTGAGTTCCCTGTTGCTGGAAGTATTCAGCCCAAGACTGGATGGCACCTTGAAGGGTATAGAGGAAATCCATTTATTGCATCAGGGCTTTGACTTGATTACTTCTAAGTGCTTTTCTGCCCTTGTAATGGAACTTAAATACTTCATGCTTATAATTCAGAAAATTTAAAGGCATTTTTAATGATTATTTCCAAGTTATAGTATAACTGAAAAAAATGTAAATTTTTTTTGTTTTTTTCAGGCAAAATTGAAGAAGTTGTTCTTGAAGCTAGAACTGTTGAAAGAAATACAAATCCATATAGAAAAGATGAAAATTCAATAAATGGAATTCCAAATATCACAGTAGAGATTAAAGAAAATATCCAGGTATATATGACTTTTTTTCTGCTAGCACATGTAATATGTTATTGATATTAGGATGGATTTACTTGACAGTTTACCTAATTTCTTTCTAAGCTTAATGAAAGTAAAGTTGTGAAGCAAGCTGGAATTGCCAAAAAAGGTCCTAATGAATATGTTCAAGAGATAGAATTTGAAAACCTAACTCCAGGGAGTGTTATTATATTCAGGTATGTTTATGGCCTTAAAATATTTAAATACATTGTGTACATGTAGATATGATTGAAACATTTTTATCTTTCTTTGTGCTTTTTGACACATTATTCCATTTTATCATTTCTTCACTAACATTTTCAGAGTTAGTCTTGATCCTCATGCACAAGTGGCTGTTGGCATTCTTCGAAGTCATCTGACACAGTTTAATCCTCATTTTAAATCTGGAAGCCTTCCTGTTGACAATGCAGATCCTATCCTAAAAATTCCTTTTGTTTCGTAAGTATGTCTTACTTGAAAAAGTCTGGTCAGTTTTTAATAGCTAATAACTGTTTACCTGATCAATATAATTTTGATTCTCTACCGCTTGAATAATGTCAAGGATACATTGTCTAAGATTTTTAAACCTTTTAAAAATGTAGATCTAACTGGTCCTAAAATCAGGTGCTATCATTAAGTAAATAGGCAAAGGAAGTAAGTAATTGATAAATAAGATAAACATCTTAGGATTAAAAAAAATCTTTTCTGTAATTGATACCTTTTGTGCATCATGTAGAAAAATCTTTAACATTAATTTAAAAAGTGAGAAATAAAAAAAGGCAAAGTCATAAACTGGAATAACCAGTGGTATGAGCACTAAAGAGTATTGGATAAATTAGACGGTTTATTATTTGCTCTAACTGGTAGTAGTCCTCCAGACTTTCCCTTGACTAACTTTAGTGAGAAACTTCTTCCCAAACAACTTTATTCCACAGTGTTTAAAATTTTTTGCTTATATCAGGCTGAAATTTTTCTCATCAAAGCTTTCCTATCCATTCTGCCCTCTGGAGCAAGGGAGGATAAATCTGACCTTTCTTTTGTGTAACAGCTTTCCACTGCTTAGTCAGCAGTGACCCTAGAGTTATTTGTAAGCATATCACTAATTCTTCAGAGATTGTTATTAGTTATTAATTGAAGATATTACGGTATTCACGTACTGCTTGCCATACATTAGGTCCCCAACTTCATTTTAAAATAACTTTGTAAGAGTTTGGGTATTATGTCTTTTTATTTGAAACCTAAAGCACATTTTCCCTTAGAAATAAAGTTATAGTTATATGTGTGTGTGTGTGTGTGTGTGTGTGTGTGTTTAATCCTGGGCAAAGTCTACTAAATCCATGCAGTTAGCATACATTATTGCAATGCAAACAATGCAAACTAGTAGACATCAGATACAATGCAAGTAATTAAAAACAAAAAAAAAATAATTAAGAAATAGTGTTTATCTTGAATGCTGGCACTAAAGGGCTACCATACTTAAGGCCAGGTCCTAATTGCTTCTCCCCTAGCTCTTGTAATAGCCTCCTAATTGATCTCTTGCCTCAAGTCTTTCCCCTCTCCACTCTTCCAAATTGATACTAGTAAAGGCCTGATCATGTCAATTAGCTCCCTATTCAATAAACTCCACTGGTTCCCCTATGACCTCTAGCAGCAAATACAGAGTTGTCTGTGCATTTAAAGCCCATTATAACTTGATTCTTATGTGCCTTTCTTTCTTTACAGCTCTATATCACATCTGGACCTCTATGGGTCACCCAAAGTAGCCTTGCTATTTTTCAAACAAAGTCATTGATCTCCTTTTCTAATGCCTTTGCACAATTTGTCCTCCATTCTTGGAATGGATTGTTTTGTCATCTGTGCCTCTTAGAATTTTTAGTTTCCTTCAGAGTTCAGCTCAGTTGCCCCCTTTTGTATAAGATCTTTTCTGAATTTACCCCCACTCCCAAGAAATCACTTTGTATTTATTTGTATATATTTTTATGTGTACATATTGTCTCCTCTCTTCAAATATAAGTTCCCAGAGGACAGGGATTTTCATGTCTGTCTTTGGGTCCCCAGTATCTATCGAATGCCCTGCACAGAGTATGTGCTTAATAAATGCTTGTTGAGTGAGTGATTGAGAGAAGAGGGTGAATATTTTTGCAGAGATTTAAGAAGTGATCATCTTTTGTACACTTTAAATAATGTTAGAATTTGATGGCACTGATTCTTTTATGATATAAAAAAGTGCTATATACAGGGACCAGCCAACCTGGAGGGGTAGAAGAAAGCAAGGCAAACCAAATAATTCCAACAAAGACCTAAGAAGACTATCAGACCAAATAGTGATTGGGAAATCTAAGGAGAAACCAGGTGGGCACTGGTCTAAGCCAACATATCAAACCAGGCACAACATACCAAAGTTTTAGGGACATAACCAGAGTAGTCCTTAAGGGAAATTTTATATCTAAACACTTTCATCAGTAAGAGAGAAAGAATAGATCACTGAATTAACTATGAAGCTTTTTAAAACTTTTAAAACCAAATTAAGAAATGCTAGATAAATGATAATCACCATGTTGTGGTGCCAGTGTCTCAGACCTAATTGATTCTTAGTCTAGCTGTATTGAGGAGCCAAGCATCCTCTTAGTGGGGAAGATGATAGAGCAATATACAAATAACAGTCTGTGTCAGTTGTTAAATGTATAGGGCATCCTTTAGTTAATTCTTCAATTAATAACTGAGGTAATTAGTAACAA
Source organism: Bettongia penicillata ogilbyi (assembly GCA_023548195.1). Taxonomy (NCBI): domain Eukaryota; kingdom Metazoa; phylum Chordata; class Mammalia; order Diprotodontia; family Potoroidae; genus Bettongia; species Bettongia penicillata. The sequence continues at coordinate 2,384,603 of JAJHZJ010000779.1, read as the reverse complement.
AAGTAGTTGACATTTTTCTGGATCTTTACAATTTACAAAGTATTTTGCAAAGAATACAGTTCCTCATTTGATACAGCTCTATGAAATAAATAAGTATTGATAATCCCGTTTTAAGGTGAAATAGCTCTATAAAGATCACATGACTTGCCCAGCATCACACAAATACCAGGTGGCAATGATTACTATGGCAGAGCCAAGACTCAAGCTCTTATCTTTTTGCAGTGACTCTGTTAACAACAGCCAGGTTCTCTACACAGAGAACGTGGAAGAAGTTAAAAAACTCTTTAAAGATAAAAGTAGGGGGATTTGTAAAAAGAAAATAATTTTCTCAAATTGAAGAATACAACAATCCAAAGGACTTTAGTTTTTTTTGCCAAACACTTAAATTTAGCAGTTCTTGGCAGAGTGGCAGGAAAGAAGGCACAGGGTACTAAGAATCATACAATTTTTAGACAATCCATAAATCTTCATTTCATTCTTAATGCTATAAATGTGAAACCCTTCAAAACTTCAGCCAACTACACTCACACTGTAACTCCAAAGTGCTACTTGAAGAAGTGACAGCATCACCAAAAAAGACAACAATAGGCAGAGTGCCTGGAGCAGCACCTTCCTGTATGGGAGGCAGCACTGTGTGGGAGGCATCCCTGGATCCATTCCCAGAGGATCTAAAAAAGTGGAAGGCAGTAAACATTTAGGGGGAGCTGGGACCTCTCAATTCCAAGAGAACATCAGTAACTCCTTATCTTTTTGTCTTCTTGACCTAATGTACAAAACTTTTGTTAGAGTGATCTACGCATGAATTCATGCATTAGTGCTGACCTTGATGAAAATATTTGAAGGAAACTGCCAGGCTTTCATAAATGATGCTCCATATTAGACGATATTTTTTCCATCATAAAGTTGACTGGAAGATGTATAGAAAGTAAGATTCCCTCATGCCATTTTTTGTTGACTACAAAAAAAAAAATTAATCCAGAATAAAACTCCAGTATAAAGACTCAACTCCAACAAGATAACTGTCATGCATGTGTCAAAAGCTTACAAGATTTCATGTAAGAAGTAACAATACTGTTCAACATTTATTATTCATATCAAGTGAGACATGCAGCAGAGGTAGGAATGTTCACCCAAAGGTGTTTGTCATTGTCATAGAGAAGTCCAGAACAAAGACCAAGTCAAAAAAAAAAAAAGATTCTTTACAGACAGCAAGAGTTTTCAGATGCTCATTTTTGCAGATAAGTCTAGGGCCTAGATTGACTGTATCAAGCCCTGGAGCCTTGCAGCACTGAAGCATGTAGCAGTGAATGTACGTGTGCTACGATATTGAAAGTGAGCCTAGAGTACTCTTCCAACAATACGCACATCTGCAATTGAACAGCGATGAGCCAACCTTGAACTGAACAAGAGGAAAGTAGGTTGGACTGCCTTCGGGAAGTTTTATAATTCTCTTAATGACCCTGAGCTGCCTCCCAAACCAGAGGCAGTGATGAATAGCTGCTAGTCATGTATAGTTGAAATTAAAGATTACCCAAAGAGCAGTGCAGCAGCATACGGTGAGTGTAAGAAGACTGCAGCACATTACAACTGAGGATGTAGGGAAGATGCTCTGAGAGACATAATTAGAGAAACATGTGACCAGAAGGGGTGTCAGAACAAAGGACACCTGGTAGAACTGGCATCCGTACCCTGGCAAGAGAATGCGAAGGAGGCTCCTAGCACGTTGGATGGATATTCGGTGGGAAATCTATGGGAGGACATAAATGTGAGTCACAAAGTAGGTTGTTTGAGATCGATTGGAATCCGTATATTTCAGTTTGTTCAGTTCTGAACGTATACGTTTAACTGAAATGTGGTTTTAATGGTAGCAATTCTGTTATCTTCTCCATTTTTGTTGACAGGTGGTCACACTATTTTGTAGTTTGCCTTTTTGTACAATTAGTCTTACTGAAGTTTCTACAATCACTTTAAAACAGTATTCAACTTTGGGAAGGTGAATTGAACATTATGTTAATGAAATCACGGATCATATAAATATTGAAGCATACTATAATATTTGAACTGAGTAGATGAAATAATCTTTGTCTTTACTTATTTTTCTTATTATTAGGATAGCATCCAAATTAACTTTGGCTGACCTAAACCAATTACTGTACCGCTGTGAGTCAGAAGAACAAGAAGATGGGGGAGGATGTTATAATATACCAAATTGGTCATCCCTTAAATATGCAGGACTTCAAGGTAAGCAAGTTCAAGAACACTTAAGCCTCTTTTTAACTAGATTGGAGAACTGCAGATGTTATGGCTTCTATTTCTGTATTGTGTTACAGTTACTCTTTTATGTGTTGTATCCTCCTGACAAACGGCAAATTTTTAGAAGCATTGGAGTCACATGTTCTGTATTTTGGTGTCTTTCCCAGTTGGCAGTGCTTTTCAATTAGTAGGTACTTAAATGGTTGTTGAATTGTTTTTTATATTCCCTTTTAAGAGCTCTTATTGTATTATGCCTGCCAGTAAATAGTTTGACTTGGATTTCTTTTATAACAAGAGTCATCCATTGGTGGTACAATGGACAGAGCACCAGATCTGGAGTTAGAAAGACTCATTTTCCTGAGTTCAAATCTGACCTCAGACACTTCCTAACTGACCCTGGGCATGTCACTTAACTCTGTTTGCCCCAGTTTCTTCATCTGTAAAATGAACTGGAGATGAAAATGGCAAACCACTCCAGTATCTCTGCTAAGAAAACCCCAAATGGGGTCATGAAGAGTCAGATACAACCAAAACAACTAAACTAGTACCAATTTTGTATAATATGTATAATAAAACATACTTTATTTCATGTATAATAAAATGAAATAATACTTGTAAAGAGTTCTGCCATCCTTAAAGTGCTATTTTAAGTGTGAGGTATTAAGCACTAAGTGTTAGGGATACAAAGACAAGGAAAATAGCCCTCATCCTTAAGCGCTCTAGGAGCTTGCCTATATGTGAGTTTTGTTTGAGTGAATGTGTGATGCACAGAGAATGAATACAAGGCAGTTTGTGGAAGGAGTATATTAGCATCTGAGAGAATCAGGAAGGGCTCCATGTGGAAGGTTGAACTTGAGCTGAGTCTTTGAAGGAGACCAAGGGTTCTAAAAGATGAAAGTGAGTAAGGCATGAGAGACAGTCTGAAAAGGAAAAAGAAAATAGTGAAGTCTTATCTATATTAATTTCTGAATCAGTGACAATATCATGTTCCATTACTTGTCAGTATACAAGGTAAGTCCAATACTGTTAAATAAACTTGTCGTACTGCCATTGCTTTGACACATCATAGAGCAGAGGTTCTACACCTCTGGAGTGCCACATAGGAGTGCCAAAGATGTTTCATTTGTCTCTAAGTCCTCCAGGCTCCTTATCACTAGACCTGAAAGTGTTTGTGTCACTTCAGAAACCTATTCCATTGTAGCCCTACATACACAGTTTACCACAGACATTACTTTTGGCCACTGGAAAGATAGGTTCATTACTTTCATGTTTATCCTCCTACCCACACTTACCTCATTTTGGGGAAGGAAATGTTTCAGTTGTCTTACAACCTAATTTATATAGGAATTTATAGTACCTTGAAGAAAGCTGTGCACATCTTACTATTTCTTACCTAATGCCAGAAGCCCCAAGACTAGCCAGCCCTTTGAACAAGAATATTCAAGTCATACAAAGCAGACCCAGTTCTTTCTCAAGGCTTCCAAGACAAGTATACATCTCTTTGGTGGGAGATTTGTCTCCCATGTCCCAGTGATTCTCAGAATTCGCAGTACACCTTTCATTTTCATGGTCCGTACACAGCATCTTTCATGTAGTCAGAAAACTTAGATTTTAGTTTTAAATGGCAAAGGAGGTATTACAGTAACTGTCTTCCTTTACATGCATAAAATGTCCTTTCACTGTACTTGAAGAGTGTTAGAGGCTAATGACAACTTAGTCTGTAATATTAAATTGTCTCTGCCTGCAGTGAAATCAAAGCTCATAGAATCACAGATTTAGAGCTGGAGTAGAATATAATGTTTCTCTCTGTTTTCAGGTTTAATGTCTGTGTTGGCAGAAATAAGACCAAAGAATGACCTGGGTCATCCTTTTTGTAATAATTTAAGATCTGGAGATTGGATGATTGACTATGTCAGTAATCGGCTGATTTCACGCGCAGGAGCTATTGCAGAAGTAAGTAAACTGTTTTTTAGGAAAGACAGTTAGATAGAAGTACTCTCCTGTGAAATTCATGTATTTATATTTATATGGTTTTCTAATATATGACTAGTTGTTTTTTTCTTATTTTCTTTTATTATTAGTGAGTCAACATCTCACTGTTCCAATGCTAGATTGTAAAGTTATGTGCTTGGTTTCCTCTTCTAAACTTAGCCAGCCTAGAAGCAAATTTAAATTACCTTTCTAATTATCATTCTCACAGGTCGGTAAATGGTTCCAAGCTATGTTCTTCTACTTGAAGCAGATTCCACGTTATCTTATCCCATGTTACTTTGATGCTATATTAATTGGTGCATATACCACGCTTCTGGATGTAGCATGGAATCAGATGTCAAGGTATAGCCAACAAAACAAGTAATAAATGAAAATAAGTTAATGAATGAATATTTGTCTTAAAATCAGTGTTGGAAAGGATTTTGAGTGGCCTATTAATTCATTAGCAGGAGCATACCTAAATAACCTCATAATACAAGGTTGTCCTATAAGACTCAGAAAAAGCACCATTGGGGAAGTTGATCTGGTTTCAGTTTTGTTGCTTATCGCTTTATATTATTATAGAACTTATCAAAAATATTTGTTGTTTAGTGATTTCACCTATTACTTTAGTGCTATTTGCAGTAGTCCTCAAATTTTTTTCTGATATAATGATGACTTATACTTGTAAAGCTTTTGGCCGTAGAAGTAAATATGTTATATTTCAATTTTTGTAAAAACACAAAATTAGTAAGAAAATTCAGAAAAGAAAATTCCAAGCCAAAAGTTCCTATTTCATAAGCTTTCATGTAATAATAAATTATTAAGTGATCTTTTCACATTAGAAATAAAACAAAATATTTTCTACCACTTCTAGCACCTAATCAGTTCAAAATTCTTAGCCAGATAGTTCAGTGTATTGTGTTAGATTTGGAGTCAGGAAAAACTGAGTTCAAATTCTTCCTCAAACACTTACTAGTTGTGTGGCCCTACAATAAGTCACTTAAATTCTTTCAGCTACAGTTTGTCATATGTAAAATGAGGGTGATAATAAAAGCATCTGCCTTACACACAGTGTATCCTCATTTAAGGATAAAATAACATGTCTTACTTTGCAAAACTTAAAAGTGCCATCATATTTAAGTTTATTCAACAGAGCTGTACCAGCTTTTCACATGTGTGGTAGTTATTGTGAAGATAGGATATTAGAATGGAGGAATACAAATACAAATACAAACTTTTTTTCTTCACAGCTTTGTTCAGAATGGTTCAACATTTGTAAAACACCTTTCACTGGGTTCAGTTCAAATGTGTGGAGTAGGAAAGTTTCCCTCTCTTCCCCTTCTTTCTCCCTCACTTCCTGATGTTCCATACAGACTAAATGAGGTAACCAGAGAGAAGGAACAATGCTGTGTTTCTCTAGCTGCTGGTAAGAAATCTATGATGTTAAAATGTATGATTGTATTGTAGTCTAAGGGAAACTGGAGATTATTTTAAGAGGGTATATGATGATTTATAATTTGTGATATTATAAATAAGTTGTGGTTTTGAACATAATCTGTTCAGGGTGAAGACTTTTCACTAGTTAAATTCATCTGTGTAGTTATTTCCATTTAATCCTCTTCCACTTACTCCCTTGGTCTTGTATACTTTTCTCCAACATTTAATTTTTAGACTCTTTGGTTGCCGGTGTATTTTTAAGTCAACCAAACCTTAACAGCTGTAGAGTTGCACTCAAGTTCTTTGAAAGATTTGTGATAAATTAGCAGTTTTTCTAAGCAACAAGTGAGAATTAAACCTGAATGAAATAATAAATGTAAACAGGAAAAAACAGTTCACTCATGTGTTTAGACTTTGTGTTTGATTTTTTCTTTCCCAGGAATTTCTCAAAATATGGATGGGATGAATTTAATTAACACCCAGTAAGATAAATGGAAAAATGCCACAAAGTACTAAAAGAATATATGACCAAGTCTTTTTTAAAATATATTTTTTTTCATTTTCACCTTTGAGCTACTTAGGAGGGGAAAGAAAGACTTGCCAGCTGAACCCTACACTCATTCCAAGAAAGAGTTAACCTTATTATTAATCGGATCATATTTTGGCTTCTGAATTGATCTCTTCCATTTCTTTCTCTGAATTTTCCTAGAATAGCAAGTTGTACCTAATAGATATGTAGTTTCATATGCAATCATTTTTTATGACACTGTGTTGTGGAAATGCATGTTTTATTCCATATATTAAAAATAAAATAAATTTTTAAAAATTTTTAAAAATTTAAAAAAATAAATTAAAAAAATAAATTAAAAAAATAAATTAAAAAAATAAATTTCCTGCGATATGACTCTATCAGAAGCTACTTTAAAAGAATGACTGTATTTTTCTATAAAGATTAAGTAAATCCTTTTCCTCACATTTCTGTACTAAAGGTTGCTGTAACTAAAAGGCAGAAAGGACATGACATCTTATTTAAAGATATTTTTCATTACTTATCATTGTACAGCAATCCTCTGTGGAACTTGATTTTATTGAATTGATAAATCAGAAAATAGATAGTGCTACTCTAAGGTCCCCTTCACTCATTTCCTCATGTTTTGTTAACAGCTCCACTTTATTTTGGCCATCTTGAAAAGAGTTTTCGTGCCTATCTAAAAAGCAAAAAGAAAAAGGCTGATGGAGTAATAAGTGTTTTAAAAGCCTTGGGAGTAGGAATTAAGGAATTAGTGGATTTGGATTGACAATCTGTGAACAGCTCTTCTCAGGAGCAAAAAAGCCACCTTAACTTTCATATTAAATAACCAGACTATAATAAGGGCTACTTTAGTTTTTATAATTGTTTTATGAAAATCTATGCAGAAAGACAAATGTCAGTGTTGAAGCTGACCTGGCTTCTCTACTTTTCATTTGTAAGGCATTGCTCTAGGAATATATTATACTTTTTTTCTTCAACTCAAGTACAAAAAATGTATTTTACTATGCAGAATTTTCCTTTCCAGGAATGCTTCTTTTCCATGTATGGAGAGCTATCCAATTTCAACTTTGATCTTTCAGTAATGAAATAACAGCATTTATCTACTTTTATCAGAAACAGTTCTAATTAATCTAACTTGAGTTTTATAAAATATTTTAAGAGATTCTCTCATCTTTCACTTCTCAAAGCATGTTTTGGATTTAGTCTTCTATTTCTGTAATTTTTTTCCCCAAATTCTTTGCCATTTGTTCTGCTTTAACTCCAGTATAATTCTTTTTTTGAAGCAGTCTTTTTTTTATTTTTATTTTTTTTTAATGTTCTACAATAATTTCCTTAAAGTTAAGATTTTATCCCCCCCCCACCCTTCCCCCACTACCCTCTTCCCTCCCCGTGACAGCATACAGTTCTGTATAGGTTCTACATATACTTTCCTGTTGAGCACATTTTCACTATAGTCATGCTATGTAGTTGAACTAAAATAAATGGAAGAAATCATATAACAAATCAAAACATAATACACTGAAACCCACACACACACAAACATGATCTGCTACATTCTGCGAATGACTTCCATATTTCTTTCTCTGAGTGTGGAAGGCATTTTGCCTTAGAAGACCAACATTAGGATTTTTTTTTTTTCTCAGTAAGTTCTTGTGTTATTACAAAGTTCCAAGTCTACCAGAAAAAACTCTCACACACTGTGGTCGTTGCTGTGCACAAAGTTCTCCTGGTTCTGCTCCTTTCGCTCAGCATCAGGTCATATAAGTCCTTCCAGGCCTCCCTAAAGTCTTCTTGTTCATCACTGAAGCAGTCTTTAACCGAAATACTGCTTTGTTTTTGCCATGTTGCTTCATGACAGTTTTCTTTGGTCACCATAGAAACAAATAACAGGGTAGTTAGTACTCTTAGTATCTTCAAGTGAAAAGAGAGACACCAAACTTACCCAAAGTTTTTGCTTCCCTTTTTGTTCTTCAGTCATTCATGTATCATTGAATGTTTGGATCACTTGAAAAAGAAACGCTTTCTTTTGTGTGGATTGGAATTTCATAGACAAAAATGGCTACAAATGAAGTGGTTCTGCCAGTGTAACAGCAAGCACCTTGGCATACACAGGAGGGCCTGCTGCACAGGTTCTTAGATCTGCTTTTCTAAAAGGAAAGCAACTTTAGAGGGGTCAACAATCTAATTACATTCACCAGCAGAGAAAATACAAGTAGAGAAATAAAGACCAACAGACAGGGCTTCTAACTCTCTTAAACAATACATACATCACAGATCAACAGACAGATCCAACTGTCTGACCTTTACATACATACATTGTTACCAAAGAGAAGCACCAATATCTGGGTTTTCAAAGCTGGGGTAGAGGCATGGTTACCCAGAGTCTTATCTGGCTCATGAACTTTCTTTCAAAGAAGCCTCCAAAGCAAAACCTCACCTCAGAGTACATATACACTTTTCAGAGCCGGTGGGTACTACCCTCCTGACCCAGTGTCTCATTAGTAATTAACAGAAGATGTGGGCCTTCCTGTAAAACAAGCCTCCCCTAATCTGAGGCCCATTAATAGGTGGGGAAGATCTTTTATTAAAATAAATCTCATTAACATTACAGCCAGTCGAAGGGTAGTCTTTATTTTTAGTGACAAATTTAGAAAGACACCTGTGTATATTTTTATTAGTCTCTAAAATAGCAATATAGGATATTCAAGTATGATTTTCGGATCCTTAAACCATAAAAATACACATTTCTAAAGATCTCAAGATAAAGAAAATAAGACCTTGAAATATGAATCAGATGGTTCTGGATGCTTTTGTTTCTAGTAATCCATTTTGATGAATGGTAAAGGGGATGGGTTACCCTTCTTGTTTATTTTTTGCTTTGAAGCATTCTCTTTTTGTTTGAGTTTGTTTTTTCTTTTGTTTACCTTGGGTTTTTTTTTCACATTCCTTGACATAGAGGAAAATTGAACATCAAATTAATTACAGTAAGGCCAGTGGGTATCAGGTAATATTCAATATTGACTAGTCATAGTTAGTAGTAGAAACAACCATAATCTCAGACTCAGTTCTACCTGTTGTCCTTAAATTTATGAGCAACGCTCTGTTGAAATTATTTTTAATGTTAGAGTATATGTCTTTCCAAGTTTCCTAAATTTGGTATCAAAAAATTGTAATCTATTGAAAGATTATTTAAACGCATGTATTCAGATAAAAATATTCATGAGTAACAGTGCTTCAGTTCTGCTTTCTTTTCTCTCTAGCAATGGTTCTCAAAAAATTACAACTTCCTTCCCAGAGAACTTCTGTTTATTGAGTTGTAGCTATTGATAGTTATCATATTAGAAATTAAAATGCCTTAGTAATATTATAGAATGTAGTCTTGACATTTTAGACCTTCTGTAAGGGTCTCAGATTTCCAGACCACACTTTGAGAAATGCTGCTCTGTAAGTGAAATGCTGCTCTGGGCTGTTAGGTGGCCCAGTCAATGGAGTACCAGGCGTGGAGTCAGAAAGATTCATCTTCCTGAGTTCAGATCTGGCCTCAGATGCTTACTAGCTTTGTGACCCTGAGCAAGTCACTTAACCCTGTTTGCCTCAGTTTCTTCATCTATAAAATGAGCTGGAGAAAAATGGCAAACTACTCTAGGGTCTTTGCAAAGAAAAACCCAAATGGGCTCATGAAGAATCAGGCATGACTGTAAAGTCATGTGAGTGAGTCTAGATTGTGATTATGAGAAATTGATATTTTGTTTTGATTTTCTGTTAGGCTTACCTCACTTTTCATCTGGTATTTTCCGTTGCTGGGGAAGGGATACCTTTATTGCTCTTAGAGGTATACTACTGATTACTGGACGCTACTTAGAGGCCAGGTAGGATGTCTACTAAATCACAGTTCAAATATATATACAAATATTGCTACTTACCTGTTCATTATGATTTATTTTAATTCATCTTCTCTTGTTAATATTAGAGTGAAATTCTTTTCAAGCACCCATTGGGATATTTCCTTTAGGTCCTATATGATGAGAGGGTTTTTTTGATGTATTAACTAAGACAGATGATTATAGGATTACTTCTCTTAACATAGACCAGAAAATGATTTCTGTTATACATTTAAGTATAAAAATAGACATGATATGGTCTGCTGCTTATTGCTAGTGCACCGTTTTGTGTTTTCTACAAGAAGACAGTGTTGTTACAGAGTGAGCATTAGAGAATGGGAAACTTCAGATTTCTGATCCCAGTTGTTTTTTATTTGACCTTAAATTTGTCCCTGACTTTATGATGCCTCCTAAGATTGACCATCTTCAGCAGTATGTGTAACTAATCAGCTGTGGTTAAAACAAAATAAAACAATATGAACTAAAAGCCTATGACTTTTAAAAGTATATTTAATTGAAAGGATATCATAACATTTCATTTATTCAGAATCTTTTGAGAGTGAGATTTTTCTCAATTATTTTTTGGGTAACTAAAGTTATCCCTTTAAGTATCAAAGCAATTTGAAAAACAAGCTAGAAGAGTATGTTACACATAATTCAACCTTTTCTTAGTGATGAGTAATTATACACAGAGTCAGCTACATGGTGCAATGGAGGGGGAGCACTGGACCTGAAGCCAGGAAAACTTGAGTTCAAATTCCACCTCAGACGCATTCTAGCTGCATGACCCTCAACAAGTCACTTAACCTCTCAGTGCCCAGTTTCTCCCCCTTCATAAAATGGGAACAGTAATAGCACTTACCATTCAGGATAGTTGGGAGATAAAATAGTATGCGTAAAAGGTTTTTGCATGTTAGGGACCCCAGGAGTTTGGGCCTGATCTCTCGGGCCCACAGGCTTATCTGGCCAGCAGAGGCCTGTAGGCCTTGGTGAAGTGTAGCTGTAAACAATGACTGAGGCGGGAGACAAGATATTATTCAAGCAGTGAGCGGTGCTTTTATCTCTTTTCTGACACCAGTGCTCTAAGTGAACCTATCAGCTAGTAGTTTGCCCTTATATGGAAGTAATTTACCTTAGGCCAGGACTACCCAGGGTGGACACGTAGCCCCTAGAAAGAAAAATATTTTTGGGCTTCTTTGTTCTCAGAAAAGCCCGGGAAAATAGCCTTGAGCAAAACAGGGGCAGAACCCTTCCTCCCAGCACCATCTTGTTCATGCCTTACCAGTCTCCCCTCAGTTTACCTGAGTCGTGACTAGTGAATGCCGTCCAAGAGGCTAGGGGTTGGCAATTCCCTTACATTTGCACACCTTAAAGCAATATATAAGTGCTAGCTATTGTTATGTTGTGAGCATCTGTTTTTATTTTACTGGTAGCAAGCTATCGAAGAGCTTCTCTGAACTTAGGTAGGCTGATCCTTGAACGACAAACAGTCAACCTCTGTGCCCATACTCAAAGCTTTTTCAGCGTAATAGGACTTACTAGAGCTTTGTACTCTGTCAATATAACTTTCTAAGAACTTAAGGTCATCACTATCCTGTGATTATGTATCAGAATAAGGCTTAAATGTATGATAACAGAAAAAAAAAATCTTGATAATTAAGTTGACTTTCACTAAAACCTTAAATCTATCTCATATTTTTCATGATCAACTTGTTCTCATTTATATAACTATATTCTTAGATATTTATTTCGTTGTCATGACTTTTTTCATATTGCTTAGTTACTTATGCACTAATTTGCTGTGGGGCAAATTTTAGTAAAAGGGAAGATAAGATTAAGTCTAATATAATGTGCTTTTTTAGTCTTTAGTATTTAAAACTGATTTTGTAAAATTATATACTTAAATCTCTGTTTTCAGGAATATAATTTTAGCATTTTCTGGTACCCTGAGACATGGACTTATTCCCAATCTCCTTGGTGAAGGAACTTATGCCAGGTTTAATTGCCGAGATGCTGTGTGGTGGTGGTTACAGTGTATTCAAGATTACTGCAAACTTGTTCCAAATGGCACAGACATTCTTAAGTGCCCCGTTTCCAGAATGTATCCTACAGATGACTCTTCCCCTTTGCCAGCAGGCACATTGGTAAATATAATTTCTAATAAACTATTCGTAACTCTTCAAAACTAAATTAATGTAAATCTGAAGAATTCAATAGGTATTTATTTACCAAAAAACTGTTTACTCACTAGATAGAAAAGTACTGTGATGAATACAAGGGTGACTGACACAAATTTCTTACCATCTTAAAGCTTATGATCTTTCTGCTAAAGAGAAAAAAACATTTACATACCTATAGATGCCATTTTGGAGGCTAGGGTTAGGTTAAACAGGAACAATCAGCAGAGTTAGGAGAAGCAACTATTTTATTGAAATACCATAGGTAGCAAAAAAAAAAAGGGGGGGACAGTTATTATGGTGGCACAATAGAGTGCCAGGCCTGGAGTCAGGAAGATTTATCTTCCTAAATTCAAATGTGGCCTCAGATACGTACTAACTGTGTGACCTGGGCAAGTCACTTAACCCTGATTGCCTCAGTTTCTTCACCTGTAAAATGAGTTGAAGAAGGAAATGACAAATCACTCTAGTATCTTTGCCAAGAAAACCCCAAATGGAGTCATAAGGAATCAGAAACACCTGAAGAAAACAACAAATCCAAAAAAGGGGAGAACATTTCAAGGAGGAGTTACAAAAGGAAAATCTGGTTTATATTAGTTTAGGAAATAATTTAAACAACTTAATATTTTGAAAAGTGATATAAGAATTTCTAAGATTACTGTCACTATACTGAGTCAGACCTAAGAGTTTTTCTTTGACAAGCAAATCAGTGACATTTTTGAGGGTAAAATAGATGACAAAATAGTTACCCTGTGCCTCAAGATTTTAATTCTACCTTGATCTAGTACATATGCAGCTTTCTTATGTGATTTTAAAATGTAATTCTAATGATGTGATTATTGGTGAACATGAATCTTTGCTTTCTCCTGTTTGGTTGATACTCTCCTATTGCCTATTAACTTGGTTGGGCTGTTAATATTACAGCTAATCATTTGTCTTTAGATCATTCTAATTTTTAAAATTCCTCAAAATTTATGACAGAATTTGTAACAAGTGGTTTTCATCTCTTTTTAAAACAGCAGATAATTAAAATTGTTTGTATTTTATTTCATGCAGTTTTTATTGTGCACTAAGTAGCGCTATTTAAATTTAGATTCTTATATTAGTGAGAAGAAACTACTAAAGAACTTAGAAAGTTTACAATATAAGAATCAATAAGGCAGTATATATATAGATACTTAATGAATGATATTTAAATTTAATTTAGGGCATAAATGGATATATTTTTGACAGATATAATAAGATTATTAGTTGTGACAAATTATAAGCTATTGTTTTCAAGAGTCTATTACTTACTGTACTCAGCTACTTACTGACTTTATAGCCATTTTATTTAGCTATTCATCATTAATCATGAAAAATTTTCACAATAATATAAAAAAAACTTCGGTTGACATAATTATGTAAATTTAATTGTTGCATAATTTCACACAATTTTTGGATGATAGATTTTGTTTTACTCCAGTTGTAATACTGTATATAATAGTATATAAGAAGACTAAATACGATTCTGTTAATTTCTTCCCTTTATTTCAGATGCCAGTAGATTAAATAATAACCTCATTATTTTGTTTTGTTTTTATGAATAAAATAAAGAGCTAATAGTTCGTGGAAGAGATAATTTATTTTTCTCTCAGTTCAACTGGGAATTTTTCTGGCATAAGGGAAAAATGTAATTTCTGAAAAATTTATTGTGTGCGCTTGTCTAAATCAGGATCAACCATTATATGAAGTAATACAAGAAGCTATGCAACGTCACCTGCAGGGTATACAGTTCCGAGAAAGAAATGCTGGCCCACAGATAGATAGAAACATGAAGGATGAAGGTATAGTTGAAATAATATACATTGTTCTTTGGAAATTATAGTTTAGACTTTTTGATTAACTATTTTGGATGGTCATTTTACAGTTAGATTTAACTTTTTTTTTCCATTTCTGAGAGTTAAGTAAATTATTTCTTTGAATACCTAATTACACACATTAAGTCCAGTAGACACAGTTGTATAACCTAACAATATAATGCCAGATATTCTGATTCTAAGATATGATGGTCTTTTGCATTTTTTATTCCATTTAGCAAAAATCATATAACTTTTTTAGATATCTGCATTAGTTTTATGTTACTTTTATAATTAGTGGGAAAGGAACTTAAGGTAACAGTGATTTTGCCTAGGCTTGCACATTCATTAGCAAAATTTTGTTAAAATTTTTTGTTTGCTCTTACACATTCCATAAAGGTCATTTGATACTTAAAAAATCAGAGCAAAGCTCTGGTATAAGTTATAAATAGCATGTGCCAGTTGAATTGCGTATTTTCTGTAATCTTGACTAGACCAGGAATTTTTAAAATATATAGACATTTTTTTATTTAAAGAGCAACTTATAATAATTCTTGTGGAATTTTAAAAGGATTTATTTCCTTTTGAAGGATTTAATATAACTGCAGGAGTAGATGATCAAACAGGCTTTGTTTTTGGAGGAAATCGCTTTAATTGTGGTACCTGGATGGATAAAATGGGGGAGAGTGACAGAGCTCGAAACAGAGGAATTCCAGCCACCCCGAGGTATAGTTTGTTTTATAATGCTTGTGTAATTGACCGTTCAAAAAGTAGTTTAACATTGTTTAGTTTTTTGCCTTCTTCAAGGAGAATATTCTAATCTTTATGTATTAGGGTGTTACGCACAATCAGTTTGCAGCCATAAATACCTACAAAAGACATTTTAGCACTGGAAATGTTTTATGTTCAGTCATTACATTCTTCCTTGTATTCATTCAGAATCTCTTCTACCTTAACTTTTAGCCCATTTAGAGAGGTAGCTAGGTGGCACTGTGGATACAGTGCTGGGCCTGAGGTCAGGAAAACCTGAGTTCAAATCCTACTGCAGATACTAATTATGTGATCCTATGCAAATCACTTAACCTCCCAATGCATCAGTTTCCTCATCTGTAAAATGTGGATAATAGCAGCATCTACCTCCCACAGTCAAGATCAAATGAATTATTTGAAAAGCCCTTAGCACAGCATAGTGCTTCTGAAACATCATAGGCACCTAAGAAACGTTTTCCTTCTTTTTAATGAAATCTTTTATTTCCTTGGAAAGATGATCATTTTAAATCTTACTACTTAATAGCATCTTTAAATATTCTGTTTTATATTACTTTTTAATTCAAATATTTGTCAAACTTGAAATAGATCTATTTTAAATATTCCAGAAATCTTAATGTCCATCTCAAACTAATTAAACCATTCTTCTTATTATATATTCTGCATTTTAATTTAAAAAGATACTCTTCAAAGAAGGTATGTCATTAAATATAACAAAATTACTTGCAAATTCTAAACACTTTGCTTGGTTTTTTTACATTATCAAATGCACCTACAAGGTATTTCTTGAAATTGCTTCATTTTCCCTCTATAGCATATGTCTTTCTTATATACTTTGTTTGGTTTCTGAATGCTCTTTTAGTATGTGTATGTGTGTGCATATTTGTATATGTGTACACATATATATGTGTGTATACCCAGATGTATGTGTATACATACACACACACCCACACCCACACCCACACCCACATCTTCTCTTTTGTACTCTTTACCTAAGACCTACCTTTTGCCATTACCCAGTACCCAATTCTACCTCATACAACATTCTTTTTCTTCAAGAGGATAGAGAAAAGCAAAAGAATAATATTGAAAAGTGTTTCTTATATGACATGATTCTTGTGGATAAAATATAAAGAATTGCTGTTCATTTAAAGATAGTTGACATAAATGATTAGGAAAAATTACACCTGAGAGGCAGCATAGTAGTGGCAGAAAAAGGATTGGATTTGGGAGTGATAAGAACTGAATTTCAGTCCAATCCCTGGGCAGCCAGCTAGCTCACTAGATAAGAGGCTGAACTTGAAGTCAGGAAGACATGAATTCAAATCCTGCCATGGACAGTAAATAGTTGTGTGATCCTGGGCAAGTCACTTACCTGTTCTTAGGCTGTTTCCTCTTCAGTCAAATGGAAATAATAATCACATTGATCTCACAGGGTTGTGGGAAATAAATGAGATAGCCTGTATAAAGCCTTTGCAAATTTTAAAGTGCTTATATGAGTGCTTATCATCATCATCATAATTATCATTTACCTCTGCCACTCTCTAACTGTGTGACTTTGGGCAAATCACTGCACCTCTCTAGGTCTTTTTTTCTTCATCTGTACAATGAGGATAATAGCATTTCTGCCTGCCTCAGATAGTATTGTATGGGTCAAAAAAGATAATAGATGTAAAATACAAGTATAAGGTAATATCTTGTGTACTAATTATATCTTGAGTAATCAAAACGTCATTTCTATGAGATGCTTGCTCATATTTTAGATTTTGTTTTTATGTCTTTTTTTAATACATCGCAAATTTTCCATTTAATTTTAGAGATGGTTCTGCAGTAGAAATTGTTGGCCTGAGCAAATCAGCTATTCGTTGGTTGTTGGAATTATCAAAAAGGAATTTGTTTCCTTATCATGAAGTTACAATAAAAAGAAATGGTAAGCCATTTGTATCAAGTCAGTATGTAAAGGCCCAAAGGACTGAGTTACTAACTGTTCCTATTAGCACTGGAATTTTTGAAAACGTTCTCTAGAATTATAATTTACACAAACCCCATTAGTACTTGAGTCAGATATTCCTTTAATATAAGGAAGACATTTTCCACACTTTAAAATACCATCTAAATAAGAAACTAACCAAGATGGTGAAGTAACTGGGAGAAGTACAAGTGACTTCCCCAACAACCTCTCTGTGGAATCTAGAAAGCACAACTCCGATGGGCTGGCCACATTGTTGAAATGCAGAATGTACACTTGCCAAAAAAATTATTTTGTGGAGAACTTGCATGAGGCAGGCAATCACATGGTGGTCAGAAGAAGCGATACAAGGACACTCTCAAGGTCTCCCTCAAGAACTTTGGAATTGATTGTGCAACATGGGATACACTGACACAGGACTGCTCACCATGTTGTGCCCACATCAGAAAGGGCACTATGCTATATGAGCAAAGCAGAATTGATACAGCATAAAGGAAATGTAAGATGTGCAAATTTAGAGTATCCATCCCAAATATTCATATGGACTATCTGTGTTTAATCTGTTGCAGAGCATTCTAAACTCATACAGGTCTGATCAGCCATACTCAGACACATTGAAACTTGACTTTATGATGGTGATGTCATTTATTTTCCTCTTCTAGAACCAAGTACAACAACCAGCCAATTAATGAGCGGGGGAAAGTCTTTAGCTCTCATTACATTTGGTTAAAACGAAGAAAACCAAAAATAAAAAAAGATGAATTCACAACAAATTAAGAAATAAAAGGTGTTATTTTGCCTAATTATGTGCCATAAAACTGAGTCTTAATGAAAGGAATAAATATGTACAGTAATCGAAAATGCCCAGATTAATAGGACAAGAAATAGAAAACTAAATCTCAGAAAAAGAAATTGAACAAGCACAACTCTCAAGGAAAAAAGAAATCCAAGACTAGATGGATTTACTTGTGAAGCCTTTCAAACATTTAAAAAACAATTAATTCACACATTACAAAAGTTGTTTTAAAAATGGGAAAAGATGGTATCTTGCCAAATTTCTCCTATGATGGAATAATCTTTGTACCTCAGAGAGTCAAAATAGAAAAAGGAAACTATAATAAACCAATATCCCTATTGAATATTTATGCAAAAATTTAAATATTGGCAAGGAGATGTATCATCAGTTATTTTTATTTATAATAACATTGTTATTAATATTAGGAAGTAACATATTACTAAAATTATACACTAGAGTACATTGAATTTATACTAGGAATATAGAATTGTTTATTAGGAAAACTAGGAATGTAATAACAAGAGCAGCAGAAATTATATGATTATCTTAATAGATGCAAAATTGTTTTTGACAAGGTAGGCCTATTTCTGCTTTTTAAAATAACATTAGCAAGCCCAAGAATAAACAAATCTTTCCTTAATATAGTAAGTATTTAAAACCAAGAGCCATATGTAATAGGGATAAACAATAGAGCTTTCTGATAAGATCATGGATAAAGCAAGGATGTTCATTATCGCTACTACTGTTCAATATAATGCTAGAGAATAAAACTAGCTATAATGTTTAGGGAAAAGCAAAGGCAAAGAAGAAATAATTATCACTCTTTGCAGATGATACACTGGTATACTTAGAGAACCCTAAAGAGCTAAAAAAAAATATAACAATTTACAATTTCATCTTTTATAGGAAATGATATAAATCCACATAAATCATCATTGTGTTTGGTAGATCCAAATATTTCAGCTATTGAGATAAGAATTCTTTATTCATCAAAAACTTCTGGGAAAACTGAAGTTTAGTAGAAATCAGTATAGACCAGCATCTCTGTATACCAAGATAAGCTCCAAATGGGAATGTAATTTAGAAATAAAAGGTGACATCATAAATTAGAGGAACAAGGAAGAAGTTACCTGTCAGATCTATGGATTGAGAAACAGGATAGGAGGATCACAAAAAATAAGATGGAGAGTTTTGATTACTTAAAACTAGTGTAGCTAAAATTAGAAGAGAATTATATAAGTGGGGAAAACTTTGCACAAAGCAAGTTTTTTCCAATAAAAGTCATTTCTGAGATCTTATATATATATATAATATATATATATTCACACACACATACATACACACACACACATATCTGGAACTGAGCTAAATAAGAGCTATTCCCCAATGTTATATTGTCCGAGGAAATGAATATGCAGTTTTTATAGGAAAAAGTCCAGGCGATATATCAGTGGTCATATAAAAAAATGCTTCAAATCTCATAGAAACAAAATCAGAGGCCCTCTTTAACACTCCTCAGGTTGTCAAAGCTAACAAAAAAGGAAAGTGACAAATTTTGGAAGTTCTATGAGGAAATAGGTATGTTAATGCATTGTTGGTAAAGCTCTTCTAGAAAGCAATTTGGAACTGCCCAAAAAGCCTATGCATACCCTTTGAGCCATTGATGCCACTAGTAGGTCAAAGAAGGAGAAAAAGGACCCATAGATATAAAATTATTTTCTTTTTTGTGGTGGCAAAGGATTGGAAACTGAGGAGTTACCTGTCAATTGAGGAATGGCTGAACAAGCTGTGGCATATGAATGTGTTGAGAGACTGTTGGGTAAAAGGAAAAGATGAAGGTGATTATTTCCAAGAAACCAGGGAATATCTGTATGAACTGATGCAGAGTGGAATGAACGGAACCTAGGGAACAATTTATGGAATTAATAACAATATTGTAAAGACCTTTAAAAGACTTAAGAGCTATGATGTAATAACCAAACATGATTTCAGAGCACTCACGATGAAACATTCTGCCAACTTCCAGATAGAGGTGATGGATTTAGAGTGCAAGTTTACACCTTTTTTGGACATAGAAAAAAAACTATACGAATGTGGGCTTATTATTTTCCTACTCTTAGGGTGGTAATATAATTGATTGTTAATACCATTTTGCAATTGTATAGTTTCTTTGAATTGAGAGATGTAAAACATCCATTACTATTTCATGAAAGGGCAGTATTGTCAAATAAGTTTTTCCCTATGTCTGTGGGCCAATTAACAAGCTAGTAATGAAATATACAATTTTCTTTACTCAGGACCCGTGCCTTATTCATTAGATTTTACTAGTATATCAGTTTGTATATGGGATGCTTTGAATGTTTTACAATATATTTTACCATGTTGCAGGAAAAAATGTAAAAATCTCATATGAGGAGTGGAACAGGAAAATACAAGACCACTTCGAAAAGCTGTTCCATGTTTCAGAGGACCCATCAGATCCTAATGAAAAGCGTCCTGATCTGGTTCACAAACGTGGAATATACAAAGACAGTTATGGAGCTTCAAGTCCTTGGTGTGACTACCAACTCAGGCCAAATTTCCCTATAGCAATGGTTGTAGTAAGTGTTTTCAGATTTACTAAATCATTTGAAAACCCACATTTTAAAAAAACTGTTCCTAAAATACTATGTTCAAGTTTAAATGTATGAAAGATTTGCTTTTTAGTTCCTTAACCAAATGATTCACATGTTTGTTTTTAAATATTTTAAGAACTAAAAAGTGTATTACTGTTAATATATCTTTAATAAATACTTTCAACTTGTAACTATTAATAGAATAAAATTAAAATAAAGAAAATAGATAGTATAGTATAGGCAGCCTAAAACTTACCAGCAGGAATTGTTTGAAGTCCTTTCTCAGTCCGTATATATAAAAAGTAGGAACTGAAGACATTCATATAAAGAAAGTATTTTCTCTTTTTTGTGTGCCCCAATCACTATATTTTAACTTATATTGTTTTCAATTAAAAAAAACCTAAACACTTTATTTTTTAAATAATCCCATGGTGAAAGTGTAACTCATTTTCACTTTTCAGCTACTTTTATTTCGATAAGTTAGGATTTTTCTAAACAAAACTTAATTGTGGAGTCTTCCTCACTTATTTCTTTCTCCCTCTCAGACTCAGTCATAGTCCAACAAATTCACAGCATCCACTTGAACAAGAGCCCCAGGCTTTTCTTTGATAGCATTATCAAGAGAATGGTGCCATCTGGCAGCCTCCTGATGTTGTATCCCTTTGTTTCTTAGAAGAAACTGTAATGGTTTTAAAGAGTATTTTGATGTTTAAATCAAATAAAGAAAGTGTCTGTCACCTGAGCTTCTTCACCACTGTGACAGCACTAAGAAATGTATAGCCCCCTTTACTCTCTTTTGGGATTGGCTTCTGCCCCTGAAAGCATCAGTGGGATTTGTCACTTTCCTTAACTTCCAATATATTCAATATAACTTCCAAAGCCGGAGACAGCACCTCTAGACTTTGGTTTCGCATGCTTCAGTTTCTGATGCTTGCATTCTTTTTAAGAACCCAAGTCAGTAGAAATTATTGTATTTTGAATGCAGCTTTGGAAAGCCAATGCAGCCAATTAAAAACTCAGATTCGTATCCTTCCTGTAACATTTGTTTTTGTTATTTTTTGTATCCCCAGTGCTTAATATTATGTGCTTGACACATTATAAGTATTTAATAAATCCTTTTTTGACTTGCTAGCTCTGGAGTTAGGTTCAAAACCCATCTCTGATACTTGGAACCAGTTAACATACCAGTTAACATACATAGCCCCATTTTCCTCATCTATTAAAATGAGGTTGGGTTAGATATCCTTAGAAAGTTCTCCAGTTATAATTTTGTATTCTTCTGAGCTTCTCTGAGCTTCAGTTTCCACATTTATAAATTGGGAAAAATAATACCTTTTAATGCCTCCTTTACCAAGACTATTTTAAGACGTAAATGAGAGATAGCATGTAAAGGACTTTTAAACTCTGTTGTTACTGTTACTTTAGAAAATTTTTAATGATCAAGATGAGGATTAAAGCATTTCAATTGTAATCTTAAGAACTAACAATTCTTATTTTTAAATACACATTAGGCTCCTGAGCTCTTTACTCCAGAGAAGGCATGGAAAGCTTTGGAAATAGCAGAGAAAAAGTTACTTGGTACCTTGGGAATGAAAACTTTGGACCCTGAGTAAGTTGAAAGATAAATTTAGCAAATTTTGCTAAATTTTTCATGTTTATGGGGGAAAAAAAAGATGTCATCCAAAAACTGTAATTCCTCTCATTTGAGAGACTGTAACAGTAGGAAAAACACTTGATTTGAAATCAAATGACCTCAGATCAAGTACTATTCCAAGTTCACTGTGTCACCCTGGGAGTTCTGGAACCTCTGGTGTTCAAAGCCCTTCATTACCTAGCTCCCTCCTACTTTTCCCAGTTTCTCATTCCTTATAACCCCACATATAGTCTGGAATTCAGCAACTCTGGCTATCCCCCATGCCTAGAATACTCTTTTTCATCTCCATCTCTTGGCTTCCTTGGCTTTCTTCAAGTCCCAGATAAAATCCCACATTCTACAGGAGGCCTTTCTCAATTTTTCTTAATTCTGTTGGCTTCCCTTTATTGATTATTTCCTATTTATCCTGTATATAGCTTATATGTACATAGTTTTTTTGTCTCCTCAATTAAATTGTGAGCTCCTTGAAATAGGTATTATCTTTTGCTTTTCTTTGTATGCCAGCGTAGTGCCTGGCATATAGTAAGTGCTTAATAAATGTTTACTGATTGACTTCCGAGTCACTCAGTTTTCTCACCTTTAAAGTGGGAGTAATAATTCCTGCACTACTTTCTACATAGTGTTATAAAGAAAACTCCATGTATTTTCATACGCTGTCCCTTGACCTGGAATTTTCTTTATCCTCTCCTCTCCCTTTTTGAATCCCTAACTTCTTTAAAGATTTCAGTTCAAGGATTTACAATCCCCTTTACCGTAAATATTCCCCTCCCAGCTTGCCCCACCCCAGTTGTTTTATGTTTACATTGTATATATTTTATATTTATTTAACTGTGTACATGTTTCTTTCTCCCCCCACCTATGCAAATGTATACTATACTTCTTAGAGCAGGAATGGTTTTCATTATTGTCTCTGTCTCCCAAGTGTACCTAGTTCATAGGCATTTAAATGCTTGTTGAATGAATGACAGGATGAATGCATACTGATGCTGATAACATAGTATATAGAGCATCTTCTTTGACTCAGAAATCACTGAGTTAAATACTTAAGAATTTGACATAAGCTTTGGCAGTTGGTAAGTATTTTCTAATGTGCTGTGTGTGATTTTTTATATTTTGTTTTATAACCTACATGTGTTTTATCATCTTGCAGTGACATGGTTTACTGTGGAGTATATGATAATTCCTTAGACAATGACAACTACAATATTGCTAGAGGTTTTAATTATCACCAAGGACCTGTAAGAATATTATTTCTTTTTTCTGAATTTTCAGTTAAATTGAAATTTTGTTTCTCACAAATCTTACTTAAACATTTTTAATTCTTTTTTCATATTTAGGAATGGCTGTGGCCAATTGGATACTTTCTTCGTGCAAAATTATATTTTTCTAAGTTAATGGGCCAGGAAGCTTATTTTCAGACAATGTTTTTGGTTAAAAATGTTCTTTCCCGTCATTATGTTCATCTTGAGAGGTAGGTTATGAGGCTATATGTTTAAACTCTTTTACAAGTGTTTAATTAAATATTTTAGATACCAATTAAATGCATTTCCCACTTCTAAAAGTACTTCTTTTTATACTGGCATTTTCTAAAAGAAACTGTAAATGGGTACACAGCATAGTCCTACAAAGAGGTTTTTCATTTTAACTCTTTTTTTTTTAAGTGGTATGATTTTCATAGAGTTGATTGATATTTTGAATACTTCATTTCCAAAATGGATATACTGTTCCTTTTTAATGTGTGTGTTCAGTTAGATTCCTTACGTCCTCCATATAAACCTCTAAAATATTTGGTTTATTTATATATGCATATATGTGTGTGTTTTTTTAAGAGTAGGTCTCCCATATCTGGTGCCCTCCCCTTTCTCTTTAGAGGGAGCACCATATACCTGCCAGATTTCATGTGGACATCTGATTGGCTTAGCCCACTGCAGCTCAGGATTCTAGACCTCAACCCTCTCTCAAGATCAAGGATTATAGGCATGCACCACCATGTGGAGACTCTGTTTTCTTCTTCCTCAAATTACTACAGGCTATTTTTTTTATTGAAAAGAGAGAAAATCATTTTTGCTGCAAACTAGTATTCTATCAAAATTGTTAGTCAAAATACAATATTCTTTAGTATTCTATAATGTTTCATCAAGCAAACATTAAGTGCCTGCTATGTACAAAGCACAAAGTTAGGCTCTGAGGATACAGAGACACACAGCAATTCAGCTGAATAGACATTAGACCTATATGGAGATATAGGTCTATCTATACATATGTGTATGTTTCATTGACCATACCCTCAGGGAGCTTACAGTAGGGAAATACCATATACATAGATAACTATGACACAGGGTGAGTGTAGTAAGTGCAAAGGAGAATTCTGTGAGAAATTTGAAGATGGAGAGTTACCTTCCAATTCAGAGATAGGAGAATGTTGTCAAGCAAGGCCTCAAGAAGAAAGTGCCACCTGATTTAAATCCTAAAAGACTCATCAGACAGAGATGAAAGGGAATTCATCCTAAGTATACACAGCAGTGTTAGCAAAGTACTCTTTGGCTGGAATACATATTATGTGAAGAGGAGTGGAATAAGCTTGGAAAGACATTGCAGCCAGGTTGTGGAGGGGTTTGAACCTCAAGATTTGGAATATATATGTGTATATTTTTTCAATAGGATATGGGAAGCCACTGAAAACCTTTAAGTAGGGAGGTAACGTGATTAGAAAAATGCATTAAAAGATAGAGGGCTGTATGAAAGATGGGCTACAGAAAAAAATAGACTGTCATTAGAAAGAACATTTAGAATGCTGTTAACAACAGTCAGGCAAGGGAAAGATGATCAAGGCCTAAACCAGGGCATTTGCAGCGGCAGTGTAAGTGACAGGACAGGAGAAAGCTACATTGTGAAAGAAGACTCTGGAATGGACTCAGTAACTCATAATAAAAAAGAGCTTCGAGTGTCTCGCGGAGGTGAACTGGTCAGAGTTTACTAACAGTTCTTAGTATCTGTCCAGGTGTGCTAACTGACAACAGAACAGAGGCGTTAGAGGGACAACCAGGTAAGGGAAGCTCACTTGTGCGTTTTCCTTCTTTCAGATCCCCTTGGAAGGGCCTTCCTGAACTGACAAATGAGAATGGACAGTACTGTTCTTTCAGCTGTGAAACACAGGCTTGGTCAATTGCTGCTGTTCTTGAGATTCTTTTTGACTTATAGTTGATTTTTGATAGTTTCATAAAGTATATACTCAGTTATATCACTACACATAGTTTGCACACTCTCAGTTCATTTAAAAATAAAAGTAAATCCCGCTAGAGTTGGAGTTCCCATTTAGGTAACGCTTTGAATTCATTTTAAGTTAACCAACACTTATTAAGCATCTGTCATGTGCAATTCACTGTGCTAATGTTTAATGAAAGCATTAATTTTGTCAATGTAGATGAATTGACTTGTATTAGAAGGGGAAAATCATTATTACCCATAAAGTATTTATTCTTACTTAAAATTTAGAAAATATTCTTTGACTTAAGGAATATTAGATGTTTAGAAAAATAATCATGGTCTCATTTTTTTATTTGTGCACTTGCTAAACTTAAAAAAAAACTAGGCAAAAGTACTTAAGAGAAATTTAAAAGGCATCTTTTTATAAAAATATGTTCTGATACAGTAATGCATTCCATAGGCTGTGGGCTCATTATTGCCCTCTCCATCTGCATTTTATTTTCAGTAAACAGAGTATATAATTCCACTTCAAACATTTATTAAGTGCCTTCTGGGCAGAAGACACTGTGCTAGGCATTGAACTTTTATCATTTAATGCATAAAGATGCATTTGTTGCATCTTTAATAAAAATCTTTTTCCCATTCGTAATGTTCTATGCAATATCTGGGATAAAATTTGCAGCCTATCAAATTTAGTTCCTAAAGTAATCTATAAAATTTTCCTTCATCTTCAGACAAGGTAGACTCTCTTATATCACATTTTAAGTGAAATTGATGGCCCAATAAAAGGGGAGGGGAAAGTCAAATAAATAATGGGGAAAATGAAATACTCTTGATTGGATAGCTCTTCCATATAAACAGTTGAGTACGAATTAAATATAAAAGTAGTGACCAAATAAAAAGATGTTTTATCAAATAGTCTCTATTATAGAGATACATGATATTTTTCTTGGCATCTAAATTAAAGATATAGAAATAATCGGGATTTTAATTTAGAGTGCTAATTTTCAGGGAAGAATTGAAACTTTTAAAACTTTAGCCTCTTTTTAAAAGAATAAATATGTTCTCAGAGTATAAACCTTTGAAGAAAATAGATTATTAATTTTTATAATGTATCAGTTTACACATTATGTAAAAGATTCTATTGGTCAGTTATACTGGGTACTTTCTTTCCATTAAATATATTTCTATACTGATTAGTTTTAGCCTTTTAACAGTTTTAAAAGGAAAGAAGTTTACAGTCTTGAATAAACACATTTGTAAACAAGTTTTGCACATAATTTATTTTAATTTTTTTAATCCATAAAATTATGTAGGAAGTATGGAGGGAAGAAAATTGTTTTACCTTACCAATTTTGTACTCTTTTCCTCTAAGTATGGGCTGTGAACCTTGCCATTAAACCCTTAAAATGGTAAATATTTCTTAGTTTGACTTACAATTTTAAACATTAATATGAAAGAGTATTCTTTTGTTAGGTATGTAAAGAACACCAGTAATGTTATTTCCACAAATAATATGCAAATTTTTTGATGTAAAAAGTGATTAATAACAAACTAGCTAGAATTATGCTTTCAGTAGCATTGGCTCAGAAACCAAGAATTGTCATTTGCATGCTAGATCTGATTGTCACACTTAAGGAGAAATAGAAGCTGTACTTTTAAATGGCTGAGAGGATTGTTAGTTTGAGAAATATCATCAGAAGAAACGTTGCAGCAGTACTTTGTACTAGACTTCACCCAAAAAATAATTTTATAAAGTCAAATTACAAAATTATCGATAAAATAATTGTCATTTGCAATGGTTGTGTGTTCTGAACCATACCTTTGTTAAAATGATGTCCCTGTTAATAACAGAGTAGCCATTATATTATGGTTGATGAAATAGCAGTACAGTGACACTTCACTTATGCAAGGTTACTTAACTTGGGAACCTCAACTATCCATAACAGTGAGAACTAAAAAGTAAAGGGAGAAAAAAGTCAATAACCACAAAGACTCATATATATCATTCATAGAAAAGCCTCTAAGCTACTCAGCATCCAGAGAACTTGTTCCATTTTACACATAATTCTAAAAAGCTTGGTTATCTGGCTTCTCATCTCAGCAGAGATTAAAATTTAATGCAATTCCGCAAACATTTACTGAAACCCTGTCAGATATAGTCCCTCCCTTCATAAAGCTTACAACTTAGTTAATAGAAAATTAGAAAAAGGGAGAAGATAGTGGTCCAAGCAGGTTAATGGTGAAAGACTCAAAAAAGTGACAAGTTGACATAACTCAAAAAACAAAGTAGTCTGGGACTCTGTGGTTAGAGCAAGCAACCCTGCACACCTCACTAGCTCCTGTTAACACTGTTGTGTTACAGCACAATGTATTAGTTGTTCATAAGGATACCAGGAGAAAAAGATGAAATGTTATAATTGCTCTTAAAGGAAAGCAAAAAAGGGTTCAGTCTGTTTTGGAGAAATGTTGATTTAAGGTGGCTAAAATGAAAACTATGTCACTTTTAAAAGTGTAAGCTTCACTTACGTAGAATACCCCATTCCCCAATAATAACTGTATGAAGTGTTGCACTGATTTTGAAAAGTTGTAATAATTTTGTGCCTTGTTCTTGTACCAACCCCAGTGATGCTACTCTTTAAGTTAATATAAGGGACTTTGCCATGTTACATTATTACAAACATTTTAATATGCGCTTATCTTTTTAATAACATCAGAAACAGTTGAATAAACGAAGAAAATTCATTAACTGTGTTAGCATATAAAATTGATCATAACAAGCATACTGTATGTTTTCACCAGTTACTATATTTTGAAAACCTTTGTCCTTTCAATTGTGTGTATGGAACAAATAAAACCCTCCCTAAAGAACCGTATTGTTTTCATGTAATATAGATCTAGTACTGAAAGATACCTGAGATTCCATCTGGTCCAGGCCCCTTTGTTTTACAGAGAAAGAAGAGTCAGAGAGCTTCAGTGACTTGCCCAAAATGACCAGAGTTAGAGGTAGGATCTGACCCCAGATCTTCCTGGCTCTAAGTCCAGAACTCTAACCACCGCACACAGCTGCCCCCAAAAGGCCACCATCCTCAACAAATTAACTGAATTTTTTCTAGATCAACTACCTTTTATTCTGAGTCATTGTTTAGTAGTCTAGTATTCGAGAACTAAAAGAAGTGGACACCTGTACCCTTAGTACCTCCTTCAGTTATCTATATCAAATTATGGATTCAGAGAAACTTCAAATTTCTAAAAAGAAACCTTTTAACACCTATGACATCTTACACAAATGTTTCAGAACCTTTACTGTGAACCTTAAGTCTAAATCCTCTATAACCTTAAGTCCATATCCTCTATTCAAGTAGAGCATAGTAAATATTGGAGGCCAGGTTATACAGAAGTGTCTCTTTGAGCAGCAAAAGACTATATCTGTTTTTTTCATTTGATTTGACACTATAAGAATCCACATGGTTTTTCTTTAAAAAAAAAAAAAAAATCAGTCTTTAATTTTATCTTTCCAGGCTAATTCCATATCAGTTTTTTACTTACAGCCAAATTGGTCTAGATTTGGCCCTCCTTCACCAAATGTTCTCCCACCTTTCTTATGCCTTCCTTCAGAGCTCACTTGAAGTGCCACTTCCTCAGGAGGCCTTTCCTGATTTTCCCTTGTAGTTAAGAGCCCACACAGTCACTATCTGTTTTGTATTCTTTATTCTATCTGTGAACATGCAGTGTCTATATCTCCAGTGCCTGACACATTGTAATAACAGCTAGCATTTATTTAGCCTTTTAAAGTTTGCAAAGTACCCTACATAGATTATCTCATTTTATCATCACAACAACCCTGGGAGGCATGTGATATGGTCCTCATTTTATAGATAGGGAAGCTTAGGCAGGCTGGTTAAGTTAGACTTGCCCACGGGTCACACTGAGTATCTGAGGTGGAATTTTAATTCAGGTTTGTCTAACAGGTCTGTCAAACACTCCGACACTGTGCCAACTAGCTGCTTCTAATTGTAGGCACTTAATACATGTTGGTTGATTGCTAAGTTTCCCTTCAAAACTTATGTTCAGTTTGAAGTTTTTCTTAATTCCTTTAGGATTTACTATGATATGAGTCGTTAGACTGTTCTTAGTTAAAGACCCAAAATTCCAGCTGTGAGAACTATAAGTAATTGTAGTTTTTGTAAAAATGTTTACCTTATCTCTAGGTTGTGACATTATTCTCTCCTGGTGCATAAAAAAAGCACATTTTAGAAAATAATATGCATAGAATTTTCTAAAACAGGCATGCTAAAGTCTGTACTCTATGCTCTTTGCCTTTTTATCTTACTGATTTTATTCCTATATCTTTTTGAACACATTGGCAAACACAAACTAGTTCAAGGCTTCCATTTGGGCCATCATCATAAAAGTTTTAAAAAATTAACTTCTCATCAATGAATGTTATGGGAAATGCTCTTTTAAACACACACCCTTATTCCAGTAGAGTCAGACTGAAAATGTACCTAAAGTTAATGGCAAATGCACTTTGAAGTTACAGAATTCCCTGAGATATAGTCAGTTCCTCAGGAGAAGAGTAGACCTAGGAACATCTTCAGATCCCAGGAGTGCACAGCCCTTCTTCTTAAATAAGGATGTCACTAGGGGTCAGCCACAGTGCATTCTCAGTCCTGGACAGCACAAAGACTGAGGCAGTGAGAAAACACTGGGATTCTAAGGATATCAAAGCCCTTTTGTCAACTGGAAAACACTAGACGAGAAAGGTTTAATCTCAGGATTAAATATTTGTATTCCACCTCTTCACCAGTGGGGGCACTGAGCAGGCACCAGCCTATTTCATCCAATCAATTACAATACATGTTCCAGTTTTCTAGAGTTCTGCAGAAGGAGAAATCCTGAAAGAACTATTGGCACAAGCTATTGACATTTTTCTATAGCAGCCTAAAAATAACCTAAGTTTCTTAACCTAAAAAAAAAAAAATCCCATCTGTGCAGGGAAAACCAAATGGATGAAGAATGTTCTTTGCCCAGATTTCAACGTACATATGGGTGGACCCATAGAGAGCCTGCCCAGCAGTGTGAATATCTGAGACGGACAACATGTATTAGGACTTCCTATGCTTTTTTGTGACATGGACCCTGTTGCCTGTCTAATGAAACCAAGGGCCCTTTCTCAGAATTATTTGTTGCCTTCTTCATTATGGAATACAGTTGGAAAACAGCATAAATAAAAATGTAATTTTTGTCATCCAAGTTCCTTACTTCCCATTAGAATCTATTCACAGACCCCTCGGGGATCCATGGGTCTCAGATAAAGAACCCTTGGTATAAGTGGACATGAACTGAACCCAAATATTTTTTTTTAATGAACTGTATTGCTTTTAGGAAACTGTAAAGCTTTTTACTGACCCCAAGCTTTCTATGAAGCAAAGACCTACCTTTAAAATGCTAACATTTTACCCTTATTTGCTGTATGACAGCAAGACAGGCTATCTTTGCCTCCAAATAAATAAAAGATGAATATTACACCGGGTAATGGAGACATGCATTGTGGGTATGAACAGACCTCAACCTGAAATTAGTGACCAACTCTGAAGAAAAGCAAGTAAAGATGTCATAAAGGAGAACTGTATGATAGGAAAGGAAGATGAATTGGTCTCATGGCAAGAATGGTAGACATCAAAAGTGCTCCACTGGTACTCACAATGTTGAGAGAAAGCAAGGTTTGCCTCCCCAACAATGGATAGATCCTGTCTGGTGAACTTTTGGGAGAACATGAACAAGAGTTAAACAGGACAGGAAAGCATGATTACATTCTAGATGATGTGAGGTAACTCCAATCAATGAAATCATACACTGCTTTCTAGCAGTTCCAAGTTTAGAAAGGTAATCAATCTCTCTTGCTAACTTCCCAGCCTTTAGCAGCAAAAACTCTAAAAGGATAATTAATGTTCTCTAAATGGTAAATGTAACTTCTATACCGCTAAAAAGTGAAAGCAAAATCCAACACAACTAAGGTATATCCCCTTGGGATTTATTAGGGCTATTTTCGTGACCAGATCTCAGATAAAGAATTCAGGAAATGTAAATGCTGCTGAAGTTGTTCTCTGGTACTTCTGAGTGACAGATACAATCCTTCAGGTTTGTAGAGTTCTTAGTCCTACAATAGCAGTTGGCATGCCAGTACAAACATGGAAACCACAGGACAAATCAACAGCAATGCAAATTGGGATCTGGATTGCTAGGTGGTGTAGTAGGTAAAAAGCTGGACATGGAGTCAGAAAGACGAGTTCAAATTCAGCCTCAGTCATTTACTAGCTGTGTGATGCTAGGCAAATCATTTGATCTCTGTTTTCTCAACTGTAAAATGACAGTGATAACAATAGTATCCATTTCCTAGGGTTGAGTAGATAAAAAGAGCTAATATTTGTAAAATGCTTTAGAAATCTTGAAGTGCTATGTAAATCCTAGCTATTACTATTACTATCACCATCATCAACATCGAATACAAAATCTTCCATTTTGCATTCAGTCTTCTACAAATCTACTCTCCCCATCACCCCACACCACCACCACCATCTTTCTAATCTTCCTATACTTTACACTTCTTGAGGTAATCTTCCATTCAGTGACACTGGATTCCTGACTGTTCCTTGAACAAGACATTCTATCACTGCTCCAGGCATTATCTCTGACTGTCTTCTATTCCTGGAATGTTCTTCCTTCTGATCTCTACTTCCTGGCTTCCCTGACATTCTCCAAATCCCAACCAAAACCTCACCTTCTTTAAGAAGTTTTTCTAATCTTCTAGAAAGATCTTTTTTTTTTCTTTTATGTCTCTGTTTCAGGGTCTTTTGCTCTTTGTCAAAATCCATTTTCAGGACAGGCTCTATCAGCCATTCCTAATCTAGTATGAATTAAGATGAGTTTGCCATTCCCTGAGTTTTTCACTGGCTGCATGAAATTCTCTTTCTCATTTCCATTTCCTAGCTTCCCTGATTTCCTTCAAGTCCCAGCTAAAATCCCAACCTCAAAAGAAAGTCTCCCCCATTCCCACTTAATTCTAATGCCTTTTCTTGATTATTCCCAATATCTCTTAATTTAGAAAGGCCAGTGTCATCCACTACATCATTTTAACCTTTGTCTTGCCATTGGACTTTAATGACTCTGGAGGAAAGAGTAAGGCTGATAACTTTCTGAAGCTCTGCCTCATGATCTCACTGGTCCTCTTCAAGAATGAAGGACAAACAACCACAACAATTCTAGTGTCTTCCTTCTGTTATTTATTTCCTGTTTCTCCTGTAGATGTCGTTTGTGTGTATGCATTTGCTCATTGTCTCTCCCTTAGATTGTGAGTTCCTTGAGAGTAGGGATTGTCTTTTGCTTCTTGTATCCCCACTACCTAGAACAGTGCCTAGCACATAGTAGGCACTTAATAAATGCTTATTGACTGACTCCTTCCCATCACTCTCAGCAAAGTTAGTGTGCACTTTGAATATTGTAACATATTAGTTGGCCAGGGCACATGTGGTTGAATTCATGGACAATCTTTTCTGAATTCGTGATTGACCTTTTAGGCAATTCAGCTTTGACAGTAGCTTAAGATAATAGTGATTTTGATCTAGGAGGTAGGCAGAAGCCTATAATGGGAAGTTTCTCATATAAGAGAAGTGACTTTTGCTTTTTATAATTTTAGAGAGTTGTTTGGGCCTTGAGGCTTGCCTATGATTACTGCCATAATTAGTATGGAGAGGTTTATTTGATCCCTCTGTTGAACTATCTATTTATTGTACACCACTGTCTCTCATCTAAGGTCCTGTATCTAATTCTGTTAATAATCATGTTTTGGAAATGACTCACAAATTGGAGTATGTTCAAGGAAGGCAGTGATGATGATGATGCTACACAAGATTCATTAAAGGGAGTGAGGATACAAAGCATAGATAGAGAAGAGACGATAGAAATGTTTGGAAGATGTCTTTAAATATTTGTAGGACTGCTGCACAGAAATCTGATTTGTTCTTCTTGGCCCCTGAGACTAGTAAAAATTGCAGAGAGGAAGGTTTAGGTTTCATGTAAGAAAAAATTTCCTAGAAATCGGAGCTGTCCAAAAGTGAAATGGGCTCTCTCTGAAGGCAGTAGGCTTCACACAGGTGGGGACCATTTGTCAAGGTTTTTGTAGAGCAGACATCTACTTTGGCACAGGTTGGAATAGGTGATCTTTGAGGTGCCAGCTCTGAGATGCTGTGAAGTCTTGAAAAATTTAGCTTCCTTCCAGAATACATTAAGGGATAAGGGGATTTTTCTTTTCTTCTTCCCCACTCCCCACATTGGCAATGAAATCTTGTAGCAAAAGCAGGTATCTATAGGACCTTCATCCGTCAGAGAGCAAGCCCAAAGAGCTGAGCTGGGAAAGGAGCAAGCCCAGAGAGTCTGGTGGAGCATAGATAAGGTACCCAGAGGAAAAAATATGAAGACAGAAGAGAAAAAAATGTTCGGCAAGGCCAGGAATGTGAGTTCCTTCAACTTGCGTTTCCTACATGCATATGTGTTTCTACTAGTATATTCTTTGTGTATACCCACTCCCTCTACAAATGCTACATGTATTTATGGGCAAATGCACCCCAGATTCATGGGAGAATGTTTTGTTACTTACTTGTTCACATTATGCCATTTTAATAAATGCCTTTGCTTTGAACTAACTTTGTCAGTTGGTTGAATATAAAAGTCCCAACCCCAGAAGTGAAGGTTTTTGTAGGAGGGGTATGAGAAGGTATACCTCATAGTCCCTGAATCTGGAGTAGTCATCCCCCACCTGACTTAATCTGCCAGTGTGAGTTGAGATGCTAGGTCAGAAGAGGTACATAAGGATCATTCTTCTTGATAGAAAAGACACACACAAAAATAGGACTGGAATAGTTCTGCTTTCTCTTTGTCATCTTTCTGTTTTTTCATCCATCTTAAGCCTTTCCCTCCCAACCCTTCCTTATTCTGCTTCCTGCCCCAGTGTAACTTTAAAAGCACATTTTTGTGTACTTAGCACTTAGAGGCATTTAGAGAGGCTCATTCTGGACTATAGCCTTCTTG
The DNA here is from genome assembly GCA_023548195.1 of Bettongia penicillata ogilbyi. Classification (NCBI taxonomy): domain Eukaryota; kingdom Metazoa; phylum Chordata; class Mammalia; order Diprotodontia; family Potoroidae; genus Bettongia; species Bettongia penicillata. The sequence continues at coordinate 2,350,412 of JAJHZJ010000779.1, read as the reverse complement.
GCATTGTTCTGGTAAGGTATTGTTTTTTATTATTCTTATAGGTATACTGTTCTTTTGTATTAACTCAAAGTCACCTACCCATTGCCACTTAGAATCTCTCACTGTTTTGCAGAGATAACAAGGACATATAAATATATATGAAAGAAATATAAAGAGAAGAAATACCAAGTAGTTAAATACATGGTAGTTTTTTGGGGGGGGGCATGGCACCAGCACTTAAACGAATCAGAAAAGGCTTCTCTATAGAAGAAGGTTCTTAGGCTTCATCTTCTTGGAATTGAAAGAATTCTATTAGATGTAGGTGAGGAAAGAATGCATGCCAGGTTTAGGGAGCAGCTAATGCAAAGGCATGGAGACAAGCACTGTAGCATCATATATAAGGAATAAAGAAGTCCTTTTTGACTACATCACAAAGCGTAAGAGAGGCAGTACTAGTCAATGAGTCTGGAAGAATGGGTGAAGGCATCCTGCATGCTACTGTGAAATATGTATTTTATCCTAGAGACAATAAGGCACCACTAGAATTGGCTGAGTAAGGAAGTGGCATGGGAAGCTCTCCTGAAGTAGGAGACTTGAAGCAGAGATCAGTTAGAAGGCTGTTCCATTCATTTAGGCAAAAGATAATGAGCACCTGAAGATGAGTGACTGGAGAAAAGGGATCTAATTGAGAGATGTTGTACAAGGTAGAATTAAGATTAGAGAACTAATTAGATATGGGAGGTGGGGTGAATGAGCGTGAGGAATTGAGGACAACACCAAGGTTACAAAGCTGGGGGACTGAGAGAATGGTGGACCATTGACAGAAGTAGGGAAGTTTGGAAGAGGGATTGAGGAAAAGATAATGAGCACTGTTTTGGACATGATTGGGTTTGAGATGTCTGCAGGATATGCAGTTTGAAATGTCCAATAGGCACCTAGTGATGTGGTATTGAAGTTCAGGTGTTGAGTGACCTGAGGGTCTTGGGCATAATGATAATAATTAAATCAACCCATGGGGACTAATTAAGTCACCAAGAGATTGAAAAGAGAAAGTGGGGGGCGGAGTCAAGATGGCAGAGTAGAAAGACTCACATATGGGATCTCCGAACCCACAGCCCATAGATTTAATGTAAGAAAAGCTCCCCACAAGTTCTGGATCACTGCAGGGTGTGCAGAAACACAGTGCAAGAGATTTCCATTCCAGAGAGCCCTGGAGAGCCATCCCCAGGGTCCGTTGTGCCCCGGAAAGTGGAGTCCACCCCAGCGCTGCCCTGGCCACGCGGCCGAGAGGAGCAGATCAGAGCAGGCTTCAGGGATGGAACCTCCAGCAGCCTGGAAGGTCCCTCCACCCACAGACTCTACAGGTCAGTGAGAGAGACAGCTGGGCTGGACGAGAGGGGGGCAGGGTGTCTCCGTGGCTCGGGCCCCCTTGGGAGGAAGCGGCGGAGGCAGAGGCAGGGGCAGGAAGTGGCAGAGGCCGAGGCGGGGTGGCGGTGGAGGCAGCAGCGGCAGCCCGGGACTCCCCGAGCAGGCAGGATCTTCATTACTGAAAGTCTCTGCATAAACCACCTGAAGGAGCTGAGCCTGGGAGATGGCCCTGCCCCACCCGCTCCATCACTGAAGACCTCTGCATAAAGCCCCTGAGGGAACTGAGCCTGGGAGGTGGCCCTGCCCCCACCCCAGCACCAGAACTAAAGCTCACATTAATTAGCAGCCGCGCCTGCCCCGGAAAGCCCATTTGAATCTCAGACCCCAAGCACTAGCTGGGCAGATCTAGGCAGGGGTGAACAGGAATCTCAGAAGTCAAGTAACTGGCTGCGAAAATGCCCAGAGAAGGGAAGAAAAATAAGACTATAGAGAGCTTTTTTGAGCAGATGCAAATGATCCCGCCTTTCGGATCTGATGACGAGGAAATATTCTTGCCATCAGGGAAAGACGTGGAGGGCGGGGCCTCTGTATCCCAGACATCCCAGGGGGTTGTCGGCTGGGCTCAGGCCTTGGAAGAGCTCAAAAAGGATTTTGAAAAGCAAGTTAGGCAGGTGGAGGAAAAACTGGGAAGAGAAATGAGAGAGATGCAAGAAAAGTATGAAAAACGGGTCAATACCTTGGTAAAGGAGACCCAAAAAAATGCTGAAGAAAATAACACCTTGAAAAATAGGCTCACTCAATTGGCAAAAGAGGTTCAAAAAGCCAATGAGGAGAAGAATGCTTTCAAAAGCAGAATTAGCCAAATGGAAAAAGAGGTTCAAAAGCTCACTGAAGATAATAGTTCTCTCAAAATTAGAATGGAACAGATGGAGGCTAATGACTTTATGAGAAACCAAGAAATCACAAAACAAAACCAAAAGAATGAAAAAATGGAAGAGAATGTGAAATATCTCATTGGAAAAACAACTGACCTGGAAAATAGATCCAGGAGAGACAATTTAAAAATTATGGGACTACCTGAAAGCCATGATCAAAAAAAGAGCCTAGACATCATCTTCCATGAAATTATCAAGGAAAACTGCCCTGACATTCTAGAACCAGAGCGCAAAATAAGTATTGAAAGAATCCATAGATCACCACCTGAAAGAGATCCAAAAAGAGAAACTCCTAGGAACATTGTGGCCAAATTCCAGAACTCCCAGGTCAAGGAGAAAATCTTACAAGCAGCTAGAAAGAAATAATTCCAGTATTGTGGAAATAAAATCAGGATAACTCAAGATCTAGCAGCTTCTACATTAAGGGATCGAAGGGCATGGAATAGGATATTCCAGAAGTCAAAGGAACTAGGACTCAAACCAAGAATCACCTACCCAGCAAAACTGAGTATAATGCTTCAGGGGAAAATATGGTCTTTCAATGAAACAGAGGACTTTCAAACATTCTTGATGAAAAGACCAGAGCTGAAAAGAAAATTTGACTTTCAAACACAAGAATGAGAAGAAGCATGAAAAAGTAAACAGCAAAGAGAAGTCATAAGGGACTTACCATAAGTGAACTGTTTACATTCCTACATGGAAAGACCATATTTGTAACTCTTAAAACTTTTCAGTATCTGTGTAGTTGGTGGGACCACACACACACATACACACATGCACACACATACAGAGACAGAGAGCACAGAGTGAATTGAATAGGATGGGACCATATCTTAAAAGAAATTAAGGTAAATGGTGAGAGAGAAAGGTAGGGGGAGGAAAGAGGGTGAAATGGAATGGGGTAATTATATGTCATTTAAGAGGCAAGTAGGAGACTTTTTTAGTGGAAGGAAAAAGAGGAGAGCTGAGAAAAAAAAACAAGAAGTTTACCCTCATCACATTTGACTAAAGGAAGGAATGAAATGCACACTCATTTTGGTATGAAAACCTATCTTACAGTATAGGAAAGTGGGGGAGAAGGAGATAAGCAGGGTGGAGGGGATGATGGAAGGGAGGGCAATGGGAGGAGGGAGCAATTTGAAGTCAACATTAGGGAGGGACAGGATCAAAAGACAGAATAGAAACAATGAGGGGCAGGATAGGATGGAGGGTAATTCAGTTAGTCTTACACAACACGACTATCATGGAAGTCATTTGCAAAACTACACAGATATGGCCTATATTGAATTGCCTGCCTTCCCAAAGGGAATGGGTGGAGAGGGAGGGATGGGGAGAATTTGGAACTCAAAGTTTTAGGAACAACTGTTGAGTATTGTTGTTGCTACTAGGAAAGAAGAAATACAGTTAATGGGGAATAGAAAGTCATCTGGCCCTACAGGAGAAAAGAAAAGATGGGGACAAGAGAAGGGAGGGATGACAGAAGAGAGGGCAGATTGGAGACAGGGAAAATTAGATTGCTTGGGGTATTGGGGTCGGGGGAGGGGATAAAAGGGGAGAAAATTTGGAACCCAAAATTTTGTGAAAATGAATGTAAAAAGTTAAATAAATAAATATTTTAAAAAAAAAAGAAAAGAAAAGAGAAAGTGTCCATGACAGAACCTTGGGAAACACTCATATCTAGAGAGGATGATCTGAAACGATAAACCAACAAAGGAAACCAAAGAGTGGTTTGACAGGTAGGAGAACCTGGAGACTTTAATGTCATGAAAGCCCAAAGAGAAGAGCGTATCCAGGAAAAGCGGGTCCTCGATATCAAATGCAGCAGATTTGTTGAAAAGGATGAGGACTAGGGGTGGAGGGAAGTGTTTGAAAGGTTATTGTGTGGAAGAAGAAATGGTCAATGTCAAGGATTTATTAATCTATGAGTCAGGTACTTTGTTAAGTGTTAGGTATACAAAGAAAGCCAAAAGGAGGTCCTGAACACAAAGTGTTTACTTTCTAAGGAAAGAGATAATATATAAATAAATAGATACAAGATTTGTATAGCATAAATCGAGAGCTGGGAACTTGTTCTAGCTGATCCCCCACTTACAGACCTTGAAACAAAAGACATAATCTGCAAACTGCCTTAGTAGATAGAAACTTGACCCTCATTATTGAGGGTCTAACAAAAAAAGTTACAAAGACCAAGAATTTGCATATGCAGCAATTAAGAAATAAAGCTTTAACTCAGCAATTATTCTATATAATCTATATGAAATCATTGAAAATGGTTATATAGCAATATCTACATAATGCTGTACTAGCTATTGAGTGAAATACGAAGAAGTACAGTGCTAGACACTTGATCTCTACCAAGTTTGTGGTCTAGGAGAGATACACAAATACATCTATTTTAATGATAAAATATCATTAAGGAACTTAATGGGGGAAAAAACAATGAAGGTCAGAATTTGACCCAAGTCTTGTCACTCCACCAGAACTCTTTCCACTACATTAGGATGCCTCTACCTCAGCAACATTAACATACACACATATATACTTCTATCGCACTTAAGCGCTCACAAAGTGTCCCAATGCACTATACACCTATACACAGCATATAAACTTACAGACATAATGTTGGGACAGAAGGCCCCCAGTAGAACAACCTTGGCACAAATAAGAAAGAGGGGGATCAGGAAGAGGTACACGTGTAATGCTGCATGTACTTTCAGATGAGGCCTCTGTATTATTAATTTTACTTAACTGCTTTATTTTGTTACAGGAAACGTCACACAAAGTGAGAGTAATGTGTGTTGGTAACGTTAAAAAAAAAGGCACATGCACACATACAATGAAATAGTTTTGTTTTGTTTTGTTTTAAACGAGAGATAGAGAGAAACACGTCTATTGATCTTCTCGTATAGTGTAGCTATAGTTTCACTGAATTGCCCTGGGCTGGGAGGGTTCTGAAGGATCCACGATCTCAGCGCCTCCCCTTCCCTGGCTGGCAGCATGCTACTCTGAGAGACTCTTAGAGTCAACCATCAGCCTTCCCCCGGGACACAGAGAAGGGAACTCGAATTTGCCTCAAGTCCAATAGCCAGGCCCCTCTTGGCACGCGTTTATCGGTCAATCCTAAACTCCAAGTGGCAGGCTTAGGTGTAAGGAGTCTCCCAGGTGAACGCAGAGCTCAACTAATTTGCGGGCATCCCATCTCCCGTTCGGAAGCTGCCCTGGCCACTCCCCGCCCATCCCTCCCGCCCACTTAACCAGCGGAAGCTTCTTAAGCCCCTGCCTCTCCCTCTCCTTCGTCAGCTTCTCGCTTCCCGGGGCTACCGGGACGGACAGCGAGGAGGTCTAGCCTGCTTGCAGCCGCTCTCTGCTTACTCTCTAGCTGCGGCGATTCTCCCCACCCCACCCGACACCACCCCAAGGTAAGCACGAGGCGTCTCCCCTAGAATGGACGAGAGCTGGTCCGGCCCTACAACTCCGTCTCTTGCCCTCCTGCTGGGCTTCTGCTTCACTTGTCTCCTTGGAGCTGGAATTCTCTCTTTCCCACTAAGGGGGTGGCCTCCCCAGAACCCTGAGCACCTCCGGACTTGTGAACGCATGTGTGGGACGCATCTGGCCATCCCCACTCCCCCAGGCCACACAGTTTCTTTCCCTCTGCTCTTGACTTTCGATTCCAGACTGCGCTGGCAGCTACATCTCCCTGTCGAAAGAAGAAAGCAGTGATTTATTGCCTTAACTCAAACCTGTTTTCCATTTTGAGATTCGTCTGTCGGACTTTGTTAGGCTGCTTGAGTCCGTTGTGTAGAGTTGACAATTCAAAATCCCCTCAGTGCCACATGGCACTCCTTCAGGGAGACGCTTCTGTTCTAGGGACTGCTGCCTGCCTCTTTGGCGCACCCACACTCTTCTGGTCCTCCGGCCGCTCCTGCTCCTGGAGTCCTGATGCCCCTTGTGTATTGACCTGTAGCAGCTAGAAGCAATGCTTTTCACCTAGTTCAACTCTCCGAGGTACTTATGACCACAGCAATTTTTCCAGAGTTTAGACACTATGGTTGTGCCATGGGAAATTCTGTTTGGAGCTAACAAGTTTTGAAGTCATAATCTGCAACATGAATTCCCAGCCAAAGAGTTCAGCAATTTTTTCTTCCCTGTTTGAGGCAGGTTCGGTCATCAGACAGATACAGATATCTAAGTAGGTAAATCAAAACTCAAAACTACTTAACCATAACTAAAGAAGTGAAGTCTTTCCCATCCTTGTTTGTAGAGCAGAAGACCTGGTTCCCAAGGTGTTTGTATTTATTATTTATGAAGAAGCATGGAAGACTGATTGATGCTTTCAGAAATGAGGCTTAAAGCAAAATTATTAAATATATATATAATTTATTTTCCAAAGAATTGTTTTAATAAAAGATCGGTTGTCTAAACCTGCTTTCTGCCTGCACTGTATATTCTTAATTTCCTAGCCAAAGGTCTCCTGTGGTGTTAAGGAGAAATCTCAGGCTTTCACATCTGATGGGCCTGTGCTTCCATAAGAGATAAGATTCCTTTTTTCATACTAGCAAATTTTTAAACTACATACAATATTGTATATTTTGTTTGTCATAATATTCCAACTCTTCATATTTTAAAATATTTTTCATGACTATCACAGTGCTTCTGTGGCAGTATTCACTCAAGTGATAAATTCATCTTGTATGTAAAATTATATATTAGTGTTGTAGGACTTACCTTATGTATATTGATGCCCAGTTTCTAAAGCACTCTGTTTTGGTTGCAGTAGTGAAATGTATTTAAGATGTTTCATAGGGAGAAAAAACTGCTGCTACAGTGATTTTGTTGGGCCATGCCTCTGTTAAAATGACTAAGGCAATTAGAATGTAGAGGTATGAGGCAGCCTCAGTCCCAGAATCAAGAAGACTTGAATTCAAGTTTCTTCCTCTGAAGCCTACTGCTGTATGACCCCGGACATATGCCACAAGAGACACAAGAATATGTTGCAAATTTGCATTGGCTGGAGTTTCTTCATTAGGAATACCTGGTAAACTTGAATGACTAGTAGCATAATGATGTTGTCAGTAGTAATAAGGAAATTTAGAAGACTGGGGAATGTGGGAAAGTGAACATCATGAGTTTGGTTTTGGACATGTTGAATTTGAGATGCCTGTGGGACATCCTGTTCAAGATGTCTAAAAGGCAATCAGTGATATGAGTCTGGAGTTCAGAAGAAAACCTAGGGCTGGACATATAGACCTGGAAGTGTTCTGTAAAGAGGTGATGATTAATCCCTCAGAATCTAATGGAACCCCAAATGAAATATTTTCATTTTTTCTTGCATCTCTCTCATTTCTCTTCCCAGTTTTTCCTCCACCTGTCTAACTTGATTTTCAAAATCCTTTTTGAGCACTTCCATGGCCTGAGCCCACCGGAAATCCACCTCGAATGTCTGGGATACAGAGGCCCCGACCTCCACTTCTTTCCCTGATGGCAAGCATTGTTCCTCCCCATCGGAAATGAAAGGAGGAAACATCATCTGTTCCCCCAAGAAAATAGCTTTCTATGGTCTTATTTTTCTTCCCTTTTCTGGGCATTTTCCCAGCCAGTTACTTGACTTCTGAGATTCCTCTGCACCCCCACCTAAATCCACCCAGCTAGTGCTTGGGGTCTGAGATTCAAATGCTGCTCCCCAGCCTCAGGGCTTTCAGCAGTGGGCGAGGCTGCTACTCAACGTGAGCTTAAGTTCTGGTGCTCAGGTGGGGGCAGGGCCACCTCCCAGTCTCAGTTCCCTCAGGGGGTTTATGCAGAGACCTTCAGTAATGGCCCTGAGCTCCTGCCTGCTGCTCTGGGAGTCCTGGGCCACTGCTGCTGTCTCTGCCACTCCTTCTGCCGCTGCCTCCCGAGGGGGTCTGAGTGATGGAGACACCCCGCTCCCCTCTCAGCCAGCCAAACAGGCTCTCTCACTGACCTTTGCGCCTGTGGGTGGAGGGACCTTCGTGGCCGCTGGAGATTCCATCCCTGAAGCCTGCTCAGATCTGCTCCTCAGGGGCTGCGGGGCCGGCCGGGGTGGGCTCCACTGTCTGGAGCACGACGGACCCCTGGGGAACGGCTTTCCAGGGCTCTCTGGAAGGGAAATCTCTTCCACTGTGTTTCTGCGCAGCTTGCTTTGCTCCAGATTTTGTGGGGAGTTCTTTTTACAGAAAATTTCTGGGCTGTGGGTTCGGAGCTAGCATACGTGAGTCTTTCTACTCTGCCATCTTGGCTCCTCCCCTCCCCAAATGAAATATTGAAAAACTCCAAGACGAAGCCTTGAGAGACATCCTTGGTTATATAGGGCATGATAAAAATGAGGAACCTGAAAAGAAAACTGAGAGGGAGTGCTCAGACAAGCAGGAAGATAACTAGTGGAAAGCCATGTCCTGAAAATCAAAGGAGAGACTATCCAGGAGAAGGTGATCAACACTGTTAAATGCTGCAGAAAGATCAAGAAGGGTGAGATTGAAAATAGGCCAGTAGATGTATTCTGATGAAGTCAGCAATCGCCTGTCTCTGACATATGACACGTGCCTTTATATTGCCATGAAGAAATTACATAACCTTTTGGTGCCTTAGAAAGCCCCCTGAGACTGAGTTGTAAAGGAGTTGTTGATCTGCAATGGTAGGGGATATCTCTATACTGAGAGTATCTTGTGCAGGTAAAATCACAGGCCTGCATGAAAAAAATAAATAAATTTTAGTAAAAATGCATTTTCTGATAACTGGAGAAAGGAAGGACTCATTTGTCCTTAACCTTGATTCTGAAAAAGAAATTAATGTGAGACAGGTAAGAAGATTCCAACGTGGACTATAATTGGACTATAATGCAGAGATACTGAACTAGTCACTTACACTTCGTGGTGCAGGTGGAAAAGGATTAAAAAAAGGAAAAGTCAGGGGATCACTTTTTAAATCCTGCCCTGCCATTTGCTATCTATATGATCTTGGACACACTATCTAATTTCTGTAGGCTTCAGTTTCTTCAATTTCCAGTTTCCTTGGAAATTTCAGCTGTAAATCCTGTGATCTTTCTGAGTCTTCTCAAAGTTTTCTTGTTTGCAAACTGGGAGTAGCTATGAGATGACCAAACCCTACAGGGTTTTTTGTGAAGAAAGTCTCAGCTTCCATCAAAACTCAGCTCAAAGGTTACTTCCTCCAAAAAGATTTTCCAACAATTTGTACTTCCTACAAAATAACTTTATTTATTTTATCTATTTTGTACAGTATTATATATTTCCTTACTGGTATATGTGCTGTATTTCTCCTCATTTCCCAATAGGAGGTTTTAAGTCCCCGCAGCACAGAAACAATCTCCTAAGTGCTTGTAGTATTGAACGGTGTGCTCTAAGTGCTATGTTAAATGTAAGCAACTATTATTAGCCCTACATTTGCCTGTTTCACTCCTCAGAAAGCAGAGGGGTTGCTACAGCATAAATTTTTATTCCAAATCAAATTACTGACTTCCAGAAGGGAATCAGGACTGCCAGCATTGTGACTTTGGACCACCTCTTAGAAAACTATTCATTTTACCAGAAAAAACTAAAAGTTATATTCCAACAACATGGATATCCATGGCACGACAGTTTTGGGTTTGTTTGGGTTTTTTTTTACATTTTACTGTTGTCATTTGTTTTCATACTACGGCTCCTACATATTAATCTGCTTTGTCACAAAGAAAACACCTGAGTATAGCCAGCCAACACAGCTATGTCCATGTATAATATGTGCCATGACTGTAGGACCTACCCTCCTACTAAGAAGAAGGAAGTAACTAAAATTGATGACTTCAGTTCATTGTTAGTCATTCATTTTTCAGTTTTGACCAACTTTTTGTGACCTCTTTTGCGGTTTTCTTGGCAAAGATAAAGTAGTTTGCCATTTCCTTCTCCAGTTCATTTTACAGATGAGGAGAGTGAGACATACAAGGTTAAGTGACTTGCCCAAAGTCCTCCAGCTAGTGACTGAGATTAGATTTGAACTCAAGCTTTTAGATTCTTGTATCTACTGAGTCACCTAGCTGCCCACTATTAAGATTTAGGATTGCTCTCATTTACATGATTGTAGCCATTATCTGTATAGTTCTCTTTGTTCGAACTGCACTGGAAATGAATCTTCCCATATTTTTCTGAATTCCCCTCATTCATAGTTTCTTAAGGCATGATATTTCATTATTTTCATATACTATCACTTGTCAATTCATTAATCAATAGGTGCTCATTTTTTGTTTCTTTTGACAAAATACTTTCAAAGTTCCCGAATGGTATAAAACCTTGGTGAGAGCCAAACAATTTTCTTCCCTAGTTATACATTTCTAAGTGGTGATTGACTTTTAATCTGAAGCATTAGATCCTACCATGTCAAAGTACGCCTTCATGAGCTCAAGTAAGGAGATAACATAAGAACTCTACATGGCTTTTTCCAACTATTGCAAGTTTATGTTTTCTGCAAGTCTTTAACTGAGTTAGTTAATGTAAAACTAATATTCAAGGGTAAATGAAGGATACCTTCCTTTTCAATAAGTATTTTCTTTTCCATGCCCCTTCGTCTACCAACCTCTCAACCCTGGTTTCACTTTTGCTCAGCTTTCTCATTATTTCCATTTTCTTTCTTGGATTTTTCCTCTAGCTGTGTTCTCACATGCCTTGGAATGTATAGTACTTTGAAACCATAGACTTTCACATTTTATCTTGTTTTGCATACATACCTTATCATCTCCTGATAGACTTCAGCATCATAAGCATAGAACATAACGTCTCCTGGTCTCCACAGCACCTTGTACAATCAGGTAATAGGAGTACAATAAATGATTCTTGAACTACATAGGAATTTATTACTGTCATTCAATACTTTCGTTGTTGTTAAGTCATGTCCAACTCTTCATGACCCTATTCAGGGTCTTCTCAGCAAAGACAATGGAGTGGTTTGTCATTTTCTTCTCAAGCTCATTTTACAGAGGAGGAAACTCAGGCAAACAGGGTTAAATTAATTTCCCAGAGTCACACAACTAGTGAGTATCTGAGGCTGGATTTGAACTCAGAAAGATGAGTCTTTCGGATTCCAGGTATTCTCTCCACTGAGTCATCTAGCTTCCCCATCATTCAATAATAGCAGCATTTATATAGATAGCACTTTAGGATTTACAAAATACTTTACATATATTAACTCATTTGATCCTCACAACAACCATGGGAGGTAGATGCTATTATGTTCATTTTACAGATAAGGAAACTGAGGCATGGGGTGGTTAGGTGATGTGCCCAGTGTCATACAGAAGTGGCATAAGTGTCAAAGGATTCAGACTCAGGGCTTCCAGGTCCACCATGCCATCTAGCTACCTAGCAAGAACATTTCATTTTAACATTTCAGTAATACAAGAACTTGTCTTCTCTTTTAAGCCTAAGCAGAGAGAAGTTTTCCTTAGGCTCTTTTACATCTTCTCTAAGCAGAAGATTGACTTGCATTTAACTCTTTGCCTGTGTGTGTGTGTGTGTGTGTGTGTGTGTGTGTGTGTGTGTGTGTGTGATTTATTCAAGTGATTTATTTTGCTGATACTTATCATAGGAAGAACATTCTATCTGTATTACTGAGCCAGTTTCTCCCATGCTGCATAACTACTAGTATGGAAGGATTCATGAATGAAACCACAAATATTTCCACTTTGAAACATATCAGTGGGAAGCTAGCAGCAGTGAACAGGTAAAGCCAATAAGAAGTTTTTTTTCTTGGTACTTGCAGGAAAACAACAGAGAGCAGTGAGTTTTTAGATTATTCCAGTACTTCCCAACATTTTCAAGTATAAGAACCTCCTTTATTAAAGTAAAAGAAATATTTTTTCACCTTCCTACATGATAGTGTAGCATCCATTAATTAGGATACAAAATGACATTAATTATAAATCTAGATTACTTTTAAATTTGTATTGTAGTAATCACAGCATGTATACAGAGAAATATTAATATATGTATGGCATTATTCTGTATAGAGAGAGAATGCTCGCTTATCTATACATTTGTAAGACCCTTACAAACACCCCATGATTCACAAATTAATAATTATTATACTTTAGTGTCTCTGTATTTACTGATTGTGGATAGCAAATGTTTCCAAATAAGTCCTAGCCCATATTCTCATCATGATGACCCTGGAAATAAAATAAGCTCCTTGAGGATAGAGACTTCTTTTGTCTTGGCATTTCTAATGCCTCCACAGTGCCTCCTAGAGAGCAGTCACTTAATGGATTTTTGTTGAATTGGATTAAAATCTATAACAGCAGAATGATGACTCTGACAGTTTCTAAATATAGTCCTGGTCTGTAAAATGTTTCCTCTGCATCTGTAAAATGGAAATAATAAAAATGCCACCGACATCCCAGGATTTTTATGAGGGTCAAGTGAGATAATAGTTGTAAAGCCCTTAGCACAATGCCTAGAACATCGTGATCACTATATCATTGTGGATAGTTATTATCATTTGTATTCCATTCACAGACTATATCTGCTCTCTGAGTAACTTGACTAAGTCCAAAGAGATTTGTCACTACCAGGCTGCTTCTTAGACTTAAATACTTTTCCCCCTATTAAAACAGAAACAAAGGCAGTCTTTGAAATATTAGTTAGGAAAATTAGGTCAAATCCAACTTCATACACTTAAATATGTGACTCTGGGGCAAGACATTTAAAAAAATCTACTTACCTCACTTTCCTCATCTGTAAAATGGAGGTAATAATAGCACCTACCTCCTAGGGCTACTATGAGGAGCCAACGAGATAATAATTGTAAAGTACTTCATACCGTACCTGGCACATAGTAAGTGCTATATAAACGTGGTAGTTGTTATTATCACTATTGTTATTGTTAAAATTTTAAGTAGGAACTCTAGGTAAATTGTGAGCTGAGTCCAGATTTGAAGAGGAAGAAAATGCCAAGCTGAACAGCATTTGGAAAACGGGGTGTACTTTTAATGGCCCCAGATTGACCTCTGATACACATACCTATCTTCTGAATATGGATTTTCTTCCACCCATAAGTGTTCATTAAAACAGGAGAAATATTCCTTCCGTGGGCAAGCAGAAAAAGTCTAACTCCTCTTTCATGTAACAATGCTTCAAATATATGACAGCTATCAAACACCACCTCACCCTCAGAACCTTCTCTGAACAAAATATTCCTTGGTCCTTCAACTGATCCTTGTATGATATGGTCTAGACCCTTCAACACCCTTCACACCCAGCTATGAAGAATTTCCAGTCTTCTCTAAAATGTGGGATATAGAACTGAACAATCAGATGTCTAATACTTCCCCCTTTTTTTTTTGACACCATGAATCTTATTGTAGCCTGAGATCACATCAAAGTTTTGTTTCCTATTTTGTTCTATGTGACATTACATTTTCAAGCTACTTAAACTCACCAGATCATTTTCAGATGAATGGTATCTAGCTGTAACTCATCATCTTGTATTTGTGTAGGTTATTTTTTTATCCAGTTTATTTATTTATTTTTAGTTTTCAACATTCATTTTCGTAAGTTTCAAATTTTCTGTTATTCCCCAAGATGGCATACTATCTGATCTGTGCTCCACATATACATTCCTGTTTAACACTGTGTAGATTATTTTTAACCCAAGGAAAGAGCTTTGCTTAAATATATCTTTGTAGATATATTTAGGTATCTGTTTTTAGGTATCTTCACTGCCAAAGAAGACCGTGCCATCAGAGAAATGATGATATGACTTGCACATGACTTTATTTTGAGTGAGGGAGGGTTGTGCAGGTCACCAGTCTCACTTCTCTTCCAGAGTCATCTGAATCCAGTGACCAGATATTCATCAGGATGACTGGAAATGACCCAGGTTGAGACATTTGGGGTTAAGTGACTTGCCTAAGGTCACACAGCTAGTGAGTGTCAAGTGTCTAAGGTGATATTTGAACTCAGGTCCTCCTGACTCTTGCACTGGTACTCTATCCACTGCACCACCTAGCTGTCATTTAGGTATCTAGATATGCAGATAAAGTATATCTCTTTGATTTCATCTTATTAGATCCAAACATTGGATTCTGACTCTGCCATCCAGTGTGAATCCACCCTATAGGGTGTGTTCTCTCTCTCTCTCTCTCGCTCTTGCTCTCTCTCGCTCTCATCTTTGCATTATCTACAAATCTGGCAAGCATTCCATCTATGTCTTGATTCTTTTTCAACGGGAAAGAATTTAGCTTTCACAAATATAGCATTTTCCTCTGCGAAATTCCAGAATGAATGGGTGGAGGGGAAAGAGGGAGAAAAAAAAACTCAAAATCTCATAAAAGTGAATGCTGAAAGCTATTTTTATATGTAATTTGAAAAAATAAAATATCTTTAAGTGGAAAAAAATAAATACTTGTTTCCTTCCTCTAAAAAAAAATTACAGAATGAATGGTTTATAATCCCTAGGATTATATGGAGTCTTAGGACATGCATGATAAACTAACCTAACTTCTTTTTGTGATGTGTTACTGTACTGGTTATAATTCAGGATGATATAATAGACAGTATTTCTCTGTTTCAGACAAGCCTGTGAAAGGCTAATAGGTATCCTTCTTGAAATGGGCTGTTATTTGTAGCTTTGTAGTGGGTTGAAAAACCTTACGAAGATATATCAACTAATGAATGGATGTTGGCCTAAAAGGTGCTTTACTAGGGGCATCCCCCAGAACTTTGTCTTTGCTCTTGTTTGATTCAATATCTTTATCAAAGATAATGCCTTATCTACAGATGTGTCAATTAAATTGGAAAAAGAGTAGTAGTCTTGGTGTAGAAAGACTAGAAAGTCCTAGAATCACTTTGAGCTTCAGTTTACTGATGATAATATTCATAGCACACACATAATTAAATGTCAAAGGCCTTTGAAAACTCTAAAATTGAACTTTTTAAAAAATTACTCATAAGCTAGATGCATTTCTGATAAGATCAGGGGTGAAACAAGGATGTCCGTTATCACCACTGTTATTCAATATGGTACTAGAAATGTTAATTGTAGCAATTAGACAAGATAAAAAAATTGAAGGAATAAAAATAGCCAAAGAAGAAACTAAGTTACCACTCTTTGCAGATGATATGATGATATACTTAGAGAATCCCAGAGATTCAAGTGAAAAACTACTTGAAATAATAAACAACTTTGGCAAAGTTGAAGGTTACAAAATAAACCCACACACCTATACATTAGCAACAAAGAGATAGAAAGAGAAATCCCATTTAAAGCTAGGGTAGACACTATAAGATACTTAGGAGTTTACCTGCCAAAACAAACCCAGGGATTATATGAACACAATTACAAGACACTTCTTGCACAAATAAAGTCAGATTTAAGTAAGTGGGAAAACATCAATTGTTTATGGGTAGGCCGAGCTAATATAATAAAGATGACAATTCTACCTAAATTAATTTACTTATTTAGTGCCATACCAATTAAACTATCAGATAATTGCTTTCTAGAGCTGGATAAAGTAATATCAAAATTCATTTGGAAGAACAAAAGGTCCAGAATATCAAAGGGACTAATAAAAAAAAAAATGCTTGGGAAGGTGGTCTAGTGCTACCAGACCTCAAATTGTACTATAAAGCAGCAGTTATCAAAACCACTTGGTACTGGTTAAGAAACGGAAGGGTAGACAAGTGGAATAGACTTGGCACTCAAGACACAGTAGGCAAGGAATATAGCAACCTCTTGTTTGATAAACCCAAGGACCCCAGCTTCTGGGATAAGAACTCACTATTCAACAAAAATTGCTGGGAAAACTGGTTAACAGTGTGGCGGAAACTAGGCATAGACCCATGCCTGACACTGTACACAAGAATAAAGTCCAAATGTGCACATGATTTAGGTATCTATAAAGACTGATACCATGAACAAACTGGAGGAGCAAAGAATAGTGTATTTATCAGATTTATGGAGAAGGGAAGAATTTTTGACTAAAGAAGAGATAGAAAGCATTATGAAATGCAAGATGGATAATTTTGATTACATTAAACTGAAACGTTTTTGCACAACCAAACCCAAAGCAACAAAAATTCAGAGGGATGTAGTAAATTGGGAAAGAATTTTTACGGCTAAGCTTGGGGATAAAGGTCTCATTTCTAGAATATATAGAGAACTGACTCAAACGTATAACTATACAAGTCATTCCCCAATTGATAAATGGTCAAATGATATGAACAGGCAATTTTCAGAGGAAGAAATTAAAGATATCTATAATCATATGAAAAAATGCTCTAAATCACTATTGATTAGAGAAATGCAAATCAAAACAACTCTGAGGTACCACATCACACCTATAAGATTAGCAAACATGACAGAACAAGAAAATGATAAATGCTGGAGAGGATGTGGGAGAGTTGGAACACTAATTCATTATTGGTGGAGCTGTGAGCTCATCCAACCATTCTGGAGAGTGGTTTGGAACTATGCCCAAAGTGTTACAAAAATGTGCATACCCTTTGACCCAGCAATATCACTACTAGAACTGTATCCCCAAGAGATCATAAAATGGGAAAGGGTCCCACAAGTACAAAAATATTTATAGCAGCACTCTTTGTAGTTGCCAAAAAACTGGACGTCAAGGGGATGCCCATCAATTGGGGAATGGCTGAATAAATTATGGTATATGAATGTAATGGAATACTATTGCGCTATAAGAAATGATGAACAAGAAGACTTCAGGGAGGCCTGGAAGGAATTATATGATCTGATGCTGAGCAAAAGGAGCAGAACCAGGAGAACTTTGCACACATCAACAACCACAGTGTGCAAGAGTTTTTTCTGGTAGACTTGAAGCTTCATAATAACACAAGAACTTATAAAAAAAAAATCCCAGTGGTTTTCTAAGGTAAAATGCCTTCCACACTGAGAGAAAGAACTATGGAATTCATTCACAGAATGTAGCAGATAATGTTTGTGTGTGGGTGTGTTTGTGTATTATGTTTTGATTTAGTATATGATTTCTTCCATTTATTTTAGTTCGTCTACATAGCATGACTATAGTGAAATTGTGCTCAATAGGAAAGTATATGTAGAACCATACAGAATTGTATGGTGTCTTGGGGAGGAAGGGGGGGTAGTGGGGGGTAAGTGGGGGGGGGTTAAAATTTTAATTTTATGGTAATGATTGTAGAACATTAAAAAAATTTTTTAAATTAATAAAAAATGACTTCACACTAAAGGCCTTTTTTAAAAAATTAGGCAAAACTCTAGGTAAGTTATATGGAGATACCATAATGCAAAACTATCACATTTCATACCCATTACAACAAGCTTCATCATTCCATTGATGTGGATTTAGGAGAGTGTCAAATTATCCCCCCAAAAAACTAAAATCATTATAAAAGATTTTACACTGTAGTATTGAAAGAATGTTTCCTTTGTTTGGAGGTTTACAACAGAGAGACTGGACAGCTTCTAGGATACCTTCCATATCTGGGAGGAGGTTATATAGTATAAGTGGCTCTATTGCCAGAAGACCTACCTGTGTGACTTGGGATATGTCACTTGACCTCTCATGGCCTTGGTTTCCTCATCCGTAAAATGAGGGGGATGGATTAGATGATTTCTGAGATTCTTTCCAGCTCTAGATCTAGTATCAGATGGGAAATGAGTTTTCTGCTGTATATATCATTTCCCTCAGAGGAGGGAAAATCGGAAAATTTAGAGGAAAAAACCCACCAGTCTGAAACTAGGGTTCATCTTATATGCTGACATAAGCTTTAGATAACTCTGCAGAGTTTCTCTATATTTACATGCCCATGTGAAAAGTGGTATAGGCTGTAGACTGATGTACCTACAAGTCAGAGAACAGGGGAACCTTGGACAAAGTCTGAAGACTTGGATTTGTATCTCAGTAAACATTCAGTGCCTTCCATTTCCTCTTCCTTTTCTAAATGTTCCGCTTATGTATTTGTTTTTGCTCTGGATCTGTTCTAGCACCAGTTGTTACTTTGGCAGATAAGCAGAATATTGCAATAGATAGAGGGAAGGTGCTAGAGTCAGCAATACGCTAGCTTTGGAATCATGGACAAGCTACAAGACCTCTAGGTGCCTCCAGACAATGAGTTATAGAGATTACTGATCTGCTTTGGTGGAGGGGTTTCCACACTGGGGGGTCTGGACCATAAAACAAATTACTTTGATATTTCAATTGATGTATGATGTCATTGATAAAGAGATCTAAATGATTAATTACTACACAAAGGATCTATGGGTGCTTCATCAAACAGTTGTAATCCCTATATAATTAAATAGACATACCTAGGGAAGAGCTGCAGCACAAAGCAGTTACTTGACTTGATCAGTCAGACAACTAAGTATTAGAGGAAGCATTTGGATCTAGGTCTTCTTCATGATGTAACCTTTATGGATGACAGGAATCTTGGAAAAATCATTGAAATGTTGGCTAGAATCAGGTTCAAAAAAGATAAACAAACTCTCAATGGTGAGAACTGTCTCTGGATTGGCAGAATTAAATTGTACAAGTTATTGTTATCATTTAGTCATGTCTGACTCTTCATGACTCCGTGGCTGTCATAAAAGACCAGTATGTCAATAGTGGCCATGAGGTTTTCCTGACATATACTGGAGTGGTTTCTGTTTCCTTCTCCAACAGATTAAAGCAAACAGAAATTAAGTGATTTGCCCATGGTCATACAGCTAGTAAGTATGTGAGGCCAGATTTGAGCTTGGGTCTTTCTGACTCCAGATTGGGTGTTCTATCCACTGTGGCACCTAGTTGCCCTGATTATAATGTAACGGGTGCCTTTCTAGCTTGGTGGAAACTTTCCAGAATATATATATGAAGTATATAGTATATTGAGTAAAGGAATCTTAGGGTATTAAGAGATCTTTTATCAAGTAAGAACACCTAGATTAAGGAAGATGATGGCCCCCACCATACTCTGCATGGGTCAAAACACATGTGGAATATTGCGCCTACTACATTTTAGGAGAGACATTCATAGGATCATAGAGCTAGAATGGGAAAAATTGTCTAATCAGATTTTGCAGGTGAGAAAACTGAGGCCTAACAAAGTTAAATGACTTCCCCAAAGTCATAAGTAGTACAACTCACCAGGGGGCAGTGACTGTAACAATGTAAAGTCAAAGAACAGCCACCACAAAACACTTAAAAGTGAATGTGATAAAATTACTAAGAATTAGGCAAGCTCCAAAGAAGAAATGAGAAGACACTCCCACCCCACTGCTTTCCAGAGATGGGGAGGACTTGGGTGTGGTACGTTACATGCGCTCAGACTTTTTGAATGTATTGACCAGTTTCACTGATTTTTTTTTTCCCTTTTTAAACTCATATGTGTGTTGTGTGTTTATGTACATAATATATATTAGATTTATATATACATATATATGTATACATATACACATATACATAGGATGGCTCTGCCAGAGAGAGAGAGAGACATTGAAAGAAGTTGCGGTGATTTAAAATTCTAGACGTTAAGAAAAAAAAAAAGCTACCAATAAAAATACTTTTTAAAAACTATCAGATATGGGCTTTTGAATCTAGATCTCCTGACCCCAGAGTTATTTTTCTGTGCATTTTATGTATAATTATACCCTTTAACTGGTTCTTGTTGTGTGATCAACATAGTCAAGGCTCTCAAAACCATATTAATGAAAAATCAAGAGATGTTTAACCTGCAGAAAATTTGGGTTTGGGATTAGGGCAGAGTAAACATAATTGTTTTGAAATATGTATATTGTGTTAGAGGATAAAACTAAAAACAATGATTGGAAGCTCTAGGTAGGCACCTTTCAGTTCCATAACAGAACTTGTAGTTGGAAAACTGAGACTGGGAGGGGCCAGGAATATACCTGAATAGACTGTTTTGCTTTGAGGTTTTTACTTTAGATAATCTTTAGGTTCTTACAAGTCCCAAGATATACATGAATAATTGAATACATGAATAATTAACTTTGTATTAGGGGAAATTTTGCTAACGTTCTACAAGTAGTAGAGATACCTTTAGAACACATAAGAAACCCTTTCCTACAGCACTGCCATCCCCTAAACTTTCCCTTGCAGGCTAGCTTCAGTAGTCAAAGTTAAACAAGTTTAAAACATGGGGTCACTTCAGAATGACTCCAATAGTGACTGATTTTACACAATATCCTCCCTTTGGTGCTAACCATACTTGTGGTGCAGCACCACAGTCAGATCTATATCATTCCTCTACCTTTAACTGCATCATGCTAGGTTTCTGCTACTTATGCAGAGTCAATTTGGGATATGAGATAATATATAGAAAAAAAAAAACTTGCAAACCTTAAAGCATTCCATAAATATTAATAAAAATTTATACTTTGACAGATGGCAAAGTGGACCTGCTTGCTGTATTTAATCGTTGCAGTACTGTTCTGGACAGTTTGGGGTGATCTAAATGGAGCTAACAATCTGGACTGCAACTCTTTGAGCTCTTCTGATGAATCTCTTGTCCTCTCACATTCCTGGATCCCTTATAACATCTCTGTTTCACAAAGCATTTTTAATCCACATGATGAAATCACAGGTAAACAACAAAGAGATTTCTTTTGCTTGTTTCTGAAATGCACCTGGTATGGCAGAGAAAGAGCACTGAATTTGGGCTCACAGGATCTGAATTAAAATCTCAGCTCTGCTTCTTAATTCCTCTGTAATGCTGGTCAAGTAACTTGCCACCTGAACCTCAACTTCCTTGTCTAGAAAATGAGGTGACAAGCTTAGATGGCCTATAAGATTCCATTCAGCTCTAAATCTGAGTCTGTGAATTTTTTCTTTAAATTTAAAATTTTTTCTTTTAATATAACTGCAGTTTACACTTCTTATTTGTTATGGAGCCATTTGTGACTCTTCATGACCCCATTTCAAACTTTCTTGACAAAGGCAGTGGAGTGGTTTGCCATGTCCTTCTCCAGCTCATTTTACAGAAGAGGAAACTGAGACAAACAGGGTGAAGTGACTTGCCCAGGATCACACAGTAAGGTGTCTGAGGCTAGATTTGAACTCACAAAGATGAGTCTTCATGGCTCCAGGCCCGGCGCTGTATTCACTGTGCCACACAGCTGTCCCTAGCTATGTACTTGTTAGGTAGAGATATAAAATACACTTTTAAAAAAAAAGGAGGGGGCAAATCATTTATTCAGTAGCAAAAATATGCTAGACAAGAGTTAGAATTGTTGACACATTACTCTAATCAAAGTTAGGTCCTCATAATTTAACTGATTTTTTTTTTAGCAATAGATATTCTAAAACAGATGTGTCAAAAATGTTGTAGCACAGTGGCACATGGGACCCCAAACCAAATTAAAAGGTAATTGGGAAATGTTTACCAAAGTAAATAAAAATGCAATAAAACATGATCATAATACATTTTGAATCTAAGTCAACATGTGGCCTGCAGGGATCCTTATGTGTAGTTTAGTGGTCCCACTTTCTATATGAGTTTGCTAGCAAAAACCAAAATACTGAAGCATTATGTCTTGAGTTTCTCTACCTCTTCCATGAGTGAAACAAGCATTTTTAATTTTGGAGAATGCTCCCTTTGTAAATTGAACTCTGTAAGAAGAATCTCCAAACGCTATTGGTTGTTATTTGTAGGTATTTGTATTATAGGCTCGAGGCAAGATAACAAACATTTATTAAGCAATTACCGTACCTGGCACTGTGCTAAACCCTGGGGATAAATACAAACAGAAAGACAGTTCTTCCCCTCAAAGATCTCACAGCACAAAATGGAGCTGAAAAATGAGGGAGTGAAGGGTACATGGTGTCAAAGTACAGAATGTCACAAGCACAGCAGGAGGGAAATAAAAGTTGGCCAAAGTGGGCCTTTCATAAAATGGTGGCCCCAGGAACTTGCCAGTGGGAGAAGGGAGCAAAACAGAAGAATATTTCAGGGTGAGACTACAGATGAGGCCTAGTATCACAGCTGGGAGGGGAAATGGATGAATTTCCATCTTAGAGAACAGTATAACATTCTGGAGAAAGACGCGTCGATTTAGTGATTTCACTGTTTCCTTCAGTAACTCTACAAGTTACCAACAGCACTGGATTCAACAGATTCCTGCTCCAGGCCCAAGGTCCTGATGGAACTACTCCTTTCGGTACTTTTCGAATCACAGATAGAAACACATTAGGCCTCACGTGTAGAAATGTTGAGGTATGTAACATTTATTTCTATAAAAATGCTTCATTCCTTACATTATTCTACTGACTATATTCAAAAGGAGCAATCATTTTGTTTGACATTTCCAGTTTTTTCTTTCACTGGGAGGTTGAATTGGATGTTTGAGGACATTTTAATCTGTTTTTAATGGCTTTCCTTGTTTTGTAAAACCTCACATTTCTAGAGGTTTACTCAAGTGAATACATCTTTAAAGTAATTTCTAATGCTTGCTTTTCACTGGCTTCCCCTTTTCCTGACTAGATGGATTTTATTTTTTTTTCAGTACATAGATAACAACTAATTAAATGCTTATTACATGGTAGAATCTACTAGAGATAATATGGTACAGTGGATAAATAGCCAGGCCTCTGAGTTAGGAGCACTTGAGTTCAAGTCCCAGCTCTAATGCATATTTACTATATGCCTCTGGGTAAGACACTAGCTGTTCACATCAGGTCCCATAAGTTCAGTTATCTCTGTGCAAATGATTCCTAGATCTCTATGTCTAATCCTAGTCTCTTTGATGAGTGACAGAAATGCAGCTCCAACTGCCTCTTGGGCATTAATTAGATATTCTGTATGTATGTCAAACACAACACCACAAAAACAGAATTCCTTATCTTTCCTATCCTAAAACCCTCCTCCCTTTCGGAATTTCCCTCTTAATGTTAAGTGTACCACTATCCTTTGTCACATACTTTGAAGTGACTTCTCACACATGCCCACATCTTGACATTTCTACCTTCATATCTTTCATATCGCTCCCTCTCTCCACTAACCTGATATCTATCCTAATTCAGACCTTCATCACCCCTCTCCTGGGCTTTTACAATAGCCTTGGAAGTGATCTCTGCCTCCAGTTCCTTTCTTCTCCAATCTATCCACCACTCAACTGGTGAGGTGTTTATTTTAAACTAAAATCTCCTCCTCAGTGAACTCCAATGACCACCTATTTCCTCCAGAATCAAACATAAGATCCCAGTTTTGACATTTAATATGGCCCCTTCCAACTTTTCTAATTACACCTTGCTACTTTCCAAGTACACTAACCTACTTGCATTTACCTTCCAGTTACATGAACCTTGCCTCTACACTGACTGTTCCCATGTCTGGAATGTTCTACCCCCTCACCTCTGCCTCCTAACTTTTCTGGCATCCTTCAGTCCTAAGCTAAAATCCTGTATTTTACAGGAGGTTTTTCCCATGCCCCTCAGTTACTAATGCCTTCCTCTTTGGGACTGCTTTTATTCAACTCTGTATATCTTGAAGGCACTTAGTTACTTACAGACTGTCTCCTCACTCCCCATTAGACTGTGATCCCCTGTTTTTGGCTTTTTGTGTCCCAGCCTTAGCACAGTGTCTGTTACACAGTAAATGCTTAATAAATGATTGTCGACTGACAACCTCTCTGCCTCAGATAACTATTGTCTTAGATTATATATTGTAGAATAATAACTGACCCATATTATTCAAGGAATCTTATCAGGACCAAAAATTATACCATATAGATAGAAGATGCTTTGAGTAAAGTTTTTAAGATTTGTTCTACCAAGTCAAATGCTTTATTAAAGCAACATATACCTTTTTCTGTGATGTTACTATAAAGATATCATCTACTATAGAAAAATTACTTAAGGCATAATACCTTTTTTCAATATTACTATATTCTTCCACAAAATCACTGAAAAGGGGATAAATGCATGTGATTAGTCCTGACAATCAGCAGAAATAAATCTCCTTAGGGCTTTTAAAGTTACCTTTTTAAAAAAAAATCAAATTCTTTTCAAAAACTCTGGCTTAGATGGTCTGTTGATACTCAGTTTTTAAAAGCTCTGAGATTTAGTATTCTAAATCAGTCCAGAAATATTATTTTTAATCAATATCAATTAATCACCAAGTGACCCCAATGCCCCTATAAATCCTTGGAAAAGAAAATAACATTGAGCAAAGAATCTTTGATTCTGGTACCTTGTTCCATTGATTGATGGACAGAAGTAAATTCTTAAAATTCAGCAACTTTATCTAATCCTGTAAATATGGGAAACATCTTTTGAAGATATGTATCACTTCTCTTTGGTCTATACTGACTTTATTTCATTTACAGAACTCTGCAGTAAGTCACAGAGACAGCAGCAACAAGCAGTCAGTTCAAACAGTTTGGATAGCGCCTCCTGATAGTGGAAATATTCAGTTCAGGTATGTTAAGTTTCTAATATGGCTGTGCACAAGTAATTTTGCTTTCTTCAGATGAATCACTTTAAGAAAAATTTGCTGGCATTTATGAATACTAAACAAGCACCCCCTCAAAAAATCACAGAAACTGTTTCTGCCCCTCGAGAGTCTTCAACCTAAAGAAATATTACATACACACATGAAACAATTAGAAAACAGTATCTGGTGGTATTTAATTAAATCGTGTAGATGACAAATATCAAAAGGAGATTAACATATTTGGAGAGTCAAGGGAATCTTCTAGAGCACTGGGGGATGTGACATGACCACCCCCACTTGGTTGGTTATAGCTAGGATCTAAGCAACCTAACAGTATGATAGCTTGTTACGATATTTTTTGTTTTCTCATGCTTCCAATCTAAGTCTTGACTTTGGACTTTATGTTAAGGTCAGGCTCTATATACTTTTGGGTAGAATGGCTGGGTTGTGCTTGTCCTGTTTTATGTCTGCTTTGCTCCTGGTTCTTGGACTATTAAGTGTTGTCTTATTCCAGGATCTCCGAGACAGATCAGGTTGGGGATGTGCAAGCTCCTAGTGTGCCCAAAATAGTCTGAACTCAGATAAAATCTAAGTGTTACCCTCCTGGTCTGAGGCTTGCTTCTGACAAAATATTTATAATAGCTCTTTTTGTGGTGGCCAGGAATTGGAAATTGAGGGAATGCCCATCAATTTGGGAATGACTGAAAGTTGTGGTATATGAATGTAATAGAATACTATTGTTTCATAAGAAATGATGAGCAGGTGGACTTCAGAAAAACCTGTAAAGATTTACACAAACTGACACTGAGTGACATGAGCAGAACCAGGGAAACGTCACACATAGTAACAGCAACATTGTGAAATGACTAACTTTGATAAACTCATCTCTTCTCAACGGTGCAAGGATCTAAGAAAGTTCCAAAAGACTCACGATTGAAAATGCTATCTACATCCAGAGAAAGAACTACAAAGTCTGAATGCAGATCAAATATCATTTGCTCTCTCTCTTTCTTTTTTTGTTTCTTCTTTCTCATAGTTTCTCCCTTTGGTTCTAATTCTCCTTCACAAAATGTGAAATGTGCTTCTATGAATGTATAGGTATAACCTATTTCAGATTGCATGCCATCTTGGAGAAGGGAGCGAGGCAGAGAAAATTTAGAACTCAAAATCTTATAGGAGTAAATGTTGAAAACTAAAAAAAAAATTTTTTTTCAAGAATTTCATAGTCAGGACTTGGTCTGGTCCATTTTCTGGTTAAGCATTAAGGAAAGGTACGAAATAGTGACTCTAAGAGGTCTGAGGAGGGAGGGATGAATTCTGAAGAGAAATCCAACAGATTTCATTAAAGAGATAGCAACTGACAGGTGGAGACTATTTGGAGGCAGGAATAGCTATCCTTTCATCTTATTTTTTAAAATAACATTTCTCCCCAATTATGTGTATAAATAATTTTTAACATTCTTTTTTAAAATCTAAACTCTATCCCATCCTCCTTCCCCTCCCTTTTCCTGAGACAGTAAGCAATCTGATATAGGCTATACATGTGCAATCATGTAAAACATTTTTATATTAGTCATATTTGTGGAAGAAAACTTGAAAAGAAAGAGTGACAGCTTTCTTCAATCTATATTCAAACAACATCAGTTCTTTCTATAGAGATGGATATCATTTTTCATCATTGTGCCTTTGGGATTGTCTTGGATCATTGTATTACTAAGAATAGCGAAGTCATTCACAATTATTCATCATACAATACTGCTGTTATTGTGTTCAATATTCTCCTCGTTCTGCTCACTTCACTCTACATGAGTTCATGTAAGTCTGGATTTTTCTGAAATCATCCTGCTTGTCATTTCTTACAGCACAATAACGTTCCATTCTGATTATATGTTACAACTTGTTCAGCCATTTCCCAATTGACAGGCATTCTCTCAATCTCTAATCCTTAGCGACCACACACACACACAAAATAACTGCTACAAATATTTTTGTACAAACAGATCCTTTTCCTTTTTTAAAAAATCTCTTTGGACTACAGACCTAGTAGAGGTATTGATGGACCAAAGAGTATGCACAGTTTTATGGCCTTTGGGCACAGTTCCAAATTACTCTCAAGAATGACTGGATCAGTTCACAACTCCACCAATGATGCATTAGTATCACAGTTTTCCCACATCCCTCCAACATTTATCATTTTCCATTTCTATCATATTAGCCAGTCTGATAGATATGTACCTCAGAACAGTTTTAATTTGCATTTCTCTAATCAATAGTGATTTAGAGCAAAGTAGAGGATATTTTAACAGAAGATGAAGTCAAAATAAGTTCTAAGGTTAGGGAATGATATGAATAAGTGGTCAGCAGGAGAAAAGAATAGGATGAATTCAACATAATGATGAGTTGGTTGTTTGCTGGAAACATAGAATGAGTGAAAGTAATTTAATAAGGTAAGTCTGGGAAGTTAGGTGAGTAAGTTTTGGGGGCCACATTATAGAGAATCTTCAGACCAGGATAAAAGATAAGCAATGGGAACTCCTTGAAGATTTTTGAGCAAGAGAATGATACGATCAAAACCATGGGTATCAGGAGGATTATGGGATGTTCAGGGAAGATTAGTACCTCTGAAGGCTGGCTGAGCCCTTTTCAGGGCTGTTCATCCATGTTTCATGTTTGTCATCCAACTCTTACCTGTGGCTCCAAGAAGCCATAGTTTGCACAGCAGACACACCCCAGTAAAATTGTCTTAGCAGGTAGGCTAAACCAGGTTGAGGGTAACAGAAAGGCATCA
Organism: Bettongia penicillata ogilbyi; assembly: GCA_023548195.1. Lineage (NCBI taxonomy): Eukaryota > Metazoa > Chordata > Mammalia > Diprotodontia > Potoroidae > Bettongia > Bettongia penicillata. The sequence continues at coordinate 2,322,918 of JAJHZJ010000779.1, read as the reverse complement.
AACCCATTAGTGGGTTAGAGGAATGTCTACCCTAAACATGTGAAGACTTTCCCTGGTGGAATAGGTGGATGAAAAAAATTTGTTCTAATGACCATGGAGTCACTTAAAGCAGACTCTGTGGAGCACTTGGAGCTTGGTCAGATATTGAAGATGCTAAGGTCATCCACCACATCCTGGGTCGTTGCCATTCTTCTTGTTGACCTGCTACTGGACTCTGAAAGAGAGAGTGAGACTAAGAACTTCACTCAATTCTGTCTCACTTAAGTCCCATTCACATGCAAGTCAAGAAATCACCCATTATCCACTATTTTACCCCAAAACTGTGTTGTCATTGTTCCTCTTTGAAAATGAAGGATGAATGATAACATTTTATTGTAAGAAGAAAGTAAGGAGAGAACCTGAGTTGAAATTCTGAGGCCATCTAGCCCATCCCACAAATGAACTATCTCTGACATATGGTCACCTAACCTTTGCTTAAAGACTTCCTGTGAAAGGAAACCACCATTCCCCAAAGCTACCCATTCCACTTTGGATAGTTCTAATTGTTAAAAAGTAAACCTATTATGATGCCCTGCAGGTAAAATCTAGAAACAAAAATTTTGTTAAATATTTTAATTTTAGTTTTGGTTCTTTTCTGTTAATATAATTTCTATATTCTATACATAGGATTTACAGCTTTTTTTGTAAATACTTTAGTAACTTGAGACTTAACGTTGGATCCTTGCTAATCTTAGGGGAAAGAATGTCAGTATTCCTCCAAATAAGATAGAATGCATTTTACAATTAGTGTAATCAGGTTGCAGCCACCAAACAAGGTGGAGCAGCAGAATTTAGAGGCTCAAATATTCGATTGTAATATTTCCTCTAACAATGCAGATTGTTTTCTGCAAAATCCTTGCCCATGTCCTCCCATGATTTCACTATACGGGAAGTCCATTCAATATGTTAGGGGCCTTTCTGTTTGCATCTTTGACATTGGGTATTCCTTTTAGGATGCATGTGACTTGTCCATCAGTTGTTTCTTGCCAAATGTCTAAACCCAATTTTTTTATCTTATATTTCCTTAACATCCGTAACTCTTTCTTCCTAGTAGGTTCTTATTTGTAATGCATCACAGTCTGCTCACACCAACCATGTGCCTCTCCACTGACCTTTGTATGATCATAATTTTAATTAATCCTTAATTTAATTTTAATTGGAAGCTGCAATGTTCAGCTAGCAACCATACAACATCAACAAAATACTGATTTTAAAAAGATGAGATTTTGTTTCAAAGTTCAAATTTTTTTATAAAAAATCCGGTCTGCTTTTCCCCTTTTAATTGAATCCAATTTATCCATTTGCACTGTCTGTGTAAAATATATAGACAGACAGACAGATAGATAGATAGATCTAGGCCTGTAATATATATTATAGAAATCTCCACCCCTCATCCACCTAGATTATTTTGGGTCTCATATTGTTTGAGGGGAGAATTGATAGGGATAGCAATGTTAGCAGCAGTCTGAGTCTCAGTGACAGTTGCTAAATAATGAGGATCCATTGCCTGAGATAAATATATTTTTACAAATGAATGTATCGGGGGGCGGAGCCAAGATGGCGGAGTAGAAGGACACACATTTACGAGCTCCGAAACCAAAGCCCATAGAATTAATGTAAAAAGAGACCCCCATAACTTCTGGACCACTGAAAAGTGTACAGAAACGGAGTGGAAGAGATTTCCGTGCCAGAGAGCCCTGGAGAGCCGTCCCCAGGGTCCGTCGCGCCTCGGAAAGCGGACCCCACCCCAACGCTGCCCTGGCCGCGGCCCCAGAGAAGCTGACCCGAGCAGGCTTCAGGAATGGAAGCTCTGGCAGCTGGGAAAGTCCCTCCGCCCACAGAAGCTACAGGTCAGTGAGAGAGGCTGGGCTGGAGGAGGGGAGCGGAGTGTCTCCGTGACTCGGGCCCCCTCGGGAGGAAGCGGCGGCGGCAGAGACGGAGGCAGGAAGCAGCGGAGGCAGAGGCATGGGCGGTGGCTGAGGCTCTATTATTGAAGTCCTCTGCATAAAGCCCCTGAGGAAACTGAGCCTGGGAGGCGGCCCCCCCCACCCTCTCCATTCCTGAAAGTCTCTGCATAAAGCCCCTGAGGGAGCTGAGCCTGGCAGGCGGCCCTGCCCCCACCCCAGCACCAGAACTAAAGTTCACATTGATTAGCGGCCGGCGGCGGGGAAAGTCCATTTGAACCTCAGACACTAAGCACTAGCTGGGCGGATCTAGGCGGAGGTGGACAGGAATCTCAGAAGTCAAGTAACTGGCTGGGAAAATGCCTAGAAAAGGGAAGAAAAATAAGACTATAGAGAGTTTTTTTGAACAAATGCAAATGATCCCGACTTCTGGATCTGACGAGGAAATATTCTCGCCATCAGGGAAAGACGTGGGGGGGGGGCCTCAGTACCCCAGACACCCCAGGGGGATGTCGGGTGGGCTCAAGCCTTGGAAGAGCTCAAAAAGGATTTTGAAAAGCAAGTTAGACAGGTGGAGGAAAAACTGGGAAGAGAAATGAGAGAGATAAAAGAAAAGTATGAAAAACGGGTCAATACCTTGGTAAAGGAGACCCAAAAAAATGCTGAGGAAATTAACACCTTGAAAAATAGGCTCACTCAATTGGCAAAAGAGGTTCAAAAAGCCAATGAGGAGAAGAATGCTTTCAAAAGCAGAATGAGCCAAATGGAAAAAGAGGCTCAAAAGCTCACTGAAGATAATAGTTCTCTCAAAATTAGAATGGAACAGATGGAGTCTAATGACTTTACGAGAAACCAAGAAATCATAAAACAAAACCAAAAGAATGAAAAAATGGAAGAGAATGTGAAATATCTCATGGGAAAAACAACTGACCTGGAAAATAGATCCAGGAGAGACAATTTAAAAATTATGGGACTACCTGAAACTCATGATCAAAAAAAGAGGCTTGACATCATCTTCCATGAAATTATCAAGGAAAACTGCCCTGACATTCTAGAACCAGAGGGCAAAATAAGTATTGAAAGAATCCATCGATCACCACCTGAAAGAGATCCAAAAAGAGAAACTCCTAGGAACATTGTGGCCAAATTCCAGAACTCCCAGCTCAAGGAGAAAATCTTGCAAGCAGCTAGAAAGAAACAATTCCAGTACTGTGGAAATACAATCAGGATAACTCAAGATCTAGCAGCTTCTACATTAAGGGATCGAAGGGCGTGGAATAGGATATTCCAGAAGGCAAAGTAACTAGGACTCAAACCAAGAATCACCTACCCAGCTAAACTGAGTATAATACTTCAGGGGAAAATATGGTCTTTCAATGAAACAGAGGACTTTCAAACATTCTTGATGAAAAGAGCAGAGCTGAAAAGAAAATTTGACTTTCAAACACAAGAATGAGAAGAAGCATGAAAAAGTAAACATCAAAGAGAAGTCTTAAGGGACTTACCAGAAGTGAACTGTTTACATTCCTACATGGAAAGACAATATTTGTAACTCTTAAAACTTTTCAGTATCTGGGTAGGTGGTGGGACCACACACACATGTACACGCATGCACGCGCACACACATACACACATGCACACACATACAGAGACAGAAAGCACAGATTGAACTGAATAGGATGGGACCATATCTTAAAAGAAATTAAGGTAAATGGTGAGAGAGAAATGTAGTGGGAGGAAAGAGGGGGAAATGGAAGGGGGTAACTATATGTCATTTAAGAGGCAAGTAGGAGACTTTTTTAGTGGAGGGAAAAAGAGGAGAGCTGAGAAAAAAAAAAAAAAACAAGAAGTTTACCCTCATCACATTTGACTAAAGGAAGGAATAAAATGCACACTCATTTTGGTATGAAAACCTATTTTACGGTATAAGAAAGTGGGGGAGAAGGAGATAATGCAAGGGGGGGATGATGGAAGCGAGGGCAAAGGGAGGAGGGAGCAATTTGAAGTCAACACTTGGGGAGGGACAGGATCATAAGACAGAAGAGAAACAATGAGGGGCAGGTTAGGATGGAGGGTAATTCAGTTAGTCTTACACAACACGACTATCAGGGAAATCATTTGCAAAATTACACAGATATGGCCTATATTGAATTGCCTGCCTTCCCAAAGGGAATGGGTGGGGAGGGAGGGATGGGGAGAATTTGGAACTAAAAGTTTTAGGAACAACTGTTTAGTATTGTTGTTGCTACTAGGAAAGAAGACATACAGTTAATGAGGAATAGAAAGTCATCTGGCCCTACAGGAGAAAAGAGAAGATGGAGACAAGAGAAGGGAGGGATGACAGAAGAGAGGGCAGATTGGAGATAGGGAAAATTAGATTGCTTGGGGTATTGGGGTGGGGGGAGGGGATAAAAGGGGAGAAAATTTGGAACCCAAAATTTTGTGAAAATGAATGTAAAAAGTTAAATAAATAAATTTTAAAAAAACACAAATGAATGTACCACCCATATGGAATGTTGGCCACAAAACCACAGAAGGGACTTTCCCTGGAGCAACGCCTGTGCACTATCCATCTTGGCTTACCTAAAGGTGAACTGGGCTCATAATAATATCATTACCATAAATTAATATCCCCAAAGTGGGCTTTTCTGTATGCAATATGGGTAGCTGCATGCGCAGCTCTAAGTTGCCTTCATAACCAGGCAACTGTGGTTTGGACCAGACTCCAGATATTTGTTAATATTTTCTGCTGTATATAAACCCCATGCTTCACTCCAGTGGAGTGCCCATCTCTCTTAAGGAATAGGGCCTGATAGGTGCATCACATAAAATAAATGTCCTTGCTTGATTTGGAGATAGTCTGACATGACATGCATTTCATCTCATTGGAATATATAAAACATCTATATCTGCATATATAAACTTTCCAAACAAAGTTCTTTGTATCTTTCAAGGACATTTGCATAATTTTGATTTGTATATTTAAAGCATGTTGTTGAAATATAACCTTTAAGGTGGCATTTTATTGCACCAGATCAAATTTTTCATAGTAAAAAATAAGCCTAATCTCATCTTTTATTCTTTATTTCTTTCAGTTGATTATGTGATTATAAAAATGAGATCTACAGTGGAACACATTTTTTAAAGCCAGATTGTTTCCTATTTTCCTGAAAAACATTCTTGAAGTGTGTATAAATTATTCCTATAAAAATTTCTATAGATTGGGAAAATACACATACATTCCAGTTAATTTGTTATTGATATGCTTTTAGTCCCTTTTCTTTGGTATTAATAAGAGCAGATTTTTTTCCCTGTACCTTGAATGTGTTTCCCTATAAATCAATCTCTCAATAGCATCTTCTCTAGCATGAATCTCTTCTATGTATACTCTAGCTGCTTTTCATTCTCTTTACTGCCATTTCTGCTTTCTCATAAGCACCTTGTATTCAAACGTAATGATTCCACTTTCCTTGATAGCAAAAAGTTTGTTATAAAAACCCTTTGCAACTCTTTTCCATCTTTTCTTTTCATTTGTCCACTGTAAATGTCCTCAGAAGGCTTTGTTTAGTATCTTTCACCAAGTTTTACTTAAACTGATTTTGTTTTCCTTTATTTCTTTCTGTTTGATGGAGCAATGTTGCCCAAAATCTTCCACAATAATTTGCAAATGAGTTTATCATCTAAACTCATCTTGTTCTTGGCCACCATAGCTCTATACCTAGCCAGTAAGTCAAGTGTTTCCTGATGAAAGTTTTTTTGTAGGAATAACTGCAATTGATATCTCTGTCCTTCTATCTGTATCTCCTTTTTTAAATTATCAATAACTTGGTTAACTTCAGGTTAAAGGCCTTTTATTTTCATGGCATATCTTTTTGTAATTTTTATTTTTTCTAGGTTTATACTAATTTCTCTAGTAAGTCGGGATCTGCCTATATACATATGATTCAGGAATGAGTCACTTTCTGTTGATCAAAGTATCAATTTCCATTTTTGTTTGGCTATATTTGATGCTTGCTCCTTCTGGCTTCTTCAAATTCTTGTTTTAAAGAAAATACTCATGACACAGAGACCTACAGTTCTTTGGCCTCTCTCCTTCCTTATTCCAGAAACATATTTTTACTATCCTCAACTATTCCCAATTTTGTAAGAAACCATGAATCTACACCAATCAAGCGATTGTTCATTAATAATTAGGTTTATTGTATAATTGAAATAGAAAAGTAACTTTCTGGTCCAGTATACAATAGGATTAGAGAGAAGGGTATTGATGATAAATCATAGAGTTAACAAGACTTGATAACCATTTGGATATGGGGAATGAGGAAAAAAGAAAAGTAAAGGGTCACTCTGGGGTTTTGAGCCTGCACAGAAGTTGGTAATGCCATTAACAGAAATTCAGAAAGAGTATGTGTCAATTTAATTTGTAGGGTTTTACCAAGTTCTTTGTAGAAACTCTCTACATTGATGATTCCATATGATTTCTACCTTTTGGCAAAAAGGTGGTGTACTAAAAGTGAAGAATGAGACATATGTTTTCAGATGCAACCAATGTGTGAATCTATTCTGGCTGACTATATTTGTGTGGTGTAAGAAAGGGTTTTTTTAGTAGGGGCAGAAGAAAGAAAAGTGTTAATTGGACATTAAAAAATATAGAAAGAGAAGAAATTTCAGAAAGGAACATAAATAGGGTAGTGTTGATACTATTGTGTAAATTTAATATTAAAATTTATAATGATAGGATGTATGTGATATGAGATTATATGTAATAGTAATTATTTTATTCAATAAACCTCTACTTGTTTATTCTCTGAAAGAAATAGAGATTGATGCCCCATGATCAGACACCTGGCTTCTGAATATTTCTTGCCCCACCTTGGTGGGGGTGGGGCCGCGGGTTCAGAGCCTACTAGGAATTAACCTGGCTTTCAAGGCCCGCCAGTGGAACTGGAGCAGGGCCAGGACCGGATGGGTGGGGAATGGCCCTGTACCATCCCTTGTACAATATGTGGGGAGGAGGTGTCTGCTGTGAACCTCAACCCAAAGTGGGAGTGATGGCCCAGCCTGCTCAGATCACAGTTCTGGAAGGCAAATTAGGATGCGGGGTAGGGAGCCCTTCTGAGGGCAGCTCCCCAGGGCCCCGTGCCAGTGCTTGGATCACCAAGATTGAGCTGGAGCAGCCACAGGAGACCCTTTCCCCAGAGAAACTGGAGCAGTTTGCCAAGGAGTTAAAGTGGAAGTGGATCACTCTGGGTTATATCCAGGCTGATGTGGTCATCTCCCTGGGGGCTTTTTGGCAAGGTTTTTAGCCAGATCACCATCTGTTGCTTTGAGGCACTCCAGTCCAGCTCCTGAAATGGCTAGAAGCTGCAGGTGCTAATGATGACCTTCAGCAGCAGGGCAAGGCTGAGACAGTCCTTCGACAAGCATTGAGAGTGGAGTTTGGGGAAGCCTGGAAACCATGTTTCTCCAGTGCCCCAAGCCCACCTTTCAGCACATCAGCAATGTTGTGGAGGACCTGGGCTTGAGAAAGATGTTGTCTGGGTTTGGTTCTGTAACCGGTGTCAGAGGGGCAAATGCAGCAAAGCAACTCACCTCAAGATTTTGAGGCAGCTGCTTCCTTCCCTGGTGGACCTATGCCTTCTTCCCTAGCTCCAGGCCCCCCATTCAGTCATCCCAGTCGTGGCGGTCCTCACTTCACCACTCTCTATGCCCTGGCTCCTTTCACAGAATGGGTGCATTTTCCTCTCTCCCTGTTACCCTTCTGAGCTCTACCGTGCATTCAAGCTGAAGAACTTAGCCCACCCTTGGGCACAGGAGGTGAGAGACTAGAGATGATGAACCCAACAAATTGTTTTAAGGTCTGGGAGTCCTACGATTAAGCTCTCTGGGGGTGTCTGGGAGCAGGGGAGGATGGGATCAATATTTCAGAGACTGATAAACAGATTTTTTTGAGGGGAATAGGTAGGAGGGAAGTTGAGAAGTTTGCTGTTTGTTAGTTCCACATCTCTTTCATCTCTCTATTCTTAAATAAAGCAATCTGAAAAGCAAATCTAATCGATTCAAAGCCCTTCAAATATTTAAAGACCTGTCTTGGGTCTCCCCTGTGTCTCCTTCAAATTAAACATTCCTAGTTGTCTCAAAAAAAAAGAAAGAAATAGAGATGAATGAATAAGTAACAATTATTTGATGGGATTTTTTTTTTCTTTTTTGCCAATACTCATTGCCACCACTGAAATACAAGATGACCCAATAACTGAGGTAATATTTCTTGGGGAAAACAAGAAAGAGGAAAAGAAAAATGACGTGACACAAAGAAAACTACATTCTTTTCACCTGGTGGATTCTTTGAGTCTATTTCTTATAGCTATGCAACTAGGGAATTCACTCTTTTCAGACCAATGGACCCCAAAGTGTTAGTGAATACAATAACTTATTTATACAATTAGAGATGTGAAGTAGCTATGTTAGGGACCAGAAGCAAGCAAGCTCTATTTAGTGAGGTCAGGATCAGGCAGAGGGAAGGAGGTTTCAAGGCCTTGTTTGATACTTATACTAAGGTCTACAGTCCTGGCATATGGCACTGAGTAAGAGAATTGGGCAATTAAACTCCCTCTACAAATTCAGGTCAGCGCTATCTTTGCAATATACTCCCTGAATTATCTCTGAGCCACTGAGAAGTGAAGTGACTTGCTCAAGGTCATGCAACCAACATGTGTCAGAGACAGGACTCAAACCCAGTTCCTCTTAGTTAACTATTCACAGCATCATGCCACCTCTATTGTCAGCTTGTAAAAACTAAAGCAATAGAATTAATGGGAGAAAAAGAAAGGTAGATTTTTAGTCCAGGTGAGGAATTCTGTTTCCCACTACAAACACCATTCTGAAACTGAACCTAAAATAAATACAAAAATGCATGACTAGTCGTCTATAAAAGTAACATACTTTAAGAGAGAATGTGTGTATAAATGGAGTATTGAGATGGCAAGAGTGTCTCTTGAAGTGTAACTAAGGTAACAGTTAGCCATGGTCAACTCAGTAGTATTTTAAAACATCAGTAAGTCAACACACATTTTATTAAGTGCTTACTATGTGCCAGACAATGTTACCTATCAGAAAGATGGCTATTGCATGGATTCTGAAATCTGGAGAGCTAAGGAGTCTGAATGGGTCAGTGTGTTTTTTAACACTTCTTGGGTCTGTTGTCAATTTGGCTTCCTTTATTGTGATTATGCAGGCTGGAGATAATAGGAATGGAAAGACTTCAAAGAGAGACTCAACCATAGGAAAAATACCTTTAAAGGCATTGCAGCTAGGTGCTGCAGTGGATAGAGCACCAGTGCAGGAGTCAGGAGGACCTGAGTTCAAATGTCACCCCAGATACTTGACACTCACTAGCTATGTGACCTTGGGCAAGTTATTTAAGCCCAATTGCTTCACCCTACATTGTCTCCAGCCATCCTGATGAATATCTGGTCACTCAATGCAGATGGAGAATTGAGGATGGTGACCTGCACAGCCCTCCCTCACTCAAAACAAAGTCAAATGCAAGTCATGTCATCATTTCTCTGATGGCATGATCTTCTGCAGCAAGAAAGGATGAACACACACCTTTAAAGGCATTTTAGCAGCAGGTTACTAGCATATTATTGTAATAGGGTATTAGATTGCTTTAATTGTGTTTTTCCCATTTGGATTTGATTTCAAGATGTCAGTACAACTCCTGAAATGTTAAGCCAAAGTTTCTTGATATCCTTTTGTTGTATATTTTGCCTGGAGATCAAAGTATTTATAAGTATCATCATAGTCCATTGGCGTAATTTGACCTGGATTTAATTAAGGATTTTCTATTTATTCAGTTCAAATAATATTTTGACATCATTAGAGAAAGATCACATCAATTAATGAAGCTACTTATTGAGTTTTCCCCTGGATCCATGACACATTTTTGCTTCAACCAATTTGGAGACCATATATAGTCCTATTTAGGAGAGATAGTAATGAATTTAAGACTAGGTAGAACCATAATAGATATAACCATTTCCCTGAAAATGCCATTTTTATTAGTTCTTAATATGATTGTATGCTAGTATGTTTCAAAAAGGCAACAATATTCCATGTGACAGTAAATTCTCTAGTTTTCTCACTGATTACTCGAGTCTTTTTCATGCAAGATATTCCAAAGATCTTGGGGAAATTTTAAACTACTAAAGCTTATTATTTATTATCTTATTTAATCAAACATCACAGCACTAAATTGCATTAAGACTTTTGGGATATGGTGTTCATTTACAATACACAAATAAACAATGAGTGCAAAACTAAGGCAAAGGTTTGACAGTAATCACCAAAGATAGTATAAATGTTATTTCCTTTGAGGTGGCTTGATTATCACTAATAATAAGTTAACCTATGAAATCTGGGAAAAAAATTTTTTGTTCCTCACTCTATGCATCATTGGGATTTTTTTGTGTTGTAGGTTTTTTTGTGAGAAAATCTATAAATGCTTTGGATAAAGTTCATTAAAAGCTTGAATTGGCCTATAAAAAAGATTTGACGATAGATTTCATATGTTGGGGGAAGGGGTTGATAAGAAAGAAGGAAGAATTGAGGATGATTGAGGTTTTGAAAGTGAATGGTAGATGGCAGTACCATTAACAGATACAGGGAAATTGTGAGTGTGTGTGTGTGTGTGTGTGTGTGTGTGTGTGTTTGGGCAGAGGGAAGAAAAGTTTACTTTTGATGTGTTTAACTGTGGCACAAAACAATTTACACAAATGTCTTACCTCATGTGTAATCTGGTTCTTATTTTGTTGGCAGAGCAACTGTGTTTCAAGATTTGGATGAACCTGGAGTTAGTATTAAAAGCCAGACTCTCCAAACTTTGATGGGATCAACCAAGGTAAATACATATTTTAAAGCTTCAGGTACCATCTAGAACTCAAGGAAGAAATTAAGTTGAATCAAGGTTTTCTCTCTTTCTTAGCACACATTTATCTGGAGCATCTGCACCTCTTCAAATCTGAACAGTTAACCTGCTGACCCATGGGTACAAAGGAGGCCCCTAGGCATAGTGGGACCTAGCAGACAGGGAATCAATAGCCCAGGGTTTTTTGCCCAACTCTATTTCTGTTGAGGCACCACCATATTTCCAAGAGTCTATATTCAGAACCTCAATGGCATATTAAACTATCCCTCTCCCACCTCATGACCAATCAGTTTTCAAGTCTTGTCTATTCTATTTCCATAATGTAGCTCACATCTATTTCCTTCTCTCCATTCTTGTGACCCCAGCCCTAGCTCTGGCCTATATTGCATCTCACCCAGATAACTGGGGTTACCTCCTAATCAGTTTCCATTTCTTTATTCTCTTTCCACTACATAGTGGCTCAATGGTTTCCCCTTGCCTCCAGAATGAAGTACAAAATTTTGTACTTCTTAAAAGCCCTTCAGAACCTGCCTGGATCCAGCCTTCCTTTTCCAGCTTCTGGTTACCTTCCATACACTATACATCAAACTGATCTGTCTGCTATTCCCCTTAAACATTTCCTTTCTCATCACTGTGCTCCTATTCAAGTTGTCCCTCTAACCTAGAATACACTCCTTCCTTACGTCACTCAACCCAAACCCTATATCATTCATGAAGTCTTTCCTGGCATCCCCAGCTGCTAATTCCCTCCCTCCAAAAATAGATTTTTATGTATTTTATGTTTAAGTTTCTCTATACATATTTTCCTCTAATAGACTATTAAAAAAGTAACTATTCTTTTTTTCATGATATCCCTAGCCTTGTCCGGTGTATGGTAGATACTTAATAAATTGTTGAATTTAATTGATTTGAACTGAATTCTGTGACTAACTTTATTACCTTGAGAGCAATTCAGTCAGTCAGTAAACTTTTTTAAAGTGCCTGTTATGTGCCAGGCAATGTGCTAAGTGCTAGAGATACAAAGGTAAAAGATATTCCCCGCTCTCAAGGAGTTCATAATCTACTGGGCAAGATAACATGCAAATGAAAGTGTTCAATCAAATTCTATATAAGATAAACTGGAAATAATCAAGTCATCTAACTTTTCTAAAATGGCATTTTCTTCATCTGTAAAAGAAGGGGTTTGACTAGATTATCTTTTAGGTCTAACAATCTATTCTAATGCCATTTTCCAGAAGCCTTCTCATCTTGGGAAATCCCTCTGCCCCTGTAGACCCTTTCTCAGATCAGTTACTCACAGGAATCTCAATTTAAAGGAAATTTCAGCTTAGTGATGTTCACTCTTTCATTTTCCTCAGAGTTCCATTCCTGACTCTCTAGACATCTTTCCCCTCCATAATGCTATACCTTCTCCTTCCACCCCTTTCAGATGCCTTTTATGTATTTATCCTCCCTGCCTTTAGAATATAAACACACTGAGGTCAGGGACTCTTCCTTTAGCTTGTGTTTGTATTATCAGCCCTTGGCACAGTGCCTGATGGCTTAATAAATGCTTGTTAACTGTTTGGGGAGAGGATTGACGGACACCCAAGATACATAATTTCAGTCATTTTATTATCAGAGTTGAGTCTCTGGGAAATCAGTATTAGGAAACATCTTTCTAGGAACCCTATGAATAAAATAATCTGCAAACACATATCTGACACAGCTAAGAAAAAGGCTATCAAGAACAAACTAAAAGTTGTTGACAGTAGAGATTAACACCTATTGAAAATTCAATTCAACAAATGATTAAGCTACTATCTACTAAGGCAGAGAAGACAGAATTCCTGCCTTCATGGACTGTAGTATAGTGCTATATATGAGAGGCAAATAACTACAATACAAAATAATGTCATTTTTATATAGGAGAATCAGAGAAGGTTGCCTTGTAATTTCCCTGATATGCCGCATCCTGTCACCTCTCTATTCCTTCTTTCAAAGGATGTTTATACATCCAAAGCCTTCTGCAATCTAGTTCCAATATACCTATCTATTCTTATACCTTACTCTCCACTATTCTCTGTTGCAGTCCGACTGGACCTACCTTTGTCCACTATGCTTGTCCTTTCCCCCTTCATCTCTGTGTCTTTGCCTTCACAATCCAGCCAGCCTAGAATGGACCCTCCCATCCTAATCTCCATTTTTGCAGAGCCTGTCTTCTTTCAGGGACCAACAGATTGCTCAATGAGAACTTTCCTAAGCACTCTGCCCACCAGTGGTTGAGGCTGATCTCTGATCTTTTAGCCCTTTGTCCGGACCTTTTCTTTTCCCTTCTCACTCTCTTATAGCCCAGTTATGTACTTATTCTCCCTCTCCTATTAATCATGGCTAGATAATTTTCCACAACAAATGTTCAGAATCTTTTCTTCTTTGCCCTTGCCCCTTCCAAATCTATTCATGGCTCTGAGAGTAATTTCAGGAAGGAGGCCTTTTTTTAAAAAAACTTCTTTGGGGGGTTTTAGAACAATGAGTTAGAAGGGAAGTTTTTCTTTTAAAGCAATGCTCTCCCTTCTGTGATCCTGTGGTTTGCACTGTCTCTGTGAGTCTTTTCCAAAAGCAAATGCCTATCCTGTCTAGGCTAGAAATCAGTATTGATGTTAAGCCCTAGCTAACTTAAAGTAGCTCTTCAAAATGAAACTGATTTCTTAAAGGACCAGGGTGTCACATTTGACTCAATAGCATGAGGTTATTCATATATTTTAGGAGAGGGCCTGAATCTCCTTTCATTTCTATATAGGAAACAACCCCAGAAGAAACTCCTTCTACCAGTGCAGTCCTTCAACTATTCAATAACTTACAGTTTTAGAAAATTGCTTAAGACATTAAAAAGTTAACTGACTTGTTCAAGCCAACAAAGCCTCAATGTTTCATAAGTAAGACTTGAACTCAGCTCAGTTGGGGCCTGATCTTTAATCCATAATGTTATACTTGTCATTGTTTAGTCATTTCAGTTGTGTTTGACTCTAAGGCCCCATTTGGGATTTTCTTAGCAAAGACACTAGGTTTGCCATTTCCTTCTCCAGCTGATTTTATAGATGAGAAAACTGAGATACTGGCTTAAGTGACTTGCCTAGGGTTACACTTCCAGTAAATGTCAGTGAACAGATTTGAACTCAGGAAGATGTCTTCCTAACTCTAGACCTACTGCTCCCTAACTGCCCAATGCTATGCTACTTCTACATATTACATATGCCTAAAATTCTGTTTTATATCCTATTAATCAATCATCTTCCTAACCCTCTTTAGGAAAATTTTAGAATTTTATAAAATTTATTTTTTTAATTTTATAAAGTAGAAAGCTTGCAGAACATACGATAAAAAGGATAATTTAAATATGAATCTTTTTTCATTTCAATTATATATTAATTTTAGATATTCATTAAGTGATGTTCATGTAAAATATCTTCATACTACTTTTGCTAAGTAAATCTTTTGTGTAGAATATGGCACAACTCCATCAAGTATGTATGAGTATTTACTATGTGTTAAACTCTATACTAATATTATGGGAGAAAGAAAAAAATGCAAGAGGTTTTCTTGCTTTCTAGTTGGGGCTGGGGAGGAGAAAGGGAAAGAATGTGAATCTAAAAATAAAAGAAAACTGAATTTTAAAAAAATTAAAGAAATATACCCAACCTATCTTCAAGAAGTTCATAATCTAAAACTTGAAAGATGAGATCTAGAATTGAATCTAGGCAACTATTATATAAATAAATAGGAATATCAAAAGATCTGTTACAACGTGTCAGATCAGCAGTTTGAACTCCCTCAGATGAAAACATGAATAATTTAGTGGAGAAATCCTAGGCATTTACTTAAGATATATATAGAGGTTAAATGACTTGCCCTGGGCAGTAAATTTGAAATATAAGTACTGAACCCAGGCCTTCCGACTCTAGACTTAGCCAGCAAGTCAAACCACTAGATTGCCCCAGAAAGATTACAGAGGTGTATGCAACCTCTTAGACAATAAGAGCAAAGTAAAAAATCAATAGAAATATATTTAAGCCCACCTAAATCACATTCACTTTATCGATTTAGTGAGACCCAGATCTACACACACTTGTGTTTAGGTATCACATTGACATTTAACCCCCACCTAACCATTGTTATTAGACTGAGCTATTTGAGAACAGGGGCTATTTTTTGCCTTAACACATAGTAGGTACTTAATAAATCCTAGTTGACTTTATTTGACTTGCCCAAAACTGGATTAAGTAAAATGTCATTATAGATACATTTGGTTAAAAAAAAAAAAAGGATAGTCAAGTTAATATTGTTATAGTGGGAGTTTGTGACTGCTCTGGGATTCAATCACAGTTTGGAAAACACCATTGTTCAGGGCAGCCTTAAGCAAGGTATGCTTGCATATTTCTAAATCCTAAAGTGAGATCCAAGTATGTTTATTTTGGGGAACATTTTTCAGTTTTATTTACTCTGCAGTTTATAATTTTTTCAGATCTAATTTATTTTGAAAACAAATTTTTTTTTTTTTGCATTTTGCCTACAGACTTTGCAATCAATGAATTCCAGCGACTGTGGTAAAAGCAAGTTTTGTTTCAGAAATCCACAAAACTGTGACCCCAGGGAGAGTAATTGTCAGTTCATGTCTTCTGAGTGGCTAGATGGTCAAGGTTTCAGATTTGAAATGAGCAGCCCTTCTGAGGGTTATGTTGCCATTGGATTTTCCAGTGATACTTCAATGGTAAGTCACATGTCTTGCCTAGAAAGGCAAGGAAGACACTTTCAGACAAAAGGTAGGAATGTGATACCAGACTGGATGGTAGATACTGTGCTTAGATAATCCTTTGAAACATAAATGGGATCAAGCAAGATAATAACTGATATTTGTATAACACTATCAAACTTACAAAATGCCTTATGTGCATAATAATTTCATTTAAGCCTTGTAACTCCCATGTGAGGTAGATGATATTGTCCCTAGTTTACAGATGAGGACGCTGAAGTTCAGGGAGGTCACATGGCATGTTGTATAGCTAATAATGGTCATTTATAGCCAAAGCTTCATGATTCTAGGTCCAAAACTGTATACACTGTGGATAGAAAGTGGTTTATTTTCCAAAGTTGTTTTAATTCTGTACTCCCATGAAAGAAAGTTATTAATTAGTTTTGAACAGAGGCTCTTAAGCTGAGGTCCAGAGACACACCCCTCCCAAAGGGGTCCATGGATAGATTTAAGGAATTCCATGAATTTGAATAGGGAAAAATAAAACTTTATTTCAAGATATTTGTTTTCCTTTGTAATCCTATATATTTTTTTTTCTGTGATTAAAAAGACTTCTGAAAAGGGGTCCATTTTTGTTCTTCAGTTATTTTTTAGTAATGTCTAACTCTTTGTGACCCCATTTGGGGTTTGCCATTTCTTTCTCCAGCTCATTTTACAGATGAGAAAATTGAGGCAAACAGGTTGAAGTGACTTACCCAGGGTCACACAGCTAGTAAGTGTCTGAGACCAGATTTCAACTAGGGAAGATGAGTCTTTCTGAATCCAGGCCCAGCACTCTATCCATTTTAGCTGCCCCTGAAGAGGTCCATAGCCTTTGCCAAAGGGGTCCATGATACCAAATAGTTAAGAACACTTGGTTTAAAGGGTTTGTTCAATCTTGATTATTTTTAATTTATTATCTTTTTATGCCTTGAGAGTCAAATGTTCATACCCTTTGCTGTCCCTTTTGGGAAATGTTGAATACATGCATACACATGCAGAGTTAATTACAAAAATACATTTTTCTCATCAAAGAAACAAGAAGGAAACAGGAAGAAGGAGGTGGGGAATAAGAAGATATAAAGATTAAGGAAGGGGTTAGTGCTAAGCAAAACAAACTCCAAGGATGGAGCTCTTTTTTTGATGGCAAAGGATTAGAAACTGAAGGGATGCCCATAAGTTGGGGAATGGCTGAAGAAGTTATAGTGAATTGATATGATAGAATACTATTGTGCTGTAATAAATTAGGAAGGGGCTAGTTTCAGAGAAACCTGGAAAGACCTATATGAACTGATACAGAGGGCAGAGAGTAGAACCAGGAAAATAATCCATATGTAATGACATTTTTGTAAAGATAAACAATTTGGAGACAGGAACTCTGACCAGCAGATTTATAAGCCAGGACTCTGTTTCAGTACAGGGATTTGTCAATACAGGGATTTGTTTCTCTTGACGCTGCATATTTGTAATATAATTTTGGCTTTTCTTTCTTTCTCAGTGAGGTAAGGAGGGGAAGTAATGTTGGAAGGAGAGAAGGAAGATTCTTTTCTGGTTAAAAAAATAATTTTACAAGTCTACGTAAAAAATTATTTGTTTTTAAAAGGAAAGAATGAGTCATCTTGACATAAGAACTTGATGCCAGGGACTTCAACTTTTCTCTTGAGGATTAAATACTTTTCATTTTCCTTATGATTTGGAGGAGGGGAAGGGTAAGTGCAAGGTTAGAAAGAGATAGCTACGGTCCTCTTCCATTCAAGATTCAAATGCAAGAAAGTAGAGCAGGACAGTAGTAGTGTCTTGAAGATCAGTAATTTGATGAATTAATGTGAAAGCCCTGTTTTAGTAGATATGATTTTCAACTATGTTGCATAATGAGTCAAGAACTTAGATCAAGGAAGGTCTGTGTTCAAATCCTACCTTTAATACATAGTAACTATATGATCCTGGGCAAGTCATTTAAACTCTCACTGCTCTAAGGAAGCTCTCTAAGTGTATTAGTTTCAGGGACTCTACAAACCTGCACTGGTAGGGGTTTCCTTACCTGGGAAGTCCATATACCACAAGTAAACCAGTCAACAAGCATTTCTCAGGTGCTGTGTTCTAGGCACTGCACTAAGCACTGGAAGATTCGAAGAAAGTCCAAGAACTCGTACCCTTAGAGGGATCTACCTCTGTTCCTATTCCTGCCCTATCCCTATCCATAGCTTCACAAAAATAGAGCAGATAAATAAACTCACCTGGGGTTCTAAGAGGAGAGTCTGGCTCAGACCATGGTCTATGTTTTCCTGATATAAAATGGCCAGATTTGTTTGTTTGTTTTATGGGATTTCTTTTTATTTTTTTTCCATATTAGTTATTTTGTGCAAGAAAACAAAAGAAGGAAAGGGAGGGAAGGAATGAGAGAGAGAGAGAGAGAGGGAGGGAAAGAAGGAAGGAAGGAAGGAAGGAAGGAAGGAAGGAAGGAAGGAAGGAAGGAAGGAAGGAAGGAAGGAAGGAAGGAAGGAAGGAAGGAAGGAAGGAAGGAAGGAAGGAAGGAAGGAAACAGACAGACTGTACTTCAGTCTGTATTCAAACAACATAGCTCTGGAGGTGGATAGCATTTTTATCGAGTCCTTTAGGAATTATCTTTGGATTATTGTATTGCTGAGAATAGCTAAATCATTCATAGTTGATAGTTGTATATTCTGTTACTGTATACAGTGTTCTCCTGGTTCTGCTCACCTCACTTTGTGTCACTTCATATAGACTTTCCAGAATTTTTTTCTGAAATCATCTTACTTGTCATTTCTTATAGCACAATACTATTCCATTACAATGATATACCAAAATTTGTTCAGTTATTTCCCAGTTGATGGGCACCCCCTCAAATTTCCAATTCTTAGTCACCACAAAAACAGTTACTGTAAATATTTTTGTATAAATATGTTCTATACACACACACACACACACACTCTTTTTCTTAAATCTCTTCGGGATACAGACCCAGTGTGGTATTGCCCAATCCAAGGGTATCCTTTGGGAGTAGTTCCAAATACTATCCAAAATGGTTGAATCAATACACCTCTTACAGTATTCCTTTTTAGAAACAAATATGATAGTTCTATAGATACATTAAGCCATATCTAGTATCTTTCCTTCAATTGGCCATTAATTTTTCGTATTTAGGTTTTACATTGTGTTAATCATGAAATTTTTCTGAGTGTTGATGTTTCTTTTCTAGGGGAATGATGACGTTTATATCTGCTTGCTGAATGAGACTGGACAAGTAATAGTACAGTATGCTTCAACAGCTGGCCGAAGACCTCCAACTATTAAACCCCTGGTAATACTGTTACTCTATACTCCTAACTCTTCTTACACTTCTTGTTATATTAAGGATAGGCGATAGATCACTGACCCTTGCAGTGCTTGTGTTAAAAAATATTGGTGAAAGTCATTACTTTGTTCCCTTGAATAAAAAAATAAAATGAAACAGTAATTCTTTATATAAAGAAGAAAATTTTGAATGCTAGAAACATCTTATAGTCATCAATGCTTATTACATCTGTCTCAATCAAATTACCTTTGATTTGAATAAGAATGATTGCATGATGTTTATTTGTAGATCAAACACAGATCACTATATAAAGTGCCTTGCGAAATTTAAAGCAACATATGAATGTTAAATATTAATAATAGCATTTATATGGTACTTAAAATGTAATCTCATTTGACCCTTACAACAGCTCTGTGTTACTACTAATGCATAGCTATGAAAAGTTTCATGATAGTCAGCATAGATTTAGAGCTGGAAGAGACTTCAAAGATCATTTATTCCAAACCCCCTCATTTTCCAAATGAGCAAAGTCTTTGAGAAGTTCAATGATTTGCTCACGGTCAGAGGTGGAATTTGAATACTAGTACTCTGACAAAAATAGTGCTGATTAATTTTTACTTACCTACAAATTACAAATTATTACTTATCCAGGTCTGCTGTAATTAAAAGTCCCATATATACTCACAGAATGCAACAAAACTAAGTTCTATCCAACAAAGAAATAATTAAAGTTGCCTAGTTTATAGTGTTGGAAGATTTATAAAATGTTGTTTTTTACTATGATGTTGAAAGTAAATCTGTAAAAAACTCAGCCTTGTGAGATGGTCCTAAAATAGAGTTAAATTACTACAGACAAGGTGTACCTCACTTTAAAACTATGTTTTTGAGAAGTTGCATGTAAACTAGCTTTTTGCTATTTGAAACCTATTTCAAGTGGGAAAAACACTAAGAATCAAATGAGATAACGTTTCAAGTACCTTGTAAGTGTTAGTATTCACATTTAATATTAATATGTTGCTTTAAGTTTTCTGAAGCACTTTATATAGTGATCTGTATTTGATCTCCAAATAAACATGATGCAATCATTCTTATCATTCAAATCAAAGGTAACTGCAATAGGTTCTAAGCCTGGCTTTGACACTCTGGCTTTCTAGCCCTGACACCATGGACAAATCTTTTATGCTCTTTGGTCTTCCTTTTCCTCATTCATGAAATGAATATCTCCCCTGCCTATCTGATCCAATGAGATAATGTCAGGTAGCTCAGTGTTTTATAGAATAAAATACACATGCACACACACACACACACACACACACACGTGCACACACCCACACCCACATTATTTGCTTTATCAATGAGGATTTGCTTGCTTAAAATGAAGCATTCCTGTAATGCCAAAAAAAAATTTTTATATTGTGCTTATAATGTTTTTACTAGATAGAAAATAGGTGAAACCTGAAAAAAATAAAAATAAAGGTGAAACTTTAAAAATTTAGATACAGTGTTTCAGAGAATTTTCTAATGGAAATAAAGCATCCAGAAATTACAGTAATCATCTGTCTGTCTTGTTATAGGGTGAAGTGAGGAATATAGAGACATCTTTCAACAGTGGTATCATCAAATGCAGTTTTATCACCAGCAATCCCATATCAATTGAACAAAGTGATTCTGATGGCTTCTACTATGTTTTTCTGACTTTGGGACCAGTTCAGGACGGTGAGTGACATTACTCCAGATTTACATAAGCTTCCATGGGACTTGCCACCAAGTTTCCCTTATAACACTGGTTGGATGGGATGTTCCCACTGTAGATACAGGAATGAAAGGGTCTTTTGCCAGCCTTACAATGGCCCTTTTAGGTATTCTGCCCTTTATTCCTTTCCCATACTTTATCATTTCTTCTGTTTATTTCTTTGATTATCTTTTACATTTTTAGTGTATTTTTAACATGGAAAGTTACCAAAAAGCAAAACAAACTATGTTTTTCAGAGCTTTAGAAAGATCTCAAAGAGTCCAGAGGATTGAAGGGCTTGGGTTTTTTTAAGAACTATTAAAGATTCTTCTTTTATATTGGCATTATCCTCATCCCTGTCATTTTCTGTCTTATAGAGACCCACTGGGTGTAGACTTCAGTGATAAAAGGGAGAAATACAAAAAGGGGAAAAATTGTTTTTCCCAATCTTCCCCCTTGCCCATCTTTTTGAGAAGCTGTAAGCACCTAATGTAAGAATCAGTAAATGAGTGCAGTGATTGCTAAACTGTGTTCCATGGAACCCAACAATTCTGCAGGACTTTCCAAGGGGCTCTATGAAGAAATGAATAGTCTGATTTGTGCCTGATTTCCAAGCTGTAAATCTATTAAGACATTTAACAATTGCATCTGGGAAGAGCTGGCCCCAGTACATTCTCACATGGATCTCTTTGGTTGTCTAATGAAACCTGTGACCCCTTCTTAAAAGAATATCACTAAATGAATAAAATAAAATACACAAGATTACAACAAAAGATTATATTGAAGTAAAGACTAATTCTTTTCCCTTTCATTTTTGTGGACCCCTAGAACTAAAGGATCATTAAACATCCTCCCCACTTTGAAAACCTGTGCTCCTAAACTACAGCAAACTTGGGGCTTTAGATAAAGCCATATACATGTAATTCACATAATTCCCCACAGTTCTCTGCATAAAGAAAGAAAGTTAAATAGAACTGTGACTCCAAATTCAAGAAAATATAATACATACCAATCTTATAAGGGCTGTAAAACTATCTTTACATTGATGAAATATCAGTTTCCTAGATTAGTAGACATTCCTGAATACAATGCTGCAACAGTCTTGGTGAAACCCATTCTCAGTGTCACATTATCTTAAAATATAGATCAAAGATTTTTCCTGATTGTCAGACCTTTACACACCTACATGCATTCATTATTCTTCCTATTGACTATTTCAATGTTAATATTTGCAGGATCTATACGGAAACATCCTGACACTCCTTTAATAACATCTCAGAAAGTAAACATTTCCAAACCAACAGAATCAGGAAGTTCTTTCCCATCTACACCAATTCTTATTAAAGTTCATGGTATGTATATTTTTACGGGTCTTTTCCTAACTGATGAATAAAGAAATGGGATTGCTTGAAGTTCTCATTATTCAACTCTTCTTAACTGGTTTAACTGAGTTAAGTCAAAGCTTAAAGAAGAAGTTAAAGAGTTTCTTAAAGTTGATATATTTGGACAGAAGAGCAAAGGGAAAAGGGAATGACAGAGATGCCCTTAATAGCTTGGTGAGCAGGGGTATCTAGCTTTTTGAAATTGGGTTTTGTTCAGTCGTTTGCCTTCATTCATGTTTATTAAGCTTCCACGTAGTGTATGGCTTAAATAAGAGATTTTGTTTTAACAGATGAGAAGAGCAACCTTGGAGTTACAAAAGCCTGGGTTCAAGTCCTAACTTTAACACATTCTGGGCTAGATATTTAACCTCTCAGTGCATACATGCCATCCCCACAATTTGCTCAGTAATAACAATAGCATTTTAAGCTTTAAATAGCTTTTTAAGTTTGCAGAGCATTGTGTGTGTGTTTGCACATGGTGTGTGTGTTATCTCACTTGATCCTTGACATAACCCTGGAAGATAAGTGTTATTATTGTCTCCATTTTACAGATAAGGAAACTGGGGCAGAGTGAAGTTGTGCCTTGCCCAGCTAATAATCACCCAAGACAAGATATGGCTTGTTAATTCCAGGTCCAGCTCGATCCACCATACCACATAACTGCCTCTAGCAGAATACAAAGTTGAAATTATATATTTTATAATGGAGAGTTAAGTGTGAGGGAGACAGCTTTAGAATTTATGTAAAAGCTGGGATCAGTTCACACTCTTTTTATGGACACTCTTTAAACTGCTGTTCATCCAATAATGTAACATGGCTTGTTAGGTTACAAGTCTTTTTTTTTCTCCTAAACAGTTAAATTAATCAACAAGCTTTTATTAAGTGCCTAGTGTATACCAAAAACCATGCCTGATGCTGGAGACAGAAAAGCAGAAAATGAAACAGTCGCTATTTGCAAGGAATTTACATTCTAATACGGGACTATATTAAAACATATTCCTTTACTACACAAAAATGGAGGAAGAATGGGAAATCTGATGATTGCAGGAATCAGAATTAAGTCATTAGTAACCTTTTTTACTGTATTAATTTTTTTATTTAATGTCATGGTGACTCCATCTTAGTGATGGTTGGAAGGCCTGTGGGCATCTAAAGAGAGAAGGGCCTAGGGTCCAGTGGGGGAAAGAACTCTACTGTTCTATAGGCAGGAGGTTTCATAAGTATAAACTGGGCTTTAAATACTGAATGAGCAAGAGGAAATTTAAGTAACAGCATAACACAATAGTAGCTGAAGAGCATAAGGCCTATTTAGATAAAAATGTATTATTGCTTCTGCCCTTTTAATAACAGGTTCTATGATGCTTATCGCCTGGATGACAGTAGGAAGTGTAGGCATGGTCTTTGCCCATTACTGGAAAGGTGTGATGGTAAAACAAGTCCTTGGCAAACAGCTCTGGTTTCAGGTTTGTGACTCAATGTGAATGTGGAGCATCTGAAAATGTATCCAGCATTCTGCCATAATTTGTCATAGTAATGAACCTATCCCACTTTTACAACAGAACCAAAAGCTTTTTTATTTCCCCTCATGTGGGTTTTTCTTCTAAATTATTATCTTGCCTTTATAACAGACTGTTAAACTTTACATTTGTTCGGTTTGTTTTATTTTTTTTTAGTTAACAGAGATTGTGTTTTGAAGTCATATGTTGTCTTCCCCCATAAGAATGTAAGCTCCTTGAAGACAGACACTGTCTTCCTTTTTGCTTGTATTTCGGTCCCCAGAGCTAAGTAGTATGCAGCACACAAGGAGTGATTAATTAATGTTGACTTGACTTGACTTGAAACAGACAGACATATGAGAATGTATAGTCAAGTAGTCCAAATCATTTATTACTATGTGTTAGGATGTACTAAGCATTGTAAATACAAAGAAAGGCAAAAACATGGTTTCTGTCCTCAAAGAGCTCACTTTGTAATAGGAGAGATAACATGTACGTAACTATGTACGTACAAGATATGGTGTTGAATCACTTTTCAGTTGTATCTGACTCTTCATGATTTCGTTTGGGATTTTCTTGACAAAGAGACTGGAGTGGTTTGCCGTTTTCTTCTCCAACTCATTTTACAGATGAGGAAACTGAGGCAAACAGGGTGAAGTGTAGAAAGAATACTGGAAAGAGGGCTGGGCTTGGAGGCGGGACTTGGCTTTAAAGCTTACTAGGTAGTAATTATGTGTGACTCTGGACACATCATGTTATCTCTGTGATTCCCAGTTTCCCCATTATAAAACAAGGACAGGACTGCACTAACTGCTCCCACAGGTTATTTTAGTATAACACTCAGTAAACTTAAAAGCACTAGAGAAATGTGAGTTTTTAAAATTTCAATACATACTAAAGCACCTTTGGATATTTTAAAAACAGCTTTCTAAAATTGTGTGCTAAATAACTGGTAGCTGCTGAGAAACCACATAGCACAGTGAATAGACAACTGAAATCAAGAAGGTTTGGATTCAAGTCCCTCCTCAGACACCTATTGGCTATGTATCAAGGATATACTGACAAATGTTTAACAACCAGCTCTCAAAAAAAAAGTATACATAGTACACCTTTAAGTTTAACCTGCTTTCTCAACATTTTCTCTATCACTTTCTTAAGTTGAGATCATTAACAAAACAATAAAGCAAGCCCTGATTTGTTTCATTTGCCAATTTCCAAGGTAAATGCTCATACACCAGTGGGAGGCAGTAAGCAAACCCCTTTTTGCAGATGATAGGATGATACACTTAGAGAATCCTAGGGAATCAAGTAAAAAACTACTTGAAATGATAAATTTAGCAAAATTCCAGGATATAAAATATTTTTTATATATTACTGACAAAACCCAACAGCAAGAGATAGAAAGAGAAATTCAATTTAAAGTTACTGTAGACATTTTAAAATACTTGGGAAGCTATCAGCCAAAACAGACCCAGGAACTATGTGAACACAATTACAAACACTTTTCACACAAATAAAGTCAGATCTAAATAATTGGAATAACAACAGTTGCTCATAGGTAGGCTGAGCTAATATAATAAAAATGACAATTCTATATAAATTTATTTATTTATTCAGTGCCATACTAATTCAACTACCAAAAAATTATTTTATAGAGCAGAAAAAATAATAGAATTCATTTCGAAGAAAAAAATGTCCAGAATATTAGTGGCCTAACCATACCAGATCTTAAATTGTATTATAAAGCAGTAATCATCAAAAGTACTTGGTACTAAGAGAGATAGGTACTGACTAAGAGTCAGTGGAATAGGTCATATATCTGTGAATAAGTCATGATGCCCTAGGCAATTCTCTAAGATGACATAGTCTGCTGAGAAAGTGCCAGGCTCTTCATGAAGGGAGTTTTCTTACCTGAGAATTCCCTCCACCAATGAAATTAGAATGTGAGCTCTCCCCGAAGACAAGGGCCAAGCTTTTTGTTTATTTTGTGTTGCTCCATTTTTTTTAGGTCCATGTATCTCTGATGACCTTGACAGTGATATCCGTAATAATAGCTTTTATACTACCCTTTGTACATGTCCAAGGATGGAGTGTAAGTTGATCTTCCATTTTTTTGTTGTTAAGTAGCTATTAATTTTGTAGTGTTGAGTGAAACTGTAAATATCTTCTGATTGTTTACACCTTGGTTTCACTAATAACTAATGATTCATAGGTGAATGTGGGATTGTATTTAGAAGATCATATAAAGAACATGAGTCACTTGTGCTAAATGCCATCTAATAGATATCAGGAACAAAGTTTCTACTTTCATCCCCATCCAAGTTCTTTTAAGAAGCAGGTCCAGGTATCTACAATGACACACAGGTGCAGGTGTAGGTGGAAGCATATCATGCCCCTGTGTGAGGTCAGTACTTCTCAACTTTTTGCATGTGTAAATTTCTAAATATGTCACAGTAAATCTAAAAGGACATTGAGAGGAAGATGAATAAGTAGAAGTAAGCACTGGATATCCTGGACTATTGACCAAAATAGGTGAGAGGCATATGATGGTGAGGTGATGCCATATTTTTTTTTTTTTTTTTGCTACAAGGCACTGGAAAATGTGGTACTAAAAGAGAGCAAGAGATATTATTTTCAATTAGAGAAATATTTATTAGGTACTTACTATGTGACAGCCCTCTTGCTCCTCTTCAGCACAGTAAGGGAGGGGAGGATGTTGGGGGAAGAAAATCCATTGGTTATGGTCCAGGAACATAGATGACCTCTTTAATGAATAGGTCAAGTCTCCTCTATTGGGATTATGTTTATTGGGATGGGGAATGAAAAGTGAGACTACTCTCCTCAATGTGTCTTCAGGATTGGGAACTTTTGCTACACTTTGCCAAAACAGTGATGTGTGGTGATGTTAGCCAATAACTGATTAGGTTATAAATTCTTCTGCTGCAAGAGGTCTTTAAGAACATCCAATATGGCTCCCCCAAAAAAGTGGGGGATGCAATTTGTATTTGTTGTGGGTATTTCCTCTAATTAAATTATAAATCCTGAGTGTATTAAAATATATGCACACCTCAGTGAATCTGTGATCTCCACAATGGGGTATTGCTTCCAATAGTACAAATCACTACTTATCAATGCCTGCCCATGAGTGGGCTTTTTATCCATGCCCTCCTGTAAATACTCCACAGGGGATCCACCTATTGTATTGGGTAGGGAGACCTTCCTCAGGTTTTCCTGATATCATATCTATTCCTTGCTTTCAGTAAGTTCACCAATCCTCCTTTTTTTCATCAAATATTTCTCTGACATGACTTCTGAGAATTTCTTTATTATGCAATGTGTTGTAGCCCACTCATCGGATACCTCTCCACTGTCCCTTAAATATTCCTTTAATTCTTCAGAGATTCTTGTAGGACTTGTAGTCATACATGGTAACACTTGAAGAATGGTGGTGGTGGTGGTGGTGGTGGTGGTGTGTGTGTGTGTGTGTGTGTGTGTGTGTGTGTGTATTTGAAGTGGAGATGGAGGAGGTCTTTGGAAAAACTTTATGATATCAAAAGAATTGTACAGTTCCTCAAAGGCAATCCAGTTCATTCTCCTCCCATAAAATTCTGGACTCAGATCTGTTTTTGTTCCCGATACTAAAAATATGACTAATCTGAATGACAGAATCCTAAAGTCTTAGAGGCTACCTAGTCTGATCTGTACATGAACTAGAATCTCCTCTACCAAATTTCTAGCTAATGCTCACCTAGTCTTTAAATCTACAGTGATAGTCTCTCTACCTACTGAAGAAAAAGTAGATTTGGAAGGAATCGTCCTAACTCACTGGATGATCTCACTAGGTTATAATTATGATTAACCCTGAATAAGGTGAAATTTAACATAGGCAAATAAAGAAGTTTTCCATTCGGGTTTAGAATTATTAACTTCATAAGTATGAGATCTTAGAAATGCTACTAGATCACAATTTGTCTGAAAAGACAGGAAGGTTTTAGGGGTAGGCAGGTTCAATATGAAATAATAGCATATGTCACAGGCAGCCCAAGTAAATACTGTCTTAGATGGAATTGAGGAATATAATGCTCATAAAAAGAAAGGTGATGGTTCCATTGTACTCTGCCTTGGTCAGACCATATCTGGAGTTTTGTGCTCAGTTTGAGGCACCGCAATTTGGAGAAGAATGAACATGCCCAGAAGAGAGAAATCAGGCTAGTGAGAAGAGATTAAAAAATAATAATAAGGCCATTTAATTCACTACTAACCAATAGCCTAGTTCTAGACACCCTTGAAACTCTTAGTTGGTCAGCTGAGCGTCTTTGAAGAAATGTTTAGCTTGCAGAAAAGACAAGAGGTGAGAGACATGCTAACTGTCTTCAGGGACATGAAGGACTGCCCTATGGAAGAGAGAGTTAACTTACTTTTTCTTAGCCTCAGAGGTTGGAACTAAACTCAAGCAATGGAAAGACATAGAATGTACCTGGAGGGAAGAGACTGTTTAATTATTTTTGTCTTTGTATCTCCACTGCCTACTATTATGTTTTTAACCGATTCTTAATAAGTGGCGATAATGGATGTTGCAAAGAGGCTGATGTAGGCTTAATGTGAGAAAAGGTTTCCAACCATTTGAGCTATCCAAAATTGGAACTGGCTACCTCATGAGATGTAATGGGTTCCTTCCACTGGTGGTCTTTAGGAAGAGACTAGATGACCACTTTGAAAACGTATTACAGAGGGTGTTTTTTTTTTCTTTTTTATCATTCTGGGATAGATTCTGAGATCCCTTGCAACCACCGGATTCTGTGATTCCTTTGAGTTCTAGGAATTCAGTAACAATCCTAATTACCCACCTTTTATCTGTTCTATTGCTCCACCTCATGATGTTCAGATGTCTGCTTTGCTTCGCGTGCCACTTCGTAGGAAAAAGAAAAGAAAAAAAGCTTTAAAATGTTACATGACTACAAATAAAATTTCTTTAGGTAATAAAACTGAGGCACATGAATAGAGATAGGGACTGGACTTTGTGATTGTACTGGTCTGACCTCTAGCAAGGCAGGTCAACACTTTCTGCGCTACTCAGAACCTTAGAGAGCTGTCTTGGGATATTGATAGGTCAAGTGATTTGTCGAGAGTTAGCCAGTCCTCAAACAATAAAACCAATAAATTGAGATCCTCCTCACCATTCATTCTTCTTCATGTATGTTAAGAAAAATTTTTGCATTAAAAGCCTCATATTACTAATATTTACAAACTGCTTTTGTCATTTCAGTACAGGAAAATGGACTACTTTAGCATTTAGACAAAATTATATGTTTATGTAGAACATAACAGATGTGAATTCTAAGTGGTAGCTGCTAATGTGTGTGAATGGGCAAAGTCGAATTAATGTATTAAGAAAGTGACAACTCCTCTTAACAACTTATTTTTTTTAAATTATCAAAATAGGCAATTTATTTCTTCTGCAGGGCAATTGGCCTCATCCTATAATTGGTTGTATTGTAATGATACTGGCTTTCCTTCAACCAGTGATTGCTATCTTTCGACCTCCACCTCATCATAAAAGGTAAATACCCTTTAAAATGGGGGATTTCAAAGTAAGAGTTATTTAATTCACTCCTAACCAATGACACAATTGTAGATACCCTTGAAATCCACTAATATTAGTTATAAAGCTGAGAGTTAGGACTTCAGGGAATACTGTAAGTGAAAAGTACAAAAAAACAGCTGACAAAGTAAAATTCCCTTCTGTAATATCTCTGAAAGGTTTTCCAAGCCTTTCCTTGGCTCCAGTGAAAGGAGAAACACTAGGTAGCCTATTCCACTTTTAGATATGTCCAATTGTTAGATTGGTTTTCTAGATTCAACCTAAATCTGCCTGACTTCCATATATTACTATTCCTAATTCTGCTGTCTAGTCAAGCCAAATCATTTCATATGTCAGTCCTTCAGATACTCAAAATGGCTTATCCAGTTTTCCCTATGGAAAGTTTTCTCTTCTCCATGCTACCTATCTTCATTTCCTTCAGCTAATCTTCATTTAGATTACATTCTAGTACTTTTCTCCATCCTGATCACCTTCCTCTAGATGCGTTACAGTTTGTCAATATCCTTCCTAAAATATGGTTTCCAAGTTCGGGATTCCAGATATGAGCTAAGCAAGGTACAGTAGAATATACTGAATAGTATTTCTCTTATTTCAGACACAATTACTATTTTCTAAGGTCCCATCTCTTAACATATGAATCTATTAATGCAACCTAAGTTTACAATAACATTTTTGACTTGATAAATCCTTATCTGTGTAATTTTTTTAACTTAAGTATAAGAAGTTATTAAATTTATTCCTGCCCTGTTTCACTACCTTAGATTAAGCTCATTATTCTAGTCTATAGAGATATTTTTGGATTCTGTCTTCCAACATTAATCAATCAATAATATTTATTAAGTGTCTACTATTTTCCAGGAACTCTGCTAAGTGCCCTGGATACAAAAAAAAGGCAAAAGATAGTCCCTTTCCTCAAGGAACTTACAATCTAATGGGGAAGACAACATGTGAATGAATACATATAAAGCAAACTATATACAGGATAAATAGGAAATTATGAAAAAAGGCACTGGAGTTCAAAGGAATTGGAAAAGTCTTCCTATAGAAGGTGATATTTTAACTGGGACTTAAAGGAAGTCAAGGAAGTCAGTAGTCAGAGCAGAAGATCTATAATTCCCAGTTTTGTATTATCTTGAAATTTTATCTTTGCTTAAGTCATCAGTCAATACATCAGTGCCCCAAAAGTAAGCCTTGTGATACTCTACTAGAAACTTTTCCCAAGTTACTGTCAATCTATCAGTCAGCGCTCTAACATCCTTGATACTCATTTTCTACATCAGTAAAATGGGGAAAATAATGCCTAAAATATCTACAGCACAGAGCTGTTGTGGAGCGCAAATGAGATCATGTAGGTAAAATGTTTCACAAACTTTAAAATACTAGAATGATAAATTTTAAGACCATGATTACATCAAGCTTATGAAAAATCAGACTATTACCCACCCTCTGCCATATCATACTACATCATATCCTACTACCTCACTGACTAAACAAACCAAACTCTCACACTCTCCCCCCTCCCTCCTTCTGTAGTCAAGACAATAGTGCTTTTAATTTTACTGCTTCCTCACTATCTTTTTCTTCTTGGCTCCATTTTTCTCCATCCTACCTAGGAACTCTTCATTCTTTCTAAGACATTACTCAAGTGTTTTTCCTTGTCTTATAGGAAGGAAAAGAAATTTCCATTTAATGTGTGGCTGCCTCCAACAGAAAAAGGGACATAGCACAAACCCTGTAATCTTTTATTTCTATTTCCTTTTCCCTTTGTTTTGTTTCCTTTTCCATGTCAATTTTTTCTCTGTCAAAATCTTAGGTCCTGCCAGTAATACTTGCAGGCATTTATCTTAGACTTGTGTATATAGGATCTGGGTCAGACCGATCCAAAAACTCCTCTGATTGAAGTTATAAGAAATATGTAAGAATAAAAATTCCCATGAAGAAAAAAAAGAACCAATAAAAAAACAAAGCACAGATTTAATTCTGTGCCTTTTTGTTTCCAGTAAAAATAGCCCCAGATAATTTCACTATGTACCATGTATATCTAACATTAAAGTAAAATTCAGAAATTCGTAATAAAAATGTTATTAAAAGCAAAATGTGAACCTTATATTATTTTTGTTGTTTCTATAGGAGAATTTTCTTTAATTGGTTCCATGGTCTAAATGCTTTTGTATTAAGGATTTTGTCAGGTAACTGCTTCAACTTCTTTGTATGTGTAAATCATTTTTGAGTTCCTGGATATTCTGAAATTATTAATGTGAAATGACTTTTGGTATTTAAATATTAAATTAACATGTCATTATACAACATGTTTTCATTTGAATATCATTGGAAAAGTTTCCATTTTCAAGTCACAGATACATGCATTTTATTATAAAGCACAGTATAAATTTCCTTTTTCCTCACAAGCAGTCAATGAATTCCTTACAACTTTTTTGTTAGCTAGCACAAGAGTAAAATATTAGGTCCCTGAAGAGCTTTTTCACTGCTAGTGGCTTGATACTTTACAAGTTACCTCTTCAACAAGCATTGAACCAGTTAAAAAAGCAAAGTTTCCCACAGAATGAATTCCAAAAGAAAAAGTGTGATCTGTTTTAGAGCCAGACCTGATTTTAGAAGTACTTTGTTTAATATGAAAAGACGGCAAATGATGAAGAAAAAATGAATATTTTAATATTAAGACAACCAAAAGAGGCAAGGAATCTTAATTTCAAATTCATAGAAGTTTAGGAAAATTTTTTGTTGATTATCCGTTTTTGATATAGAAGTTGTTACCCCAAAGTGAGGAGTCAGTTTCTTCCCATTAACTTGTATGCCATCTTAGAAAACAGAAGTATAAAGAATATTTTTACCTTTTTCACTAAACGGATAGAGAAGGAAGAAAAGACTCTCAGAATTGTGATTTCTTCACAGCTGATAGATTAAATTCTATTTATTTAAATAATTCATATCAGTACATATTTATTAAATGTCAGGCTCTGTACAAGCTAGTTCACCACAGAGAAAGACAATAATGACTAGCATTTTTATAATAGATGGCATTTCTATAGTACTTTATGACTTGCAAAGCACTTTACAAATATGATTTCATTTTATCCTCACAATGACCCTGTAAAATGGGTGCTATTACTATAACCCAATTTATAGAAGAGGAAACTGAGACACAGAGAAGTTAATTATATTGCCCAGGATCATACAGCTGGCAGGTGTCTGAAGACAGATTTGTACTGAGATTTTCCTGACTCCAAGTCCAACTCTATACACTGTATCACTTAGCTTTCCCACATTCATTTCAACAGTAAATCAAAATGTAGTTTAACACATCCAGTAGTTTTCATTTTCAATATTTTCTAACTTGATTGCAAAAAAAAAACCCAAAACAAACCAAAAAAAGCCTAACCTTGCCTGAATAATTTTGTGTAAAGTCAAAAGAGATCATTATTTATCTTAACCAGTATTTCCCTTTCTTTTCAGTTGCTGCTATATTTCTAGGATTGAAGATTGTTGATGCATCTCCCAATGGATGGATGGAAAAAGTGATGGGAGGATTAGTTGGCTGGGAAATTTTAAGAGATGTTCTGTTCTATGGGAATATTTATTTTTGGAGGACAAGTAAGGATCAGTTTAAACCACTTGAGAGGCAATAAAATTCACTTGCTTGGCAAAATTATTCATTTTTATTTTCATTAATTTTAACTGTTCTGTTTTTCAGATGGTGATGAAAACCCAAAAAGAAAGGTAAAGTCTGATTTTTCTTACTGGACTATAAAATCTCCTCTGGGGTTATCCAGTCCAACTTTAAAATATCTAGTGAATAAACATATCCCAGATCCAGTAATTTGACATTTATGTCACTTAGATAGGGCTAGAGTGTATTGTTTGGTTGCAGGTGTAATAGAGAATAGAAGGAAGAAAAAAGGCCCTAAGAAATTATACTATAAATAGGAAAACAAACTAGTATAAAGAAACTGTTTGTAGTATCAGTAAGCATTTAGAAAGTACCTTCTATGCGACAGACTTGCTAAAGGGCAGGTACAAAGGCAAGAGTCAAATAGTTCCTACCTTCAGAAAGCTTCTGTTCTAGCTGGGGCAGACGTGCATGTGCACAGGGATATACAGAACAGAAAACCAAAAAACCATGGGGATGAGACTAGTAGTTGGTGGCAATTGTAGGAAGGGTACCAGGAAAGGCATCAGGTAGGACAGAAGTATCTGACACACAGACCAAAACATTTTCAAGTGCAGAACCAAATATAATGTGGGAAAAGTATAATTGGTAAACACTTAACAAAATAAATTAAGAACTAGATCACTAGGTGGCCCACGAGATCCATATGTACAAAATAGTGCCCCCCCCCCATTTCTATTTCACTTTAACACCAATGATACAGAAGAATTATAAAGGGGCAACGAGGTGGTTTGGTAGATAGAGCAGTGGGCCTGGAGTCAGGAAGATCCAAGTTTAAATACTGCTCACACTCATTAGTGTGACCCTGGACAAGTCACTTAACTGTTTGCCTCAGTTTCCTCATCTATAAAATAAGTTGGAGAAGGAAATGGCAAACTTCTCCAGTATCTTTGTCAAGGAAACCCTAAATGGGGTCACAATGAGTGGAATACTACTGAAAATGACCCAGCAACAACAAGAATCCATAGAGGAAGAGTGCTTTTTAAGTATGGGAAAGAGTTTGTGAGAAAATCATTAAGTAAT
This sequence comes from Bettongia penicillata ogilbyi, assembly GCA_023548195.1. Lineage (NCBI taxonomy): Eukaryota > Metazoa > Chordata > Mammalia > Diprotodontia > Potoroidae > Bettongia > Bettongia penicillata. The sequence goes on along the minus strand of JAJHZJ010000779.1, from coordinate 2,289,042 downwards.
ACCATTAGCCAGACTGTAGAGTGTGTGGAGAGGCTTCACCTGAACAAGGATCCCTTCCACAACATACCTACCAAATGGTACCATCCAGTCCTTTCTCAAAGTGTTCCAAAGAGAGAGGAGCCACTAGCTCCAATAAAGTCCAGTCTACATTGGTATATCCCTAATTATTAGGAAGATTGTCTTTACATAGAGGCTAAATCTACTTCTTTGTCTCCTATCCATTGCTTCTAGTTGTGTTCCTTCAAAGAGAGAGATTAAGCCAAATATGACAATTCTTCCCAACTTTGAAAAAGTTAGCAAGGGGAAATTTGCTCTCCCAAAATCATAAAATTCATAAAGTTTAGGCCTCAAAAGATCTTGGGAGGGGGAAAGGAGTGTCATCAAATTCAGCTGCCTTTTTTTTTTTGTATGTTCTTTTTAAAGAAATATATTATTGATGCTCTTAATTTAAATTCCATTACTTCCCCATTCCTTATAGAGTTTGTGTATACTTCTGGGCTTGTTGTCTCCCCCTTTAGACTGTGAATTCCTTGAGGACAGAAACTACCTTTTTGCTTCTTTCTGTATCCCTAGTGCTTAGCACTTGGTAATACCTGACATATAGTAAGCACTTAATAAGAGTTTGTTGACTGACTCATTTCAAAAAAAAAAGAAACGGGATCATTCAGTATAACATGGACCATATCTAAAAATGTCATCTAATACCTCTAATAAGAGAGGTGGGAATCCCATTTCACCATCAAGCCTCTAAAATCATGATTGCACAGTCATTCCATGGCCAAGTTGCTCATTTTACAGATGTGGAACGTGAGCCTCTGGGATACTGTGACTTTGTAAGTTTTGAGTAGTAACCTCAAATTCTACTGTGGAAGGGGGAGAATTTTAGTGGAGATAATCCTAACTATGGGGGGGAAGTACACAGGTTTGCACATACATACTTGGTACAAGTGCCAGCCCCCACCCCCATCCCTAGAGGTGCCTACAGTGTGAGAAGGAAACACTGAAACATCTGATAGTATGGTCCTAATAAGAAAGAGCTAACCGATTTGTGTTTTATCCTTATAAAATACTCTGCTTCCCCAAACTAAACTGTCCAGGGGTAAACTTGAGATCTGAACTGGGATGCTCTGAATTTAAATCTTTATCATATGAGACAAGTTCATATTCTATAAATTTTAGTCATTACTAGTTATTTTAGATGTCTTAGTTTCTTTTTATCACATGACTGAAAAAATGATAGCTCTGGGTTCAAATTCTGCCTCTGACACAAGCCTCAGGTAAATGAAATAGGTTAAAACCTACAGAGGGGGTTCATGATGTCAAGGTCACCATGCTCATTAACCATTCCATTATTTGGGTATCACTGAAAAGGAAGTACCTATGTTTTATTCAGAATCCTAAAACTTTGACTCTAGAACTAAAACTGTCCAATTTTTCTCCATTTAGTTAAGTGGCTGTCACAGTAGACCTACACACATCTACCAGACATTCTGATGTCTTCTATTAGATGTCTGTTCTAGTAGAATTTCTAAATATAGTATCATAGGATTTAGAGCTAGAAGAAACCTTAGAAATAACAGATTTGCAAAGGAAAGATTTAACTGATGTTTTTCTTCCCTTCTCAGATAAAAAATGAAAAAATACTGCTAATAGTTTACCTGTGTGGAAACCTCATGTTTGTAATAGCCCTGATTGTTGGAATTGGACAGTCCTAGAGAAAGGACCTTCACCCATTTTTTATGAAATGAAGATTCTGAGAATCATTCTCCTGTTGACTAATTTTTCTACCAAGTAAAAACTAGCGAAATAAACAGAGTTTGAACAGGGTTTCTAAGTCTTTCAAGTTTTTTTTTTTGTCATCACAATATTGTTGTATGTGTGTGTGTGTGTGTATACATATATATAAGTTTTTTCCTGTCATTTCTTTTTATTGAATTTTCTCTTTGCCATTTTAATTATCATTGTCTTTCTGAAAATTTAAAACCATCTTGTTCCCTCCAGTATTCTTTCAGACAGGGTGTTATCATTTCTAGTGGTTATTTCTATGTATAATTAGGCATTCATTTTTATGATTTAATCAGCCATCAATCATTTATTAAATGCCAAGTATGGTGCTGACTGCAGAGGATACAAAGATAAAAGAGAAGTAACTCCTGTCCTTGAGGAGTTTGCCTTCTCTCAGGGAAGACAACATTTACACATGGAAGTAGATACAAAAGAAAAGGTGAGAGAAGGACAGAATAGCAGCCATGGACAGTAGAAAAGGCCTTGTGTAGTGGAAGATACTTGAATTTGGAACTATATCCCCAGAACTATTAAACTGCTTACCTGTTTCCTCCACAATATGATTACTTGGTCTATACACCAAATATGTCAAAGAAAGAGGAAAAGGAACCCTGTGGACACAAATAGTCATAGCCGCTGATTTTGTGTTGGCAAAGAACTAAAAGCTAAGAGGTTTGTATCCATTAATTGGGAAATAGAGGAACGAAATATGATGTATGAGTGTGATGGAATATTTTTGGAACTGTAAAAAATGATGATGGGGAGGGAAACTTTCCCAAGAAACTTGGGAAGACTGGCATAAACTGATGAAAAGTGAAGTAAGTACATCCAGGAGAACAATATGTGTAACAACAATATTCTAAAAAATAACTTTGAAAGCCTTAGAAACTGTTCAAGGCAATGAACACCCGTGATCCCAGAGCACTAATAATGAAGCATGCGACCTACCTCCTGACTCAGAGAGTAGATTAAAACATATAAATATATATATATATATATGTTGATGTGTGTGTATATACATATATAGTTGTGTATATATATATATATGTGTGTGCATGTTCATACATATATATATGCAGATTGTATATGTATTTGACAACTTATATGGGAATTTGTTTTGCTTGACTATAGATGTTTGTTACAAAAGAGTTTTTTCTTCGATGGAAGGAGAGAGGAAAAAAAATAAAAATTTAAAATTTAGAAACAAACAAGGACATGCTTAAGCTGAGAATTGAAAGAGACTGAGGATTCTAAGGGGCAGAGTACATTTCAAGCATGGGAGTAGGAGTAGCCAGGGCTAATTCAATACCAATAAGGCTATTTTTGGCTGGCATCATAGAGGTCATGAAAGAGAGTAACATATGAAAAGGCTGAAAACTAATGGAATGTGATCAAGTTGTGAAGAGTTTTAGATACCAAAGAGTTGTTTGTTTACTTTTAGGAGCAGTAGGAATTACTGGAGTTTGATAAGACCTACACCCTAGAAAAATCACTTCGGATATTAAGTGGAAAATGGATTTGAATGAGGACAAGAAAAGAGACAAAATCAGATACCACAATATTCCAGGGTAGAGATGATGGGATTGAGGCTGGGTTGTGTGGGGGGGGAAAGGTATGATGATGAAAGGTGCTATAAAGATAGAACAAGATTTGGCAACAGACTGGAGATGTGGGTTGAGAATATTAATAGGGGATGACAAGGATGGGAAGCTGGGAGACTAAAAAGACAGTGTCTTCAATAAAAATAAAAAAGTTCAGAGAGCTGGATCTGGGGAAAAACATGAATTCCATTTTGGGCATGTCAAATTTGAGATGCTTATCAGAGAGATGTTTTCACAAAGTGGCAGATTTTATGTAGTCCATGGAGTCTACATTTCTTTTACCAAGACATTGTATAGTGTAGTGGAAGGTGTCTTGGATTTGAAAGGCAGAGGACTTTGAGTACAAATTCCAGCCCTGCCCTTTATTTTCTGTATGGTCTTGGGCAAATATTCCATAACTCTGGCCCTCAGTTTCTTAATCTCTAAAATGAGGGGGTTGGACTAAATGGTGCCTCAGAGGCTCTTGCTAGCTTTAAATCTGTTACCTTACTCCAATGTGTCATTTTGGTGGGAAGATAACTTTTAGTTTTCTTGAAGGCTATGCCATTAGAGACAAGCTCAAGCAGATCCTACAAAGGTAGAAAGGTTTGGAGTGTGGTCCCAGTAAAAAAAAAAAAATCTGTTTGCATGATCCAACAATCAGCATCACTAAGTTTGGAGAACTATGAGTGAATGACTTCCTGCTATGCTGGTCAAAGGTGACAAATTTTTTATTACAGCAACTCCCTAAGATTATCTGCTAAATTATAATGGGATTATAGTCATAGCTAGTGAAGGGAATCTACATATGATTAAATCATAGATTCTTAAATACAGTTTTACTAGAAATGGGTGAGGATAAGTATGCATGACACAGCAGCCCTAATGAGTGTTCATTTGCATTTAGCAAAGCCTATCTCATCATGAAAACCTGTTGTAATTTATATCATCCAGTTCTTTTTTTTTACCATATCCATGGAGCTAATGACCTCTATAGTTCTGTTTCACCTACCATCATGTTTTCACATAGCCAGCTTCCCACTGAGTGGCTATTGATTCCACTTGGTTAAGTACAACAAATCTTCCAAGAACTCCAGTTGGCTGCAATGCTTGGAAATTCTTTATGAAAGATGAATACGACTTGGATAGATGAATATAAGTATGCATGTGTAAATACATGTGCATATATGTATACATAGAGTAATTTATTATAATAAACTGTAGACATTGTAAAGACAAACAACTGTGAAAGCTATAAGAGTTATGATCAATACAATGACCATCCTTAATTCCAGAGGACCAGAGATACATTATGCCAGCACCTCCTGACAGAGGTGATGGACTTAAGGTACAGAATGACATATACATACACACACACACACACACACACACACATAGTTCTTACAGTTTTCAAAGTGTGTGGGTTTTTTGTTAATGTATAAATTGTTCTTTTGGTTCCACTTATTTCTTTTTTCATCAGTTTATAAAATATCTCTGAATTGTTCATTTTTATAATGTGGATGTTATAAGAAAAATGCGATTTTTTTGGCTCTGCTTACCATACTCTCAGTTTATCAGTTTCTTGGTGTCTCTTTGAAATCATCTATTTCCTCATTTCTTATTCTATAGCAATAGTAATAATTAGCTAGCCAGGCCCCCTGGGGAAAAAGGTAGAGCCCCACTGATCTTTAATAATAGTAGCATAATTTTTTTAAAAAAGTTTTATTGCTGTATTAAAAAAAAATTACTATCCTTTCTGGATAGATAGCTTTCACCCTGAAATTGAACCTTGACAAAGAAAACTATTAAGCAAAAACAACTTAAACAGTAATCACTTCCAATGATATGCATCTTTCTGCTCTTGTAGTACTCTGTCTCTACTGAGTGAAACATGAAAGGAGAAATGTGGCATTATCTGTTTCTAAGGACCATTATTAGGGTTTCAGTTACTCAGAGTTCAGTGTCCTTTTCATTTACATTAGTATAGACACTATTCTTCTTCTCTCTCTGCCTAAGTTCATATACATCTTTCCATGGACAATGGCATGGATCCTACTATTTTATTTTTTGCTCTAGAGCAAACATTAGTTGAAACGCTAAGTAAAATATTTCAATAAAGGGTGTGTAACAGTTTGAGTACAATACTATCTGGGTAAAGTTCATAAAAATCCAGTACACAATTATTCCTTTTGGTCTTTACTTGACCCTTTAAAAAATAAACAAAAACTTGGAAACAAGCCAACGGGCTAACACCCTTCAAAGCCAAGTGCGCTTTGAATAGCACCCTGAGCTCCATGACCGGGAGAGCAAACAAAGTTTTATCTCTAGAGGCTCTACAAGGGGGTAACTTACAGGATGGACCTAACATGAGTAACTATGTTGAACTGGATAGGACATGACTCCAATGGACATGGAGTCAAAAAAGGCTGTGTTCAAATTCTGCATCCAATACGAGCCACACGACTCTAGGCAATTGATTTAATTTCTCTGAACCTCAGCTTCCTCTTCTGTAAAATGTAAATAATAATAATATCTACTTTACAGGCTTGTGAAGTCTCAATGAGATAATGCATATAAATTGCTTTGCATACCTTGAAGCACTATATTAATGCATGTTATTACTGTTAGAGTTGAGAATAGTCCCTCGCCTACAGCAATGTCTCCCCCACTAGCCTTCCATACTCACCAACCAGTGTCTTTGAGTAAAGGTATTACAACCTGTTAATATGCAAGCCATTTCAGAAAAACATATTAAACTTGTATTAATTTAGCATTAATGACTTTATCTGAAGTCTTTCCAATCAATGGCTGGTTGTGAGTAATTCTAGAGCATGGAGTATTCCTCAGAGGCAACAGGTACAGGCACTTGAGGTCAGAGGAGGAAATTTTGCGGAAAAGTTTGGGAAGAGGAACCAAAAGCTAACTTTGCCCTTGGCCTGTTCTTCAGTTTTACTTCAAGCCAACCCTGAATTCTATAGGAAGAGTCAATGCCAGCAGGTGGCACTGTCCTGCCTGTAAGAGACAGTTTAAGCAAGTTTTATCTTGCTTATGTTGGACACCTGTGGTGTCCAGCTCAAATAAAAATAGGGGCTACTAAACTGTACATAAGAATCCCTGCGGGCTGCATAGTAACTTAGTTTTAAAATGTAACATTATCTGTTTTATGTTATTTTTATTTTGTTAAATATTTCCCAATTTGGACCACATTGGGGAGTGACATGGCTGCATGGTGCCCACTGGTCACATGTTTGAAACCTCTTTCATTTCAAAATACATCATCTGTTCCTAAATATATTCCAAGCAAGGTAGCAAGTCATGTTATACAAAGATACTACACTGTTTTTAGTGGAAGTAGATGTTAGTGCAGCAGTGAGTGGTGTAAGTCTTCCAGAAAACAATTAGGGAGGAGAGAGAGAAAGGAACTGTCACTTCCAGAGGACTTAAGATAAAATACATCACCTACCTCCATGAAAGATGTATGTTGCAGTGTGGGACATACATTTTTGGACATGATTACTGTAGAGATGTGTTTTGCTGTGCTGCATCAAATAAAGTTCTCAAATTCGAAAATGAATCTTCTTTGATTTTCTTTGCCAACAGTGGCATCAAAGGGTCTGAACAACTTAGTAGCTTTCTTATTATTTCTCCCTCATATTTCCTTCCCCCCACTGAATAATAAAAAATAAAAATACAACATTTAACTAATATGTACAAGCAAGCAAAATCTATCCCCATATGACCCAAATCCAAAAAAATATGTTCCACACTGCAACATGTCCTTTACCTCTCTGGTAGAAGGTGGGGAGTGTGTTCATATAGTTATTTTGTGTGTTGTTGTGTTTCTGAGATAGTCTACCTCCCCAAAAAAAGAAACACAGTGAGTACCCATTGGAAAATGTCTGAACAACTTGTGGTATAGGAATACAAGAGACTATTATTATACTACCAGAAATAACAGATGTGAGGAATTCAGAGATTTATGAGGAGACTTGTATGATCTACTGTAGAAAGCAAAAAAGTAGAATTAGAAAACTCTATATGACTATAATTACATAAATGAGAACAACACTAAAAGACAACTGCACTCAATAATTACAATAACCAATCTTGGTCCTAGAGAACAATTGATAAGACACCTTCGTCTCCTCCCAGAAAAGAGGCTGAGGACTCTTTAGGGTGGAATATTACATATGCTGTCAGTTTGCTTAGATGTTATTTATTATTACAAAGGGGGATTCTGTGGTAACAGGTATATGGCAAATGATGAAGATATATAGAAAACAAAAGACATTAAACATTTTTTTTGAAATTGAAATGGAATTAGCATTGAAGAATGAGAGGAAGTCACTTCTCACTGGGCCTCAGTTTCCCCACATGTAAAAGGAGTGGAGGTTGCTCTACATGATCTCTGATGTCCCTTGCAACTCTGGACTCATGATTTATGATCCTGTGGAAGAGTGTGAATTGTTCGTGAGTGGCAGTGTTGAGGCTGGTACCAGCTCTCCTTACCATCTATCAAGTGCTTTTTCAGCCACCTGCCCCAGAGTTTTAATGTTCTGAGTGCTTTATTATACTTCTGTGCTTTCAAAACCGGCACCTATGATTGATATTCCCTAATAACCAGATTACCAGAATCCCCCCATTCCTTAAATCTGCTAGCTAATAGAGAATATACTTTACCCAAAATGTAGCTGTTTGGGATCTACTTGGCATTCTGGAGTCTCTGTATGCAATCTGACATTGAACTGACTTCATGATGATATCAAGGTCATGTAGGCACCAGAAGCAGATTTGGACCCAGGGCCTTTGACTGTAGAATAATTGATGCTCTCTCTCCCATATCACCTCTGAACCTTAGTTCTCTCATCTACAAAGTAAAGGGATTGGACTAGATGATCTCACATGTCCCTTTCAGCTCTAAATTGTCAAATCCTGGGGTTTTTCATTACAAGCCAATTATTTTTAAGCATGAACTGTTAAATTGCTTTTTTAAAACCTAGGTCTTATGTGTATATTGATACTGAATAAAGATATTCAGACTTTTTTTCTTCAGATGGCTCAATTGCTGCCATCTCCCTCTAACTTATGGAAAAAATACCACACAGCCTTCAGCCAGAACCTTAGAGGCTACCCACTGAGAAGTCCATCCTTAATTTTTTAAAATTTAATTAATTTATTTATTTTCAGTTTTCAACAATCACTTCCATAAGTTTTTAATTTTCTCTTCTTCCCTATCCCCCTCCCTGAAATGGTATGCAATCTTATACGGGTTCTATACATACATTCTTATTAAACACATTTTCACATTAGTCATGTTGCACAGAAGAATTAAAACGAATGGGAGAAATCATGAGAAAAAACAAACCAAACCAAAACATAACACAAGAAAAAATATTCTGCTTTATTCTGTGTTCTGATTCCATACTTCTTTCTCTGGATGTGGATAGCATTTGGCGTCGAGTCCTTTGGGAATGTTTTAGGTCCTTGCATTGCTGTGAAGGGCCAAGTCTATCTGAAACAGTCCTTGCACACCATGACTGTTACTGTGTATAATGTTCTCCTGGTTCTGTTCATTTCACTCAACATCAGTTCATATATATACATAGTATATATATATACATTCATATACATATACATTCATATACATAGTCTTTCCAGGCTTTTCTGAAGTCCATCTTTCTTACAGCACAACAATATTTCATTACATTCATATACTACAACTTGTTCAGCCATTCCCCAATTGATGGACACTCCCTCAATTTCCAGTTCTTGGCCACCAGAAAAAGAACTGCTAGAAATATTTTTGTACACATGAGACCTTTTCCCATTTTTTTATCTCTTTGGGATACAGCCCTAGAAGTGATACTGCTGAGTCAAAGGGTATGCACATTTTTATAACCTTTGGGGCATAGTTCCAAACTGCTCTCCAGAATGGTTGGATCAGCTCACAGCTCCACCAACAATGAATTAGTGTTTCAACTCTCCCACATCTTCTCCAACATTTATCATCTTCTGTTTTGTCATGTCAGTCAATCTGATAAGTATGATGTGGTACCTCAGAGTTGTTTTGATTTGCATCTCTCTAATCAATAGTGATTTAAAACATTTTTTCATATGACTATAGAGAGCTTTAATTTCTTCCTCTGAAAACTGCCTGCTCATATCCTTTTTTATCAATTGGGGAATGACTTGTAACTGTATTCTTGTAACTAAATTTTTACAAATTTGTGTTTCTGGTCATACTTCTGAAGGATTGTCACTTTGTACATAGGATCATAGATTTAGTGCTGGAAAGAACACTGGAGGTCATCTAGTCTACCCCCCTCATTTTACAGATGAAGAAATGGAGGCTTACTGACATAAAATAGCTTACTACGGCAAAGATAATAAGTAGTACGGTCAAGTTCTGAATCTCAGTAACCTGACACCAACACACACACACACAGACCGACTCTTTCCACTCTACCTGTTGCTTCTCTTGAAAAACATTGGAGCCTGTGCCACCTATTTGCTGCTAAGTAGAGCAAAGTAGGGCAGAACATCAGAACCCTCAGCCTGTCCTGCCTAAACCATGGTCAGAGAAGGAAGAATCATTCTGATGCAGTCACTTAAAAGTTAGGGCTATTTACCTTAATAGGTAAAAGATTAGGTAATCTTGCATTACCTAAGATAGATCCCATAGGGTAGGATGGCAGAAAAAAGGCTGCCTACTTCCTGCCTCGAGTGAAGGTGTCATCTTGGGTCCTTCTATGGCCTATCTAGGGATGATTGTCCTTTTTTCACTCAGTCTCCAAGGTATCTTCAGTTGAGTATATTTCCTGCTCACATAAGCTTGTGCCCATCCTCTTACATCCCTTTTTTTTATTCATTATTATTATTAGATGAATGAGTACTCCAAGATGAATGTGTTCAGGTTTGGAAGCAACCTTGCAAGCATGAGAGGTCAGAAAGCATTAGGTTCCACTGGGTTGGAGATGACTGTCAGCAGAGGAAATTTCTTCATAAAAGAGATTGGCTAATGAGAAGATACTCCTGTACACTTGGCTGTTTAACCAGCAGAGCTGTAAAAGACAGTGCTGAACTGAGGTGAAATGTAATATACCTAAAGAGCAGTACTGCAAACTGCTTTGTGCTTTGATGAGGTTTAAATATTAGTTTCCCAGCACTGTAAGAATAGTTATAAGTTGTTACTGAACCCTATTAATGCACATTTCTGAGTGTTCTTGTGTCTTTTGTGTAAAATGTCATCGAAACCAAACCAACCTCTAATCTGTTGCTGGCCAGTGCTGAACAGAGCAGGCCAGAGACATGAGAGCCAGGAATCAAACAAAAGTTTAATTTCAAATTAAGAGAAATGGTTTGCAAGCAAGGAGGAGATCTAGGCACATGTACTGGGCCCCACTCCTAGTTGGGGGACCCCAGGTAGTGTGGGGATATCTTAATACTTATACCAATGGAAAGACAGTGAGCTGTAGCCCTGACAATGAGTAGTAACAGCCACAATGTGGCAAGTTTGATTCTTAGTAGGGCTTCATGACCAGAACTTCTCTGAGCTTACGCAGTGCTTGGCTGAGCTCAGAGAACAACCAGTGCTGGTCAAAATAATACAATAGTTAGGATGGGACAGCTAGGTGGTGCAGTGGATAGAGTACCAGTGCAAGAGTCAGGAGGACCTGAGTTCAAATATCACCTCAGACACCTGACACTCACCAGCTGTGTGACCTTGGGCAAGTCACTTAACCCCAACTGCCTCATCCTGGGTCATCTCCAGTCATCCTGATGAATATCAGGTCACTGGATTCAGATGGCTCTGGAGAAGTGAGGCTGGTGACCTGCACAACCCTCCTTCACTCAAAACAAAGTCAAGTGCAAGTCATATCATTATTTCTCTGATGGCATGGTCTTCTTCAGCAACAAAGGACAAAACACACAATAATTAGGGGATTTTGCCAGAAAGTGAGATCATTTAGAGGGTGAGTGCAAAGAATTATTGTTATGCCAAGTTCAGGGCACAGCTTGCTTGCTGGGCCTTAGCTCCAGAAAACAGGGTGTCTCCTAATATCTATATAGTAATAAACTTGTGATTTGTTTGTTTGTATCTAGAAAACTAATTTTGTTACAGTTATTCTAGAAGAGGAAACTTTTTCCACTGTACATTAATTTAGACATTCCAGTAAACGCTCCCCATTCCATATGTTGGTTTATGTTCCTCACCACATTCATCACAGATCTCTTTCTAGTTTTCAGCACAATTGATAGCTATTGTCAACAGAGAACAGAATCTTGCACAGACTTTCAATCATAATATCATTTAAAAGGGCATCACATGAAAGTGGTGAAGTGAGAAGAATGCTTGACCTTGAGTTAGGTCTTTGTAACAGAGTTGCTAAAGTAAAAATTCTTTTCCTCCAGATGCACTCTAGGCTGTGCACATACATATATGAGAAGCTGAATTCATGGAATAGTAGCAATAGTCTGAAATTATATGAGGCTTGATGATTACAAAGCACTTTAGACTCATAAAGTATATTTCATTTAAGCCTCACAACAATGGTGGGAAATAAGTATTGTTAAGTATTATATTTCTGTTCAACAGAGAAGGAAACTGAAACTTGGAAAGGTGAAAAGCCTAGTCCATGACATGTCATAAGGCCAGTAAGTGAAAGAGGTGAAATCTAAACCCAGATCTTCATACTTGAAGCTTTTGCATACTTTCCAGTATAGCGTGGTGCAAGTCTTCTTGGCTTATGGAAAATGACTATTTGTAACAAAAAGGATTCTTTTGTTTTCCAAAATGACTCATCAAGAATGTTCTTTAGTGTTGGGTCATAGGATCAACTAGCTAATCCAGTGGTTATCAAAAGTGTGGTCCAGCTCTCTCTTTTTGGTTGTATTTCTATCTGTCTCTAGTGCATAGCAAAGTGCCTGGCACCTAGTTATCACTTAATAAATGTTTGTTTACTTGCCTATCTTTAAAAAGAGTAACCAGAATCATGAAGGGCCCTGAGTCCATGTCATAGAATGAGTTCTTGAATGGAATAAAGATATTTAGCCTGGAGAAGAAAAAACTCTGAGAATATTATGACAGTCTTCAAGTATCTGAGGGTCTATCATATGGAGGATCAGTTAAATTTACTCTATTCGACCACAAAAGCCTGACCTAGAAACAATGGGTAGTAGTTATAGAGGCAAATTTAGGCTTGATATAATGAAAAGCTTCCTAAAAATTAGACCTCCCCTCCAAAAGTGAAATGGAAGCACATTTCCTATTATTGGAGGTCTTCAAGGAAAGATTGGACAATGGCTTGCCAGGAATGCTATAGCAGAGATTCTTTTTATTGTTTGGTTTGGAGTAGATGGCCACTGAGATCCCTCACCAACTTGAAATTCTCTGAGTATGGTTCTATAAAGGGCCACTAAGCCATCCCATCTAGTACCGTTTGGTTCTACTGCTAAGGGTCCTTAATATTTTTCCTCTTTTAGGTTTGGTGGTACTTAGCAAAAAAGTCACCCAAGGCATGGGTTGGCATACTCTAACGTTCAGGTAAGTCATATTATAGGTGGCTTTTGTTCCAATTCCAAATGGGTAAGCATTCATTTTAAGGGGGTACGAATGATAATCTGGAAAACGCCATTTACAAAAGACTGCCCTTCCTAAATACCTCATAATATTCCCTGAAGAGCACCACCTGAAACATTTTTTTTGGTGTGTATTTCCTCTCCTTCAAAATGACCAAGTATACTTCTTTATATTACAGAAGAATTCTGTTATTTCATCTTCTCAAAACAGTATATAACAACTTAGTTGCAGTGATATGATGCAGCATAGCCCATATTATCACTAGTGTTCCAATATCTCTGATATAAGCCGAATGGGTTCAAAGCTTCCCAAGATAGTCTTCTGATCCCCCAAAAAGGGGGACAACCACAATGCATAGCTAGCAGTGGTACTGGATGGTGGTGGTGCTTGGCTGAGCATGTGAGCAGACATCATCAAGTCACCTATTTATTGCTACTCTTATTTACAGGGGCTGGATCTGTCTTTTCTAGCCTTGCCTTAGCCCCTTCCCCACTGTCAGGGCTTTTCCTCTCCCTCTGCAAAAATGGCTTCACTTTCCAAACAGCTGCAAGAAGACAATAAGAAGGAAAAATGGCTGAGTTGCCCCTTTCTCATCAATCTCCATGCACTACAGCCTCTTCCCACTGAAAATGCTGGCACCTAGTTATTTTGCCTAGAAATATCTGGCACTAGATTTCCTGTCTTTGCTCTGGGTAGTTGTAAAATGGAATTAATAATTCTCTCATCTTGTACATGTATAGCATAGATCAGATTGCATGCTGTCTTTGGGAGGGAAGAGAGGGAGAAAAAAATTTGACACTCAAAATTATAAATGAATGTTGAAAACTATCTTTACATGTAACTGGAAAAAATAAAATACTATTAAATGGGAAGATAAATAAATAATTTTCTCATCTATAACTTGAACACCTGCCCCAAAATAGCCCTGATAAATATAGGTTTCAATTAAAAAGAAATCTTTATTTTTTTTTTCTTTCTTCTAGCATTCTACTTCTCTTTTCTTTGCTATATTTCAGTCATGAAACACAAGTCAGAAACAGAGGGGCTAGCCTTATTTATCTGGGGGGCAGGGGAGAAGGAAGCTTTAAAAGAGAAATAAAACAAATTCTTATGAAGTGGAGATTCAAAAATCAAACACACTTCCCCCAAAAGAGAGAAGAAGCATGAGGAATTAGCACTGTTTGTCTCAGTGATAATGAGTGCAGTTTCAACAAACCCAGAATATGCTTCATGTCTATGGTCAATAGCTTACCCAGATAGTCTCTTTGGTGGATCCCAGAGTATTAGTCATTAGTGATGGGTGTCCTGCCTCTCAATCTAGCATGCCTCAGGTGCTGGCAGGTGTGTCTCCCAGGCTATTTCTCTTCCCTTCAGTCCTTCTCTTCCCTCTCCTCAATGATGGAAGGTACCGGCTCATCAGTCAAATTTTGGCTTGGTCAGAACTAATTCTCTAAGGGTCAAAGAAAGGAACTCTGGGGGATTTCTATCCTAACCAGCAGGTCTCCAATTCCAGCATTCTTATTTTCTTGGCAGCCCCAAAGGACACTACACATAGAATTCAGAGAAAGGAACATAAGATGGATAAAAATGAGAAGTAAATAAGGCAAAATTGCAAAAATTTAATAACAGGGTCCTATATTACAGACCCTGATTCTTTTTCTTGTATTTATTACCAAGAAAATTATTAATATCTTTTATTTTTAACATTACCATCATTTCTAAATATCTTTACTCCCTACATGGAGAGCCAGTCCTTTTAATAAAGAATAAAAAAAGATAAAAAGTGTCACTTCAGCAAAACCAAAGAACATTTCAGCTATGTCCAATAGTATATGTGATATTCATCATACTTCAAGCCTGCAAAGAAGGGAAGGAAGCTCATTTTCTTATCTTTTTCAGGACCAAGTTTCTTGGTCATTATAATTATATAACATTCTTTTGTTCTTTACATATACATTGTTGTAATCATTAAATATATTGTTTCCATGCTTTTGCATATTTTACTCTACATTATTTCAAAAGTCTCCCCACGCTTCTTTGCCTTCATGTTCATTATTTCTTATGTCTCAGTAATGTTCCATTACATTCATTTGACACATTTTGCTTAGCCATTCCCCAGTCTGTGAGCATCTACTTTGTTTCCAATTCTTTGCAACCACAAAAAATACTACTTTGAACATTTTGGCTTATATGAGACCTTTCTTTCTGCCTTTGACTTCTTTGGAATTTATGCATAGTAGTGGAATATCTGAGTCCAAGGCCATTGACATCTTTGTCACTTTTTTTAAAAGCATAATTAAAAATTTTTTCAGAATGACTGGATAACTTCATACTCCACTAATAGTAGTGTGTCTGTCTTTTTTGCAGCACCTCCTACATTAACTATTTACATCAGCTATTATTCTACTGGATTTATTAAACTCAAAAGAGAGCTTGTTGCATCTTGAAAATTCTATTATTCCTGTTTTCTCTTTCTCAATGTGAAGAAATTAGGATAAGCAGTACAAAAGTTAATGCAAAATATTGCTTCCTGTTGATATTTCAAATACAGACAACACTATTCTATTTTTCCCCTACCAAAAATGTAGCTATAAATGAAACTATATCTTTATTTTTCTTTTTAATATCTCTATGAGTCTCATGAGAGTATTAAAAATTAACTTAAGACATGCAAAATTAGCTAGTAATTGTATGACGAAGATAAGTTATGACACTTCTGCTGAAAAATGAAACACTATTATTTCATTGTTAGAACCAAAAATAATTTTTGCATGCATTTTTACTGATGCAAATCCATATGAAAGCATGGTGACATTAATATAAATGGCACAAAAAATAAAACAAATGATTGTGACTAGAGATGCAAAAACTATTGGGTAGTAAATAATGTAAGAAAGCAAAATAAACAAAACTGATTGATGATTGTTTTATCCCTCCATTGTTTTGGACATCAAATTGACATTTTTTCCAACTGTTCAATATCCTGAGCAGACACTGAGTTAAAAAAAAAAAAGAGTTAAAGAAAGATTCAGTATCTGCCTTCTGCATACTACTACCACTCAAGGAAGACTACCTTTCCAGAACTTAAGGGAGTTTCAAGTGTCTTATTCACTTTGTCCAGGGGATAGGCTGTTGCTTAACTAAATGACCTTTGTAAATTAGAGATAAGATAAAAGCATTAAATTTCTGGAGGAGCACTGCAGAACAGCCAGAAAATTAGTGTTAATGTGAGTCTAGTGAGAAAGAGCTTGGATTCCTTGCTACTCCAAAATAAAGAGACTGTGAACAACACAACTTCAGGGAATGATACTATCCCTTCCATCCTCACTCTGTTTTCAAATATGATTAAAGTGTCAGAGATGAAGACTTTTAGAAGTTTAAACATAACCAGAATTAATTAGCACTGAGAAGGCTAAAGAGTTACTTAATAAACTTCAAATATATGGCAGTGATAGAAGGTGATGACTACATTTTCCTTCTCTCTATTAAGATCAGAAAGAGAGAAAGTTTGAACTGCAACATGAAAGATTTGGGTTCATAATAAACTAAACATGATCAATGTTTACCACAGGCAAATTTGCCTAGGGCCACATTTTCTATCCACTTCGCCACCTAGTGGCCCCTAGGAAATTAATTAATTTAATTACCAGAATTATCTATTAACCCTTCACTAGCGACCCAAATTCAACAAATAATTGCTTAACAATTCAGGAGTAGGAAATACTCTTATTTGTCAAGATTCAAAAACATTGGGAAATAACTTCTAATGCGATTTTAAAGGAGAACTATCTGCTGTTATGTCTGTAATATTAAAATCTTTAAATTGACAAATGAGGAAATCCCATTTAAGCGTTCCCTTTCCCAACCTGTTCTCCTCTATGTTTGATTGACCACCCCCAATCTGTTATGATTCTATTTTCCAGCCTTACTCAGACTGCTTTTTAAAATATAATTTACACTTTAACTAAAGACACCAAGAATGATACTGCTTCTTTTTCTCCTCTCCTCCCCATGCCACCCCCCAGTAGACTACTAGGAATACATGGGAAAGGTTTTTAATTCAAATAAAGTAGTGAATACCCATTGAATTTCAAAGAGGGAATCTATTGAAATGGATCATATTAAAACTCAAATTTGAGCCAAAGCAAAGGGTTAAATAAAAATTATAACTTGTATTTTATAGCACGTTTAAGTTTTACAAAGTAAAATATTTTACAAATATTACCAAACATATCTTGGAAGGTAGGTGCTATTAGTATCCCTATTTTGCAGTTGAGGAATCTGAGGTAGACAGAGGTTAAGTGACTTACCTAGAGTCACACAGCTAGGAAGTATCTGAATCTGGATTTGAATTCAGATCTACTTGACTCCAGAGCCAGCCATCTATCTCCTGCACCATGTAGCTGTCTTAATTTTTTTTAAATGGTAGATTTGGACAGAGTAGACATGTAATTTGGATAATTCTGAAAACCATATCCTCATTTTAAAGCAGGGGACCTAGGAAATTTTGCTATTGTTTTTCATTTGTGTCAGACTCTTTGTAATTCCATTTGGGTTTTCTTGGCAAAGATACTAGAGTGGTTTGCCATTTCCTTCTTCAGCTTATATTGCAGATGAGGAAACTGAGGCAAATTTGCCTAGGGCCACATTTTCTATCCACTTCGCCGCCTAGTGGCCCCTAGGAAATTTAAGGTTAATTTAATTACCAGAATTATCTATTAACCTTTCATTAGCCACCCAAATTCAACAAATAATTGCTTAACAATTCAGGGGTAGGAAATACTCTTTATTTGTCAAGATTCAAAAACATTGGAAAATAACTTCTAATGTAATTTTAAAGGAGAACTTTTCAAGGTAGGGTTAGGACTAATAATATATTATTTTCAAGTCTATTTCAGTCTCATTTTAGTAATGTTCTAATGTGATGGGCACTGATAGCACTATTCAATCTATGGACTTGATCAGTAGAGTTCCTTGGTCAATTTGATGAGCCATTGTTTGATACTATTATATTCTGTCTATGGAAGGGTGGACATGCTCACTGACACTGGCTGACCCATTCACACCTAATTCAGGATGAGTGAAATCTAAGAGAATAAAGATGATTGAGGATGACTGAGCATACAAAAGGGAGACTTCATCACAACCACAGGACATTCTGTCCTTTCTGGTTTCTTTTTAGAGACAACCATGGAGCAGCACAGTTAAAAGAACACTTGGAGATTAAAAGGATTCTATGACTGTGACGATCTCCCCAGAGTCTATTAATGGGTGCCTTGGGGAAGAGGTACAGTGTAATTACCCATTCAATAAGAGAATTCCTGGACTCCATGTTCTAGAGGGGGGAAGGGAAGTTTCTAGGCAATTCTTTCTTTGGAAGAAAAGGTTTGAGCACATGACCCTGTACCTGAAGGAGAAAAATAAGACAGAGACAATGACAAAGTAACAAAAGATCTGGATTTTGCTGTCCACTATCACACTGAGTTATTTGAACAGAGATGGTCATATGGGAAGGAGATTCCCCAATAGTAAGCCTAGAGGCATTTCCCTCCTCCACATTAGTCCCCTTGTCTGCACCTGCCTAAAAGGGCTTCCCAGTTTCCCAAATCAGGCATTTTACTGCATTACAAGCACCCTCTGTGAACTCCCTATACCACCATAATTGTCTCACCATTGCACCAGGAACCTTCCTCTAACTTCCCTTTCCAGCTATACCCAGCTACCTGACACCCTGGGACAACTCCACCCCCTGGTTGAACCCCTATGGACGATGATAACCTACCTGAATTTAGTCCTCAATAATCAACATAATAACCACCCCATCATTCTCTGCCTATCCCAATGATTCTGAGTCCCCCAATGCCATGTTCAAACTGCTTTCTCCATCCACCCCGTGGCTTATATCTCATCTTTAACTCATCCCTCTCTTTCACACACCATATCCAATCAGTTGTTAAGTCCTGGGTTTTTACCTTTATAACATCTCTTCTATATTCATCACCAAATTTCTGGTCTTTTGGAATAGCTTTCTGGTTGGTTTCCTTGCCTCAAGTCTCTCCCAGCTCTAATTCATTGATGTTCCTAAAGTAAAAATCTGATTAGGTCAACTCCATTGGCTCCCTACTACTTCCAGCAACAAATATAAAATTATCCTTTTTGGCTATTAAAAGTTCTTGATAACCTGGTCCCTTTCTAGCTTTACAGGCTTTTTACACCTTTGTCCTACCCACATACACAGAGATTCAGGGACACTGTGTATGGCAATCAAATTAGGATCTTTTGCTGTTTTTGTTTTACTAAAAGTGCCTCTGATTGAATAATGTGAATGGGGCCTGCCCGCTGTGGGAAGCTTGATTAGGGGAGTTGTTTTGTGGGAGGATCCCAAGTACCTTTCATTTTATCTACTGAGGCACTGGGTTACAGGGTTGTGTCCTCTGGATCTAAAAAGTATGTAAATACTCTGAGGGTGAGGTTTTACTTTGGGCCTTACTGACTGGAAGTGTTTGGCCAGATGAGGACTCTGGGCAGTCCCTTTAAGGAGCCCTCCCTCTGTATTTTCTTTGAAGTTCAGGGTGCTGACTCCCCTGAACTAGGTGAATGATACATATGCTTGACTAAAGAAGAGATTGATAGATGTGCTTGGTTAAAGTGATTGTTAACCCCTCAAAACTTGCCTTTCCTTTTACTAATGCAGAACGAAGAACCTGTGATAGCAGGCTCCCCTGTGTATGTTGGGGTGCTTACTGATACACACCGCTCCCTTGAAATTGCTCACACAGGACAATTCCTCTTCTGATTCCAGGCATTTTTACTAGTCAGAGCTAAAGTCCTACCTTTACGGTAGCTAGGGACAGCAATGGATAGAGTGCCAGGCCTAGGGTCAGGAAGACTTGTTTTCCTGAGTTCAAATCTGACCTCACACAATTACTAGCTGTGTGACCCTGGGAAAGTCATTTAACTTTATCTCAATTCCCTTTCTGACAAATGAGATGGAGAAAGAAAAGGCAAACCACTCTATCATCTTTGCAAGCAAAACCCCATATGGGATCACAAAGAGCCAGATATAACTGAAACGACTGAACAAAAACAACAGTTCTACCTATGCAAGAAGGCTTTCCCAGTCCTCCTTAATCTTAGTACCTTTGATGGGGTGCTTGGATGCAAGTACTTGGGCCCCAATTCTAAAATCACATTTCTCTTTAAAAATAACATTTCTTCCTAGCCTCAAAACACTATCCCAGGCAATTTTTCCCCAGCCCAAAGACTCAGCCTGCCCTAGTAACAACCGTTATCTCCCTTCCTGCCATAGAAGCCAGCTGCACCTATAGAACTCATTAGTCTGAACCAGCTGTGTACTGGCTGTGTACTAGATCATAATGACATTTACTACTCACTGACCAATCATATGCATCCTAGCCTTAGACATACCTATACTCCCTTACCTTTATCTTTATCCTGTCTAACAAGACACTGATGAGAGCAACCTGATTTTTCTAAGACAGCCCTGACGGTTGGTTGACCTAGTGATGTTTCAGGCCTAAAACCACACCTCCAGGTAGCCTCCCTTTGGTCTATTTCCTGATGAATTTTGGGTAAAATACCTGCACAGTAGATATCAGAAGTGCATGTTCCTTTAAGAACTGACCACTCCTTAACTACTCCCTAATTCTACCCCAAAACACCTAGTTAGCATATATGGTAAAGTGAGATTATAGAATATCCTATATAAACTTTCCCTGTACCCCTCTAAGGTTGCAGGTTCCCTAAGAACTCTTGCCTGCTGAAAAGCGTAATAAATCTCTACCTTGACCTTACCAATGCTTGCGTCTGTGAATTCTCCTGGTACTCTGGTCTTTGTGGGGGTCTCCCATCCCCCTTCCAACCCTCATCACCTTCATTTCTGAGATCATTGCCACTTTATCCTATGCATATCTTATTTGTAGAGCGTTATTTAAATGTTATGGCCCCCCCCCATTAGATTACAAGCTAATTACATAAGCTTATTGATTGTAAGGTTATAATCAATAAAAAAAAGAGAGAAGTGAGTCAGCCCTAAGTACTGCCTAAGTAGCTTGTCTCTGGGAATTCCCCAGCCTCCTGAGTGATTAAGTAGTGATTAAGAATTCTTGAGGCTGTAATGAAATTTAAAAGTAACTCTTCAGTCATGAGGGATTCAGAAGTACTGAATGAACAACATGATTAAATACAGTGTTAAAATCAGGCAAAATCAACTCTTGAACATGAGACTAAAGAAACTCTATCAGCTAGTCTTTTAACTTTTCATTACAAATGGTTAGAAAGCCAATTAGAGAGTAGAATGTTTTCTCAAATATTTTTAGAAGGGACTAATCTTTGATTCTTTCATCATGTTTGCATCTGCGTGGGCAGGAGGGGTGTCAAGCAGTCGGAATGCGTTTATAGCCATACCCTAGATTGTTACCAGCCTTTTATCTTTCCTGTCCTTAACCCATCCTGCACATTAAGCAGACCAGATTACTCAAATAATTAAAAAAATTAGATTTCACAGGCGTATAATCTCCTTTCACAAACACAAATCAAAATCCCTCCAGCAACAGATTCACTTCAATTTAATTCAACAAATATTTGTGCCTACATTATACGAGGTATGGTGTACAAAAAGATATTTTCCTAAAAGCTAGTCCTTGTCTTGAGAATTATCGCTTTGTAGTATACTTTGAGATCTGGTACTGCTAGATCCACTTTCTTCCCACTAGTTTTCATTATTTACCTCCAGATTCTTGACCTTTTTTGCCATCAGATAAATTTCATTATGTTTTCTAATTCTACAAAGTAATTCAAAAATAAATATGTCAATGTATAAAAAGCAATATATGATAGTATTATATACAAATGATGAACTTGACTCATGTACAGTTTTGTTACATGTTATCTTTGAGGAGGGAGCAAATGCTGTTACTTGGAAGAGACCATGGCAGGATTAATGCAGGAGGCTCAGGATTAGAATGAAATTAGACATTCATGGACCATGTAATACTTAGTTTAAACAGACTAAGGTTTCCCACTGCATCAAGGGCCATCTCCAGTGGTCCTGATCTACATCTTGCCACTGTACCTAGATGACTCCAGAGAAGAAAGTGAGGCTGGTGATTTTGTACAGCCCTCCCTCACTTAAATACAATTGACTTGCATGTCGTGCCATCACCTTCCTGATAACATGGTCCTCTTTGAGAACAAAAGACAAGCAACAACCATATTTAGCAAAAGGAGGTCAACTCAACATTAGCATGGAGAGCATATTTAGCGAGGATACAGCATCGATTTACTTAGGTACAGTCCTTGCTTTTACAATTGCTAAGTGCCTGATCTGAAGCATGTGTGGAGTTGGAGGATCTCTGATTTTTCATGTGCGGCATTTTTAACCTTAGACTAACAGAAAATTATTAATGGTTCCAGCCTTAGGCCCTTAGACTAATTAAACCTCGAGGAAGTTTTTATTACTTATCATTTAGGGTGAAACAGACCTAGCCTATACTGAGGTAGGTAGGTCTATAGCACAGTGGATTGAGCACTAGATTAGAATCAGGAAAATTTGAGTTCAAAACTAGCATCAGATATGTAATAGTAGCATAACCCTGAGCAAGTGACTTCCTTCTGCTTCAGTTTTGTCATCTGCAAAATCAGGATAACAATAGCACCTACCTCCTGGGATGGGAGTGAGGATCATATGGTAAGTTTTTGTAAAGCACTTTGCAAACCTTAAGATGTTATATAAATTCTACCTCTCCATTACTTTGATTATTATTAGACATTGCTCTTACCACACATCATCAGGGTACAAAGGGCCATGTCAATGGGGAAACAAAGAGTCTGGACAAATGCTTAGACATACTATAGCACTATGGTCTTTGTAATTTATATCAGTGGATAATACATATATATATGTATTCATTTATCAGTCATCTTTAAGGATCTACCAATTGTAAAATACTACGCTAAGTGCTGAGAGAAACAAGCATACATAGAAAAAATTGTAAATACTCTAGGTACTTATATGAAGCCTTGGAAAATTTTGCTTTGTTTTCACTGTCTCTGAGTCTCTCCATAGGCCCAGGGTGATTCAGAGAGGACTAGACAGAGCAAATTCAAATGCCTTCCTACTAGAAATGAGATGGCTCCTTAATTCATGCTAACTCCTCTGTGACAGACAGGACTAATAGGCTGTAATTTATGTCCTTTCCTCTAGATGATGCTATGGATAGAGTATTGAACTTGGAGATAGGAAGAACTGAGTTTGAATCCTGTCTCAGACACCTACTAGCTGTGTGACCCTTGACAGATCACTTAACTGCCCTCAGTCTTAATATCCTCATCAGCAAAATGGGGATAATGATAGCACTTACCTCCCAGGATTAGGAGGTTCAGATGAGATGTGTAATGTGTAAAGTACTTTGTAAACTTAAAATGCTACATAAATGCTAATTATTGTCATCACCATTATTATTGTTAGGATTTCCAGCGATAAGGCATGAGCAGCACTGAGGAAACCAGGGACTGCTGATGGTCCATGTGTGGAGAAGACTTCAAGTCCATCATTACCAGAATCTACCGAGAACTGTGAGCTACTCTGTTTTGTGCCAACGGTGGAATTGGTGAGCTAGTGAACATTGGTTTCCTTCATATTTCATTATTTCTGAATGAAAAGCTCTTCTCCTTTCCTCTTCCCCACCCTGCTCTCCCCACTGTCATGCCTTTTATAAGATTTTAGTTTCTTGGGGGAAGGGGTAATCAGAATGCACACCATCATGGAGAGGGAAGAGAGGAGAGATGGGGAGAAAATTTGGAACTCAAAATATTGTCGGACTGAATGTTGAAAACTAAAATAAATAAATAAATGGGGGGGGGGAGGATGAGTTTCTACATTCAGAATATTTCCTCATCTATGAATGATGACTATGCACAAATGGAAGAGACATTCTATATTTTCTTTTTTTCACTTTAAATCTCTTTAAATAACTAAAAACATAAGTTTTTAAATGCAGAAAGAGAACTGTGAAAATGAACCATGAGAAGGGGTGGAGGTCAGAGAAAGATAATTGTAGTAACTTCCATTACGTGAAATGGACCGAATTAATAAGTCACAGGCAAATGTCAATTAGGAATTTCGAGAGCATCATTTATTAGCCAGGCTGGCAGCTGCCTCATGTAGAGACCCAGAGGAGACAGCCCCGAACTGAGGTGGGTGAGTGCATTTTAAGCATTTCGACGCTGCTCGGTACAGCCTTGCAGTTTCCACAACAAACAGGGTTCTGACAGAGTAAGGGGGGGCTGACTACTAGGCAAGAACCCCCAAACAGAAGGTGGTTGTCAGGGTACTGCTGGGTAAAGGACCCCCAACAGAAAACATGTGCCAGTAGAGGTAGCCAATCACAGACGGGTTGTCATAGTTGTCAGGAAGGGGGGTGCTCAGCAGAAGGTGGTTACCTGGTAATGGGGGTCTAACATTAGGTGGGGCACAGGTGGTTACCATGCAAATGGACTAAACAAGAAATGACTTAACAATTTATCAGATATTAAACCAAAGGGGAATAACATTTTGACAGGGGCTTAACAACAGAAGGAAACCGTTACTAGGCAAGCGATTCTGCCCAGTAACCTAACAGAGATCTCTCGGGCTAGGGGCCCAGGGAAAAATAATGTCCATTTTATGTGCAATGCATATATGTGTATGTATATGTGTGTGTATGTATATGTAGGAAACAAGGAAATTCTGTTTTTCACAGTTCTAGGTGGTAAGGGTTGCAACCTAGCATGGACATGTTAGAGGTCAGAGACTAATGCATAGGTTCAAGGAACTATATGAGGAAGGGCTTATCAGAGAGGAGAACATGGCCAGGGGATGGTATATCTGGAGATCCAAAGTTCAGAAAACAGTATAAGAAGCCCCATCTTTCTAAGCATGTTGTAGTAGTCCTGCGATCTCACTAGGGAGGCTACCCATCCATTCAGAGGGAATAGACTTAAAGATTAATAAAAACTTTTTAGATGGGCTCATTTCTAACACATATAGATGGATAGATGGATAGATGGATGGATAGATGGACAGATGGATGGATAGATGGATAGATAGATGGATAGATGGATGGATGGATGGATGGATGGATGGATGGATGGATGGATGAATGGATGGATGGATGGATAGATAGATATACATATATATGTGTATATATATATATATATATATATATATATATATATAATTCTTAAAAAATTATCATGTGGATTTGGACTTGGGAAGGAAAGGATTCAATATTGATTGCCAGAAAAAAAAGGATAAAATTTATCCTCATCTTTGCTGTACCTTTATTTGTATGCTTATTTCCATTTCTCTGACATACGCACATACATCTTAGTTCTTCCTTTTCCCTCTTCATCTACTTTGGAAACGGGCACATAGAAAGAACTTAATAAGTGTTTGCTAACTGACTGAAAGTTTCAGTATCTTATTTTTTATCAAGTAGACACATTGCACTAGAATGTGAAATTCTTGAGAATAGGACTGTTTTAGTCTACTGACTGTAATGATATTCCTAAAACTCAAGTATGATGATATGATATCCCAATTCAATCAATTCCAGTGGCTCCTTATTACATCCAATTTCAAATACAAAATCTTCTGTTTGACTTTTTAAGCCTTCATAACCTGACCCCTTCCAACCTTTCCACTCCATGTACTCTGTAAAAATGCTTGTCTATTATCTACGCTTTCTTATATTACAACTTTTTATATGAATTGTGAACTCTTCCTGGCTAGTTAGTAGAAGAGTAAAATCTAAAAACATTTTAGTCTATTAAACTGAAG
Organism: Bettongia penicillata ogilbyi; assembly: GCA_023548195.1. Classification (NCBI taxonomy): domain Eukaryota; kingdom Metazoa; phylum Chordata; class Mammalia; order Diprotodontia; family Potoroidae; genus Bettongia; species Bettongia penicillata. The sequence continues at coordinate 2,263,256 of JAJHZJ010000779.1, read as the reverse complement.
ATGTAGAGTTTATAGTATGGAAAATATCAGTTTTTTTTAAAAGGATGATTCTTTGGTTTTTTTAGGTTGTTTTTTTTTAATAAATTTTTTTCAATCAAATAAACCCTTTTTTTTCTCCCTCTCACCTCTCCACACCCACAATGAGAAAAGAAAAACAAAACTCCTATTACAAACATGTATAGTCACATAAAACAAATTCCTCTATTGGCTACGTTAAAAAAAAAAGTTTCAATCTGTTCTCTGAATCCAGAATGGACGGGGTTGAGCCAGGCATTGTGCTATGTTAGAAAAGACCAATGAATGAGCTGGGCCCAGAATTGAAGAGGAAGAAGACCACAGGCAGGATCAGAATGACATAATACTTTAAATAATTACCTGCTTTTTAACACCAATAAAAAGCCAACAGGAGATACACAGGCTAATGAGTGCTACTGGTTAACCCCTGCTTAAGTGAGTCATCAAATCTCATCTAATTGCCACCAGCATTTCATTAAGATTGTTGACGGGTGAGAGCTGTGGGTTGTTTGTCCAAAGTTTAAAAACAAGCAGTATTTGAATTTCTTTTATGTCCAGCAACTTGGGTGAAGGAAGCTGGGGGTGGTCTTATCTGGAAAGAGTTCATAGGGTAATAATAAATCCAGCTGTAACACAGATCAGTGGCCGGAGATGGTGGCTAAAGACTCTCTGGGGAGGGCGAAGCCAAGATGGCAGAGCAGAAAGACACACATATGCTAACTCTCCTCCCACAGCCCATAAAATACCTGTAAAGAAAGACTCTCAACAAATTCTAGAGCAGCAGAAGCCTCAGAACAACAGAGTGGAGGAGATTTCCAGCCCAGGGTGACCTGAAAAGCCCACGGGAAATACATGTCACACCAGAGACGGAGCAGAGCCCAGTCTAGCCTTGGCTGTGCAGCGCAGCGTGGCTCTGGGCACAGGACATGAACAGGGCTCAGGGGTGGAATCTTCAGTTGTAGTAGCAGTGGTTCGCAGATCCTTCAACTCACTGGCACCAAAGATCAGTGAGAGGGTTTCTTCAGCTGGCCAAGAAGGGAGAAGGGGAAGGGCATTTCCATAGCTCTGGCCTCAGGCAGCAGCCACAGGGGCCACATCAGGCAGACTGCCTGTTCCAGCAGCAGTTCCTACAGCAGCTCCTACAGCACCCAGCATCCATTGTTGGATAGTAAAACCCCTGGGGGCACTGAGCAGCTGATTCTTACCTCAGCCCTGAGGCCCTGCAGCAACTGATCTTTATCTCACACTGAATAGTGGCCCTGCCCCCGCAACTTATCTGAATCTCAGCCCCCAGTGCTGGCTTGGTGGAACTGGAGGCCAGGTGGTTGTGAAGAGGAAACTCTGCTAAGAATCTGGGCACAAAAATCTTTCCCTGCTCCCAGACCAGTGTACACACTTGATTGTGCCACTTGGGAGGAACTGAGAACATACAGATCCCCAGAGTACACCCTACTCTTGACAAAGGACCCAAAGGCAAGTAACTGGTTGGGAAAATTCCCAAAAAAGGGAAAAAGATAAGACTAAAGAAGGTTACTTTCTTGGTGAACAGATATTTCCTCCCATCCTTTCAGATGAGGAAGAACAATATTTACCATGAGGGAAAGACATAAAAGTCAAGGCTTCTGTATCTCAAACATCCAAAATAAATATCCAATGGTCTCAGGCCATGGAAGAGCTCAAAAGGGATTTTGAAAATCAAGTAAGAGAGGTGGAGGAAAAATTGGGAAGAGAAATGAGAGAGATGCAAGAAAAGCATGAAAAGCAGGTCAACACCTTGCTAAAGGAAACCCCCCCCAAAAATGCTGAAGAAAATAACACCTTGAAAAATAGGCTAACTCAATTGAGGTTCAAAAAGCCAATGAGAAGAATGCTTTAAAAAGCAGAATTAGTCAAATGGAAAAGGAGGTTCAAAATCTCACTGAAGAAAATAGTTCTTTAAAAATTAGAATGCAACAGATGGAGGCTAATGACTTTATGAGAAACCAAGAAATCACTAAACAAAACCTAAAGAATGAAAAAATGGAAGATAATGTGAAACATCTCATTGGAAAAACAACTGACCTGGAAAATAGATCCAGGAGAGACAATTTAACAATTATGGGACTACCTGAAAGCCATGATCAAAAAAAGAGCCTAGACATCATCTTTCATGAATTCTCAAGGAAAACTGCCCTGATATTCTAGAACCAGGGGGCAAAATAAATATTGAAAGAATCACCTCCTGAAAGAGATCCAAAAAGAGAAACTCCTAGGAACATTGTGGCCAAATTCCAGAGTTCCCAAGTCAAGGAGAAAATATTGCAAGCAGCTAGAAAGAAACAATTCAAGTACTGTGGCAATACAATCAGGATAACACAAGATCTAGCAGCTTCTACATTAAGGGATCAAAGGGCATGGAATATGATATTCCAGAAGTCAAAGGAACTAGGATTAAAACCAAGAATCTTCTACCCAGCAAACCTGAGCATAATACTTCAGGGGAAAAAAAAATGGTTTTTCAGTCAAATAGAGGACTTTCAAGCATTCTTGATGAAAAGACCAGAGCTGAAAAGAAAATTTGACTTTCAAACACAAGAATCAAGAGAAGCATGAAAAGGTAAAGAGCAAAGAGAAATCATAAGGGACTTACTAAAGTTGAACTGTTTACATTCCTACATGGAAAGACAATATTTGTAACTCTTGAAACTTTTTTCAATATCTGGGTAGTTGGTGGGATTACACATACTCAAACACACACACACACACACACACAGAGCACAGGGTGAGTGAAATAGGATGGGATCATATCTTAAAAAAATGAAATTAATGGGTGAGAGAGAAATATATTGGGAGGAGAAAAGGAGAAATGGAATGGGGCAAATTATCTCTCATAAAAGAGGGAAGTAAAAGACTTTTCAGTGGAGGGTAAAAGAAGGGAGGTGAGAGAAAAAACATGAAGCTTACTCTCATCACATTTGACTAAAGGAAGGAATAAAATGCATACTCATTTTGGTATGAAAACCTATCTTACAATACAGGAAAGTGGGGGAGTAGGGGATAAGCAGGGTGTGGGGGATGATAGAAAGGAGGGCAATGGGAGGAGGGAGCAATTTAAAATCAACATTCTTGGGAGTGACAGGGCCAAAAGAAAGAGTAGAAGAAATGGGGGTCAGGGTAGGGTGGAGAGAAATATAGTTAGTCATACACAACATGACTATTATGAAAGTCATTTGCAAAACTACACAGATATGGCCTATATTGAATTGCATGCCTTCCCAATGGGGATGAGTGGGGAGGGAGAGAGGAAGAGAAGTTGGAATTCAAAGTTTTAGGAACAACTGTTGAGTATTGTTCTTTCACACAACTAGGAAATGACAAATACAGGTAATGGGGTATAGAAATTTATCTTGCCCTACAGGACAAAAGAGAAGATGGGGATAAGGGAAAGGAGGGATGTTAGAAGAGAGGGCAGATTGGTGATAGGGGTAATTAGAATGTTTGGCATTCTAGGGTGGGGAGAGGGGAGAGATGGGGAGAAAATTTGGAATTCAAAATTTTGTGGAAATGAGTGTTGAAAACTTAAATAAATATTTTTAATAAAGACTCTCTGGGGCCTCTGCACTAAGGACTAATATTTTAGGGTCCTTGCTTTTTCCTTTGTAATGTTTAAAAAGAAAAAAAATTACGGCATTGTACTGAAAAGACTTCTTTTTTAAAAATGACCACCTTTGTAATGAAAAAACCTATTGTCCTATTAATTTATTTAAAAGTTGCTTTTAGTATTTTAGTGGTTTTAATATTTAAAAATTGGATTTGCCATATCATACCAAAATGTAAAAAAGAGCATACTATAGCAGATAAAGAGCTTGCCTCAAAGTTAGGAAGCTGGGTTCAAAATGCTATTCTGATTTGTTTTGACTATGTGACCCTAGGCAAGTCACTTAATCTAGTAATGTTCTAGGACAGGGATGAAGAACCTGTGACCTTGAGGCCACATGTGATCCTCTAGATCCTCAAATGTGGCCCTTTGACTGAATCCAAACTTCACAGAACAAATCCCCTTAGTAAAAGGAGGTGTTCTCTAAAACTTGGGCTCAGTCAAAAGAAATGTCATCTACTATGTGCCCCAAGGACCCTAATATATGCACCCAAGGACCTTGAAGGCCATTTGTGACCTCAAAGCCACAGGTTTCCCACTCCTTTTCTAGGCAATTCTCTAAGACTTAGTTGAAAAGAAGGTGCTGGCCTGCTATCTTGGAAGGAGTTTCCTCATCTGGGAGTTCCCTCCACCAATGAAGTCCAATTCGTATCCCTAAGGTTTAAATTCACCAGCAGGGTCTTGTGGGAGACAAAGAAACAACATGTTATCTCAACATCCATGTCATTTCCCCAAATGTTCTTGGAAGAACTGTAGAGTTTTTATCCTAAAACTATACTGTTAGCTTTCCATGGTCAGTCATCCCCCACCATACTCTAGTGAGTGGATCCATGGAAGGTTCTAGGCTTACCACTTTACTTCTTCTAAAAGGGGTGTTTTAAAGGTGTCAGAGGAAGGATCCTAGGAAGGAGGTATATACAATAGTTCAATTCTTGGATAATTTGGCACTGGAATCAAGTTTAATTCAGCTCATTTTCACTTCATTCATTTCAAGTGACAACTATTCATTTGCACTGAAACAAATTTCTCTGCTTAAATGTCACTTCATTTTCCTTCAATTACCATTTTCATTGGTGTGACATTTCTATAAGTTAGTGCGTAATTTCACAATTGCTGCCTATTAATGGGATGAGACACAAACAGCAGGGACCATCAGGGCAAATGGAGAAAAATAAGGATGTCAGGGAATCATTCTGTGAAAACGATGGTCAAGGTTATGTTACTGTTTTTTTTTTCCAGCCCACAAAGAATGTTAGAACCAAAAGGCATCTGAGAGAACACTCATTCCAGTCCTCTCATATTACAGATAAGGAAACTGAGGCTCAGAGAGCTGAAGCAACCTAGTTTTATGTATACCAATAGAGCACAGGTCTACATTCATCCATTCATCTTATTAAGCACTGTGCTTTTTTTGTTGCCCTCCCTTTGGGAACAGTGCCAAGGGAGTTATGACATCTGTCCTCAATTTTCTAGCTCTTTTGGGTCCTTCTTGAGAATTAATATGTCCACATTGGGGTGAGGGGCAGTGGCAGCGATAATGACAAGAAATGACCTGGTTCAGTGCATGCATCTCCCCTAAGGACACTCTCTCTGAGCAAGTCTCCTCCCCTAGAAGTATGCCTATCTATCCTGGTCCCTTTCAAGGGTCAAGTACTCTGACATGAGGTTTTGCTTAAGCTTTTCACCATGGTAGCTGTCACTTTTTGATGAACTTTCTGCCTGCCTGACCTACCCTTTCTTTCTTGTAGGGACAGTGGGTTTTCTCTAGCAGTTTTCACTTGTGTCCTCATAGTAACAAGATACATGCCTCTACCCTATAGCAAACACCTCAGCACATGCACAGAGACTGGCCCTGCTATTCATGCCAGTTGGATTCCCAGTCGTTGGGAACAGGGCAGTACTATAAGAAGCAAAAAAATGCCACAGGAGTTCTAAGGAGCGCACTCCAAATTTGGAAGGTTTTTTTCAATTACCACCTTCAGATCAGATTTAATTTTCCTACTACCATCATAGGCATGTACACAGAGTATACCCAAGATCTGAAATAAAAAAAGACTTTGTATTTTAATTTCATTGCATTGCATACTCTTTTAGTTGTTGTTTTTAATTGTTATGTAATAAGAACTGTATTGTCTAATTTAAAAGTTGTAAAAATGTAGAAAAAAAAGCCAAGTTGGCTTGCAGCATGAGTCCCCACTACTGTGGAACTGCATTGCCACTGTACTCCTCTTTGCCTCTGATTAGTATTCTAGAAAAATCATGAATAGGGAAACAGAGGGGCAACCAGGCCGACTTGCTGGGACACTATGGAAAGAACAGTAGAGGAGCATGGATGGAAATGGATCTGGGAACAGAAAGTGGGATAAGAGGAGTTTGTAGGCAAAATGAGCTATTTAGCTAGGAATGGGGACAAGGAACCTGGTGTATCTCCCAACAAACGACTAAATCTCCAAAACATAGATTCACAGATGGCCAACATGATAGGAAGCTTCTGGACATAGTCCAATAGAAAGGGGGATCAGATGAAGGTAGGGAGCCAGGAGCCTAGGGCTATGGGAGATAGAGAAAGGGAGCAGGGAAAAATCTCATGTCTATAGTCTTTACTTGTTCATATGAAAAAACTTTTTTGAAACACCCACATGAAAATCAAAAGGGGATAATGATTCATCAACATTTTGATTCTCTTGTGATTTTATACCTTAAATAAGAATTGGATTCATCAGTTAATTACAATGACATTATTGAAGAATTTAAGTCTTGGTGAATAATATCTCCTTCTCTAGATAAAGAAAACTTAATCTGTTTTGTTCAATTTGGATTAGCTCATTACAAAGTTCATGAGAGCTGATGTCGTGAATATGCTTAGCTATCATTACAGCAAAAATTTGGTATTTTGAGTCTCAGTTTTTAAGTTGCTGCAGAAGCCTGCCTAACAGAGTGAAGGCTCCAGAGTGTTAAGGAAGTGGGTGAAAGGTACTAAGAATCACACAGTTTGTGGACTGTTCAGAAACTTTACTTTGACTTGGTATCCTAAATGTGAGGAGCTGAATTATATTTATCTTGACATTCTAGCTATTACTCGAACCGGAAGAAAGGTGAAAGTTGCTGTGAAATGGAAACTGGTTTTTAGGTGCCCCTTGGAGAGGCAAAGAAAAGTTGATGGGATAGAGTTTTATAATATGCCCAAAGGCAACAAGAAATATAATTTCATGGGGTATTTGATCATCACGCACTGAAGTCCTCATGACAAGTATTTGCAAAAAGACCACCATGAAAATATTTGCAACTTATATACCAAACTTGATTACTGAGGATGAAGTGGTAAAGAAATTTTAGAAGAATTTGGTAAAAACCTTCCAAGTTAGAACACAGACACTGATACTTGATGACTTCAGGTAGGAAAGGGTAAGTGGGAGAAATATATAGGAAAACATGGTTCAGAAAAGAGAAAGATCAAAGACTTTTAGATTACACAGAAGCTTTATGCCTGTCTCATACATTTACTTTAAGAAAAGAATTGGTAGGTGCTGGAAATGTTGATCATCAAATAACACCAAAATTGATTATATTTTACCAATCAGGAAGACTGGTGATATGGAAATTCTTTCTGATTTAGCTCTCTTTGTATATAGTCAGTCTGTCAACTCAATAGAGATAAGATCAGAAAGATCAGAAACTGTAAAACAATAACTAATAATAGTAATGAGAGAAAGATACAGCACACAGATGAAACAAGTTACTGAAAACAAAAAATGGGAAATGGACATGAGAAATGACATCAACATCACTATAACATTTTTATTGAAAAGCTAAACCAGTGTAAATTAATTACAAGGAGACTAAAAGCGCCCATAAAATCAGCAAATATTTAATTTACTGGAGATGGAGAGAGACAACTGACAAAGATCATACTAGGTCAGAATATGTGTAAAAATCTTACTAAGAATGACAATTATGAACAATATCATTTCATAGAAAACAAATGATGAGTAAAACCAGCTTAAAGAAAGCTCAACAAAAGATCCAATTAAGTCATCAAAGGAGCATTAAAGGATAAAAATGGAAGTCTTACAAGCAGAAAATGAAAAATATTTGCAAAATTCATTATAATTGTTTTGTTTATCAAGGACCATGGAACCACCATATTTGTACCTTAACATCACAGTTGCAGTGTTTATAGAAAAGGTGGAGATGTATGAAAGAGAACAGATAATAGTGGAAGGACCTGTACTGACCAAATGTGTATCTAAGGAGATTTTTGCCTGAGGTGACACAATTGTGAAGGCATTGAGGGACTGATATACAAGGTATCTGAAAGAGGGAAAGAAACCAAAGGTGTAGGGGGAATATTGTACTAAAAAAAAAAGTGACCAAGAGAACATAAATAACTGACCTATATTCCATCTATCCTTCATCTACACAAAGTCTTTATGAGTTGCCTACATTACAGTATCCTTGATGAGGGTGTTAGTAGGGAATAAGCAGGCTTTTACAAGCCTTATTCAACCACAGACCACATTCTTACCATTTCACAATCAACTGAAAAATATCAGCAATATGAGATCAGATTGTACTAATTACTATTATAATACTAAAAAGTATTCAGTATATGAGGATAAAAATAAGGACCTTACAGGCTCCTATACAATGAAGTTTCTCCCATCCATGATAGCAAGCAAAACAGGATCTTTTGCTGTTTTTGTTTTAGAATAATGAAATGCCTCTGATTAAGTCTTGCCTTTATCAATCGAGAGTCTTTACTAGGAGTAAAGTAGAGAAACAAAAGTTTCTTTAACTAGAAACAGAATGTGTATTTGTATTGTTAATGTGATTAAAGATCTTTCTCACACATTTATGGGGAGTTTGATTAGGAAGAAAGGCCCACACCTTTTGTTAATGAGGCACTGGTTCTCTAGGATTGGGATGTCCTCTGGCTCTAAAAATGGTATAAATACTCTGATTTGAGGTTTTACTTTAGGGCTTACTGACTGAAAGTGTTTGTTTGGCCAGATGAGGACTCCGGGAAGGTGCTAAGGAGTACCCTGGCTTGGAAAACCCAGATGTCTGTACTTCCTTCTCTGGTAATTATGGGCAGACAGTTGGACCTGTCTGCTGATGGTCAGGCAGAGGAAGTCATGTCTATTGATCTTTGATTTCTCTGTATTTTCTTCGAAGTTCAGGGTGCTGACTCCCCTGAACTAGGTGAATGATTTATGTACTTGGTTAAAGGAATGATACATGTGCTTTATTAAAGTGATTGTTAACCCCTCAAAAGTTGACTTTGCTTTTATGACTGCAGATCTAAGAACCTCTAGTAGCAGGCCCCACTGTGTATGTTGGGGTGCTTACTGATACACCATCCCTCAAAATCAATTAAGATATTTTGAAAGATAGAAACATTATTGTCCAATAACCCTCTGATAATTAACTTTGGATGAGACATAAAACAAGGATATGTATATATTCAGCAAAGACATTTATTGCTATTATGGAAAATCATAGCACTGATCACGTCTGAACCCCTCAATTGGCATATGAAGACACTGAGACCAGAAAAATTAAATGACTTGCCCAGGGTCATACAACTATTAACCCAGGTCTTCTTGACTTTAAGTCTACCTCTTCTTTTAAGAGATCCAGCACAAAATCTGGTTTGTAGATGGATTTCCTATGAGTAGTCTTCCAGTTGCTCCTATTTGTATATGCCCTTGTGCTGATTACACAAAGCTGTGGAACACTGTAGAACCTCCTAGATGAACCTTATAATCCCTCAAAAGAGTTTGGCCTTTCTATTTCCACAGGAAAGGTCAAGTGGATAAAGAATATCTACAGTCTACATTTCAACATGGATTTAGAAGAACAACCTATAGAGCTTGTCCAACAGTGTGAGTGTGTGTGTGTGTGTGTGTATGTGACAATGAGCAAAGCCCAGAGTTGAACAGAATGAGCTAGATTTCCTTCAAGAAGGTGCAATGTTTCTTTAATAGCCACAAGTTTCTCATGAAAGCAAAGGCTTTCATGTTATATGTTATATGACAGTGAGATCAGAATATAGTTGTCTCCAAAGAATTAATAATGAATATCATACAGAGGGCAATGGGGAGACAGATATATGATGGTTATGAGCAGGCTACAATATGCATTCCATGAAGAACTCTGAAGAGGAGTAAAAAAAGAAGTCATTGGTAAATTACATGACAGGAAAAGGAATGAGTTGGTCACCTGGTGAGAATAAAGGATAACAAGCAGCTGACAAGAGTGCTCCACTGGTACCTTCCAGAAGTGAGAAGAAAGAAGACAAGACTTCCAGCACACTGGGTGGACCACCTGTGTCAAACATATGGAAAGACATTGGATGAGTAGGTTTGAATGTGTTACCTGTATTGTAGAGAATTTACAAGTCAATGAGATACATTTAGAGTGTTTTAAAATAAACTTTAAATACTTTTTAGTCTTAGTTTCTTTAATTTGATCATTAAAATAATGTTTTTCAGGATTCAATAAATGTTCACCTTTTAAAGAAATCAAATTCCTTAGCTAGGCATTTTAATGATATATGCTATGCCTACTTTGGACTACTATCAACATCACAGCATTCCCCAGAGTTCCAATCTGCTTATCATGATTGGTGCTTTTAGCTGATCCAGCATGTAGATTATCAAGGACAGGTCCAGATAATGATAGCCATCAGAGATCTATATTCATGATGAAGTTTTAACACTCTGTTCTTCTTAACAAGAAACCATAGGGATCTGATCATACAGGTGAGGGCAAAATAAGTATCTTGTGACAGTCTTTTTTCCCCTAAATTCCTGCTGAACCACAATATCTAGCCTGGCCAATGAATAGATATGGCTGGCTTAAAATGGCCTGACAGTTATGGAACTAAGGAGAAAGCTCTTTATTGGGGTCTACAAGGTGCCATGGCAGGACACAGTATTCATCTGTACTACCCAAGGCTCATACAATGATTAAATTATGCGGTACCATGGATCTCCATCATTACTGGAATTATAATTAATCTGAACAATTTGCAATTGCTCTAAACTCAGATCTATGTTACCTTGGTCCAAGTTGAGTACTAATCAATTATTTCAACTACTGCATGGGAGATGCAGAGTTGAAGGGGTACTCTTTCTGGATAAAAACTGAGGTTTTAAAGTCCATAAAGACCCTTGAATCCTCCAGTACTAAGATTCTCAAAGTGACTGGGAAGTTTGATTTTCAGCATGAAGAAGAGTGGGTTGGGTAATTAGAATTAGTCAGCCTAAGAAGAGGAGGGAGGGCACCTGGGGTGGTTTCCACACTTCATCACCCCAAAATGCTGAGGACAAATTGGAAGGTCAGTGGAAAAAGTCTGTGGGACCAGTGTGGAAGAGTCAAGTGATCTGTCACCAGCCCCAGGCAGTGGAGGAGGAAGAGGGTGGAAAAACCCCACAGCAGCCACAGCAGCAACAGGGGTAGCAGCAGCAACTGTATCTGGAGCTCTAGGCCCACAGATTGTGGGGGAATTGAGTAGCTGATAGTACACCCCTCACTCCCACTGGAAGCAGAGATTTACCTTGACAAAGAGCTCAAAAGTCAAGTAAATGGCTGGGGAAATGAGCAAAAACTGGAAAAAGAATCAGACTATAGAATCTTGCTTTGGTGACATAGAAGACCAAAACATGCAAACAGAAGAAAACAAAGTCAAAGCTCCTCCATCCAAAGCCTCCAAGAAAAATTTGAATTGGCCTCAGGCCATGGAAGAGCTCAAAAAGGATTTTGAAAATCAATTAAGAGAAGTAGAGCAAAAATTGGGAAGAGAAATGAGAGTGATGCAAGACAATTATGAAAAATTAGTCAACTGCTTGCTAAAGGAGACCCAAAAAAATGCTAAAGAAACCAACACTGTAAAATAGACTAACCCAAATGACAAAGGAAATCCAAAAAGCTAATGAAGAAGAGAATGCTCTAAAAAGCAGAATTGGAACCCAAGGACCCCAGGGATAAGAACTCACTGTTCAACAAAAATTGTTAGGAAAACTGAATAACAATGTAGTGGAAATTGGGCATAGACCAATGCCTGACACCATACACAAGAATGAAGTCCAAATGGGTACAAGATCTAGGTATAAAGATTGATACTATAAACAAATTATTGGAGCAAGGAATAGTATATTTATCAGATTTATGGAGAGTGGAGAAATTTTTGACTAAACAAGAGATAGAAAACATTATGAAGTGCAAAATGGATAATTTTGATTACATTAAAGTGAAAAGTTTTTGCACAACCAAACCCAATGCAACCAAGATTAGGAGGGAAGCAGAAAACTGGGAAACAATTTTTGCAACTAGTGTCTGTGATAAAGGCCTCATTTCTAAAATATGTAGAGAACTGAGCCAAATTTACAAAAATACAAGTCATTCTCTAATTAATAAATGATAAGAGGATATGAACAGGCAGTTTTCAGAGGAATTTACAAAAATACAAGTCATTCTCTAATTAATAAATGATAAGAGGATATGAACAGGCAGTTTTCAGAGGAACTTCAGAGGCAGTTTTCAAATTAAAGGTCTCTATAGTCATATGAAAAGATGCTCTAAATCACTGTTGATTAGAGAGATGCAAATCAAAACAACTCTGAGATACCACATCACACCTATCATATTGACTAACATGACAAAGCAGGAAGATGATAAATGTTGGAAAAGATGTGGGAGAGTTGGAACACTAAATTCATTGTTGGTGGAGCTGTGAGCTGATCTAATCATTCTGGAGAGCAATTTGGAACTATGCCCAAAGGGCTACAAAAATGTTCATACCCTTTTACCCAGCAATATAACTTCTAGGATTATATCCCCAAGAGATCATAAAAATGGGAAAGCGTCCCACATGTACTACACGGGGCTAATCCCCGGCCTTCACCTGGCTACTAAACCAGACGGTAATCTCTCTGGGGTCTTCGCCTGGACACTATTCCAGGCGGTACTCTTGCATGGGGCTCCCCCCCGGCCTTTGCCCGGATGAGGCGGTATCCCTTACCCCAGACTTCACTTGGGGAATCTTACCCTTTGGCCTAGCTGCACGACAGGGCTATCCCCTCCTCCACAGAGGGAACAATGACTACACACGCACCCGAGGATGTCAGTGCACTTCACTTTATTGATGGTGTCCTCTACATCTCTTCCTGATCCCTCCCCAACAGCTCCTTATATCCCCAGCCAGAGCCCCTCCCAAGTTCCTCCCTGAGGGCAGAGCCAGCTCCCTGAGGGTGGAGCCAGTTCCCGAAGGCCTGTCCAGAGCTTGGCCCCTAACAATGTACAAAAATATGTATAGCAGCTCTCAATTTGATTTCTATTGGCCAATAAATTTTATCATAGATTAACAATTTGAGATTAAAAATAAATGTTTAGGAAAATAACAAAGTACTGCTGATAGAGCTGTGAATTTGTCCAGCCATTCTAGGTGTTAGACCCCCTAAAATCACTAAACTGTGCATTTGATCTAGTCATATCATTGCTAGGCTACCCTAAAGTAATCAAAGAAAGATGAAAAGAACCCATCTGTGCAAAGATATTTATGGCAGTACCCCACTCCCTGCTCTCCAGGACACATGTATGCAATGGTAATAAACCCATTTCTTACCAGGCATTGCCATTTCCTCATCCTTTCACTGGACTGTCACAGAGTTAAATTCCCTACATCCCTGCCCTTCATTCTTCATTCCTTAGTGGGCAATTTAGAAAGTCTATTCATTTCAATGTATTTGACATATATCTTTTTGATCCTTTTAACAGTCTTATGCCATCTATATATGAATAGCAGGAAAATGATGATAAGATTATTGGAAAGATTATTTACTTTAATGACCTGTGATTTAATTGAAGAGAGTTGCCCCTTCCCTCCTCCCCCAGGATTACAAATTCTCTATAACATTAACAGTTGTGGCCAAAGAATTCATCATCTTGAGAACAATCTGATACTTTGCTGGTGCTCAGACAACATCTGTAAGCTCTTCCTCTGGTTCTTCATCAAAGTGAAAATGTGACTCTGGGCTCTTGGGAGTGCTGTCAATTAAGAGTAAGCTCTGGAAGGTTCTACTCTACTGGAAAAGTTTCAGGTATGGGTGTGATGGTGATGATGCTTCAAGGATGGGCCCAGTGACGATTAGAAGGAAGTTAACAGTTCTAAGATCCATAGTATATGTTGTTGTTTTTCAGTAGCTTTTGACTTTTTGTGACCCCATATGTGGTTTTCTTGGCAAAGATACTGGAGTGGTCTGTCATTTCCTTCCCCAGCTCATTTTGCAGATGAGGAAACTGAGGCAAACAGGGTAAAGTAACTTGCCCAGCATCACACACCTAATATCTGAACTCAGGTCTTCCTAACTCCAGACCTCGTACTCTCTAGGACCTCCATAATTCATTTTGTCTAGATACAACATTGTTATTGTGTTTTTCCTTCATTCTCAAAGACATCAAGATGATGACATGACTTGCAGTTGACTTTGATTTGAGGGAGAGGAGAGGACACTTCAAACCACACATTGGAACAGGCGTGATCATACCAAATACCTCCTTCCCTCCTCCACACACTGACTCAGCTGAATCTGCTCTACATGGCAGAATTCTTTGTACCCAATAGCTCTAATGGGAGATGAAAAAGCAGGAATTATTCACATGTAATAACAATAGTTTACATTTATATGGTGCTTTAATACTTACAAAACACTTTCCATTGATTTCATTTGATCTTCCTCATGACTCAGTAAATTAAGTATTATTCCCATTCCCATTTTCAGATTAGGAAATGGCAGATTAGAGAGGCTGAGTCACGTAGCTAAATCCACATAGCCAGGAAGTCTTCCTCACTCTAGTACCACTGTTCTATCTGATGGGGTTCAGACTCTGGGAACCTCCTTGAGCTCCCCTGGAATCTTCCCACTTAATCTGGCCTTTCTTACTCAGATCTAATCTTCCCATTTGTTCCGGCAGTCTCAGGAAGCCCATTGGCTTTTCATTATCATTTCAGGTCTCTGTTGCACTCCCCACCCTTGATCCCATCAAAACCCCATTCCCATACTGTCCCTATCAAGATCTCTGGATTGCCCCACCTGCTTCCCACCCAAACCCTCCATTGTCTGGTATCTCCTGATAGCCTCCAGCTGTTTCCAGCCTTTGACCCTCCTTGGATTCCCTCCTTGGACTTTTCCTCAAGACCCTTCCTAAACCCTTCCTCCCATCACCCTGGACTACCAGACCACCCCCCCCCCAGACCCCTCCTATACTCTTTTCTGTATTTAAGTTCCATCTTGCCTCCATGAAGGCGCTCAGATTCAATCCAGCTCAGACTCTGTGTAGCTGGGATTCTATGTGGCCCACTTGTGAATACAAGTGTTACAAATACTTAGGTTCCTTAAGAAGCAACTCAATCAGGCGAATCCTTAATAAACTTTGTTTCCTTTGGCTTTAAGAAGGCTTGAGTCGAATTCATTCGAGCATGACCCGGACTGTTGGTATTTTGGGGTCCAACCCCTCATCCATACACCTCTTCATTTTTGGTTCCCTGATCCAGATAAGCTGCTAATCTCAAATTCTTCTGCTCAAACTGGAAGGTATGTAAGCCTCCCCCTCTCTCTATCCCCTACTTGCTCTCCAAGTACCTTGGAAGTAGATTTTTTTGGACCTGGCTTCAGGTCCCAGTATTTTTGTTCTCTTGGTTTTTTTTTTTTTCTCCCAAGGCTTACTTGCACTCCTTCTTTTAGGAGGGGGGAGGACTTCCAGCCCCACAGGAAAAAAAAAAATGGGTCAAAATTCATCAATCCTTTCATCAACCCCAAGGAATTTGCCTCTTGGTTGCCTTTTACAAAATTGGAAAAAATTTAACTTCTCTAAAGACCTTAAAAAGAAAAAGTTGATATTCTTTTGCAACACACTTTGGCCTCAGTATCACCTGGAGCACAACGAAGTGTGGCCCATGTTTGGGACCTTACAATGCAATATCCTTTTATGTCTCCTAAAGGGAAAGTGGATAGAAATACCTTACATAAGAGCCTTTGTCGAACTCTCTCAGGACCCCATTCTCAGAACAGACTGTAAGATGCTTGTAGCTAGAGCCGTCCCACAAAAGGGAAATGGGGGTGAATTGGATGTTTTGGATGACCCCCTGTTCATGGCTGGTAGGGTCTCGGCTTCACTTTCTCCCCTATCTCCATTCCCAACACCACCCCCCCCCACCGCCCCCTCCACCTCCCCCCAATTCCCAGCCTCCGGGCTTACGAAGGTGCCTCCCTCTGAAGCCCCTCTCACTGGAACAACAGTCACGCAGACCTCAGGCCCCACCCCCACGGCAGTCTCTACAGTATCACTGCTTGTAACCCACCCCTCCTTGGGGACTCTACCTCAGTCCCCAACTATGGGTCTTGCTGAGGTGCCTCCCTCTGTACCCCCTCCTGCTGGGGCAACATTCACTCAGGCCTTAGGCTCCCCTCCCATGGCACTCTCTGGGGCATCTCCCCCTTTGATCCCTATTCTTCCTCAGGCACCAGCAGATCTTTCCCCTTGCCAGCCAGATCCCCTGGTCCTGCAGCCTAATCCAGGTCAGCAGGCATTCCCCAGCCCCTCCCTCACAAGAAGTGGGACTTACTGTCTTCCTCCACAAGCCCCTGTCCCCATTGGGCCATCAGGGCTGTTTCCCTTGAGAACAGTGCCCATCCCACCCAGTGGGACAACCAGGGTGCGTGTTCCACTCTCTCTTTCGGATCTCACCCAGGTTAAAGAGAAACTGGGGAGAAACTCGGAAGACCCCACTAGGTTTACTGAGGGTTTTAGGGACATTTCCCTGCAATTTGAACATTCTTGGAAGGATCTGCATATTCTTTTCTCTGTCTGTTGTACCGTTGAGGAGAAGGGGAGAATTTGGGAACATGCCCAAAAGTTTGGGGATCATATGGCTAGCAACAATCCCATAAAATACCCCCCTGGAACAGCTGCTGTTCCCACAAGTGACTCCAGATGGGATTATCAAAAGAGTGAGGACAGGGAAAAGAGAGACTTTATGGTAATTTGCCTGTTAGAAGGCCTAAAAACTTCTTACCAAAAACAAGTAAATTTTCAAAAAATTAGGGAAATTACTCAAGGAGAAAAGGAAAACCCTGCCCTTTTTCAAAACTGGCTAGTAGAAGCTATTAAAAAGCATACAAATTTGGATCCTGACTCCATAGAAGGGGCAGCAAGTAATCTTTAACATGTATTTTATTAATCAGTCTGCCCCAGATATTAGGAGGAAACTGCAGAAATTGGCAATGGGACCCCAAACACCTCAGGCCCAGTTACTGGAGATGGCCTTCAGAGTCTTTAACAACAGAGACCTCGTTACAGCAGACGAAAGAGCAGGGCCAGGGCCAGGGAGCAGGGTCAATTCTTGGCTGCTGCATTGGCCAGGAAAAGACCCAGGGTGGCTACTTGGACAGTGGGGAAACCTGCTTTCGTTGCCACAAGAAGGGTCACTGGTCCAAGGAGTGCCCCGCCAGAGGGAACCCCAGGAACACCAACACCTGTGGAACTGTGCCCGTGTGACCAGGAGGGACATTGGAGGAAATATTGTCCCTCAGGACGGAAAAGTGGTGGAGCCGCCCCCCAGTACCCTGTCCTCCAGTCTTCTCAAGACTTGGAACAATGGGAAAGCCTGGGTGCTGGCAGTGCTCCCACTTTATCCACCTCTCTCAAGAAGCCCTGGGCAAAAATGAAGGCTGAAGGTAAGGTTACCAATTTTAACATGGCTAAATTCTCTACTTTAACCAGTCACTCTGACCCTACCCATCCCCCGACCCCTCAGGTCATAGGCATTGAAAGGGAAACTAAGGAGTGTCTCCAGACATATCCCCTCCCCAACCCGCTGGAGAATCTGTTGTTTAAACACTCCTTCCTTAAGCCCTCCTCCGACCCTGCCCCCTTGTTGGGAAGGGACCTGATGGTGAAATTGGGAAGCCAATTTTCTCTAGTTAAACCTCCCATCTCCCTTTTGCCTCTGTTCACTATATCTTCCCCAGTTTGCTTGAGAGTGTGGGAGACAGGCCAAATATTTGGGACACTGGAATTCCAGAGAGAGCTACTTCTGCCACCCTAGCCACTGTTAGTCTCTCAGACCCTAAAGTGCTCCCCCATCTCAGCCAGTATCTGGTTAAGCCTAAGACCTGGGAAGGACTACAACCTTTAATTGAAAAGTATAGAATCTTTGCCCCATTTTCATCTTGCAACACTGCAACCCATACACCTATTCATATCCACTAAACCAAGCTGCCTGGTGGTACTTTGTGAGCCTTCAGCACCAAAGGCATTACTCTGTACACAGTAAGCACTTAACAGAAGTTTATTACATGGACAAGTAAATGAATGCTACCACTATAAATCAATGAATTGAGCTATTATGAATCAGTGAATACACATTTATTAAGCATCTACTGTTTACCAGGCACTGTGGTAAGTGCAAGACATAGAAACAAAGGCAAAAACCAGTCCCTGCTCTCCAGTTCACAGGGGAATGCGGGAGACAACAAGCAAATTGTTCTGATAAGTTATATTTAAAATAAATAGAAATTAATCAACATCAGGAAGGAAGAAATTAATCAACAGAAGGGAATTAAGGGGAATTGAGAAAGGCTTTCCGTAGATGGTAGGATTTTAACTGGAACTTGAAGGAAGCTAAGGAAGTCAGGAGGCAGAGATAAGGAAGGTGGCTATTTTAGTCATTGGGAATACAGTCAGCAAAAGTGCCCAGAGTTGGGTGGTGAATTGTCTTATACTAGGAACACCACGGATGCCAGTTTCTCCAAATGGCAAAGTACAACGGGTGATGTAAGGTGAAAGAATACTGGAAAAGTTGGGTAAGAGGGGCAGGCTATAAAAGCCTTTGAATGCCAAACAGAGGGCTTTGTATTTGATCCTGGAGTTGATAAAGAGTTGTTAAAGTTGATTATGTTTGTTGACCAGCAAATGTTTTTAAGATTTATGTGAACATCATGACATAAGCTAGTCATAAGCAAAACTTACAAACTTGCATCTAGCTCTGAAAAAGCCAGAAGACTCTTAATTTCCTGGGTCCCACTGATGTGGTTTAGGGTTGCTGGGAACTCCAAAGTGTCAAGGTACAAGGCAGCATCCAGCTGGAATGAATTCACAGTCAAATCATCTTCCAGTCAAGGGACAGTTTATTGTAACGCAATCAAAGCGGGCAGGGTTCCTAGGGAACCAGTAATTTAATAGAGGTAAGACTGATGCTTTTATACAAAAAAGGATTGTAAAAGGCTGTGGATGGGATTAAGGAGCAGTAAGTAGGTGGGGCTGGGTGGGCCAGTGGAATGGTAAAAGGAATGTTTAGTCTGGGTTGGGTCAAGGGCACCGTGAAAGGACTGTCAAGTAAATTAATTAAATGATCTAGGTGGGTGTGGCTGGACCAGATGCCTTGGTGCCAGAGGCACCAGTGATCTGGGCTACTGAAATGTATGGGAGAATTAGGAGACTGTGTTGCTTTCAAAGACAGGGTCTTTTCCTTTTAGGTGTCCAGGTCCCATCACCCCATCACCACTTCTCCAATCAATTGCCAGGTCTTATGGCTCATACCTCCATATCTCTTGCATCTATCCTTTTTCCTTTCACATAACTACCACCAGTCATTGTTTGCCTGGATTATTTTTATAATAGCCTCCTGATTGACCTTTCTGCCTTAAGACTCACACCTCTCTAATCCATCCAGCTCCAGACAGCTGCCAAATTGATATTCCCAAGCCCAGGTCTGACTGATCAGATAAATCCTTGCTCAATAAACTACTTATGGTTCTCTATTATAGCTAGGACAAAATTAAAAATTCTTCAGTCTGGCTTCAATGTACATTTCCATGCTATTATAAATTGTTCCCCTTCACACATTTCTTGGTTCAGCCCTAGAAGGGATTGTTACTTTACATTGGCTTCTTAAAATGAGTCACTGTGCTGTTTAATTACATAAACTTTTGTTAAGGAACTTGTGAAAAATTGGACTTGACTACAGGTATGTTACATTCATTGTAAGTGTGGAATTAGTCATGTATAGAAAATAACAATTGAGGCTTTCATTTCCTTTGGAAAGTGTCTGTTGGTACTGTTGAGGTCTGGAAACCATAATGATGAGGTTTGGGGTGCTCGGGACCCCAAAATACCGACACACTGGGTCCTGCTGAACGAATTCGACTCAAGACTTCTTCCAGCCAAAGTAAAACAAAATTTATTAAAGGTTCACCATATTGGGTTGACTCTTAAGGAACCTAACTATTTGTGATGCTTGTATTGACAAGTAAGCCAGATAGAATCTTAGCTAGACAGAATCTGAGCAGGATAGAATCTGAGTGCCCTCATGGAGGCAAAATGGAATTTATATACAGAAAGATTGTGGGAAAGATCTAGAGGTGGTCTAGTAATTTGGGAGGAGGGTCTACAGAGGATATTAATGAGACTGGGGTAACTAGTGATGTAACAGCCAGAGGCAATTGAGAGGTATCAGACCATGGAGGGTTTGGGTGGGAAGTAATCCAGGATGGGCGAGACTAGGTTAAGGGTAATAGATTTGAGTATGAAAGGCCAGAGAAAGTGGGAAGATTCAAGGGAAGTTCAAGATTGTTCCTACAGTTTGTACCCCATCAGTACTTTCTATCAAATTGCACAAAGGTAACTATTAAATAATCGTAAGTGCTGCCACACTTACACCAAAAAAAAAAAAATTCATCCCATCCTTATTTCATTATTTTATTTTATTTTGGATAGTGTTTATATATCTTCCGATGGTGCTAAATTTTGATAGTATTTAATATAAATTCTGGACTTTAATAAGGGCCAAAGCTTGAATTAAGAAGAGCCTGGACCTACTAGTCTCTTTTGTTATCTTAAGTAAATTCAAGAGAATGCCTTTTGGTGTCAGGAAGCAAATGAGGCTGACTTAGTAACTTCCTTAGGAGACCCTTCTCCTGGCATCTTAGTAATAAGGAAAAACATAGATGTCCTAGGTTGTAATTTCAATTGAACCTTTGTTAAAAGTACCCTTTCCTGTGTCAGCTATTTCAAGTATCTATTTAGGACAGGAAGACTGCCACTAGAGTGGTGGGATTTCCTTCTTATCTATGTCACAGAGACATGTGC
Source organism: Bettongia penicillata ogilbyi (assembly GCA_023548195.1). Lineage (NCBI taxonomy): Eukaryota > Metazoa > Chordata > Mammalia > Diprotodontia > Potoroidae > Bettongia > Bettongia penicillata. The sequence continues at coordinate 2,242,453 of JAJHZJ010000779.1, read as the reverse complement.
TACAGAGAGGAAGTTGACACAACCTGGAATCATAAAGCCCAACCAACATTGTTTTGTTAATTGTCTTGTCTTATTAAATTTACAATTTGTCCAACTAAGAGAGTTCCTTTCTCACGGCAAAATGTATGTAAGCCAGAAGATTTCTGTACTGGGTAGTCAGAAAATTTTTCTGACTCCATAGCGCATTACGTTACTGTTTTCTTTAAAGGGAATGAATTAATTAAATAATGCATGCCTTTAGTCTGATGCCTTTTCTTTAACACAGTTTTCTGGTCAACAATCTTTAGGAAGTGATTTCTAAAGAGCCTCTCTACTTGTCTGTCCACAGAACTTGGAACTTCACTGATACTATGCATAACTGGTACTGAGCAAGGGATAATTTCAGGAGCAGCAGCTAGGCACTGAAATCCTTAATCCATAGCCCCTTAGACTTTAGCATTCCTGAAGCCCTCATTACAGTTGAGTAGTAAAATTCCAGAAGAAAATTACAGGTAGATACTCATCACCAAAAGTGGGAAAAGGAAAGAAAGAGTATTTCTGAAAGAAGGAAGCTGCAGTCAGTGGGGGAACTATGGTGATATGACTGAATTTACCACAGAACTGGCAGATGGAATGGTCTAGGTCAATGCTCAGATACATAGAAAGGTGTTAAGGGTGGAAATATCTTTGACCAGAGTGGTAGGGACTTTTAAATAAATCTCATTTTCATGACAGTTAAGACTTTCATTTGAAGATGAAGGGTCTTTAAAGATTTTTAATTATCCAGATTCATATCATTCTTTACTTAAAAATCAATTCCCTAAGGAAGCTAGGGAATAACACTTCAAATTACATTGTGATTTTGAAGAAAGTAAAAATACACAAATGGCACAGTGGTTTTTACACTCCACTATGCTGGAGTGACTTCCTGAAAGTCAGGAATGAACATAGTTACCTTTGTATCTTCCTCCGTACCTAGCATAGAAATGTACACATAATAGGAAATTAATTAATGATTGTTAAATTTATGAATGAATGAATCCATTCATTAATTCAGCCGGTCCTAACTTATTTTGAATGTATGCTCTAATTGACCAGCATTACAATTTATTATTAGAATAGGAAATACTAAAAACATTCAAATTGATACAAAAGTATGATAGATTTCTCCACATTCCATGCATGGGAAACCAGACTATGGGAAACCCTTCCAGTTGTTTGGGATTAACTTGACTATCCTTAACCTCAATTCCTTTGCCAGAACCATGTACTTATTCACTTACCCTGTACTGGGTATAAGAATCCTACAAAATAGTACAATTATAGTCATGTGTTCCATGGCATTGTTAGTCATTTTAAATAGGATGAGTATTTTGTTGACGAAGATTCATTGGTTTGTTTTTTAGTTCCATGTCATGATGTGCAGGAATAATTTTTTTTCTAAAAATACTCTCAGGCATATACTTATGGTTCCTTTATTAACACAACAGAAGCTTGACTATTTGTGTATAATATGAGTGAAATTATGCCTGCTGTTATAATTTGCAGCACTCAGTTCCAGGCCTGATTATTCTCCCTGCTTTTTGTCTTTCTCCACTCCAAATTATCCTCCACAAGTTGCCAATGTGATTTTCAGTAAGTACAGGAGTAACCTACCATCATCCTAGTCAGTAAGCTCTAGTTGAAAAATATCTCCTTTACACCCTCTTTTCTCCACTCATACAACCATCACCCATATGGAGAATTGAAATAGCCATTTAATTGGTCTCCCTGTCTCAAATCTCTCCCCATTCCAATCAATCCTCCACTTAGTTACCGAGGTGATTTTTCTAAAGTGACCATGTCGTCTCCCTAATCAATAAACTGCAGTGGCTCTTGATTAGTTGTAGGATTAAATATAAAGTCTGCTTGGCATTCACAGTCCCTCATAAACTAGTCTATGCCTATTTTTCCAGTCTCCTTTTACTTTATTCCCCGCTATGCACTCTGATCTAGCTATGCTGGACACATGCCACTCCAACTCCCTTCTCCATGCCTCTTTACTGCCCCTTCCCACCGCATGCCTAGAATCTTCTTCCTTTTCACCTCTGCTTCATGACTTCCCTGGCTTTCTCTTTGGAAATCTTCAAGTAGAGGCTTGATGGACATTTATTAGTTGGGTTCTAGTGATCTCCCTTTTCTTGTACAGACGAGATACGAAAGTTGAAGTCTTCCTACTCTTACATTTCAGTGATGGTAGAACTCAAGTCCTACCATGGCACCTCACCTACTATAAATATGACTCTTGTGTTCTCAAAGAGGCCAGGAAGAGGATCCAGTAAAGGAGAAGGAGAAGTGCTATCATTTGGACTTACAACCTTGGTTCAAGTCATAGCTTTGTCATTTCCTGTCTGTATGATATTGGGCCTCAGTTTGTCATCTGTAAAACAAAGGGGTTGGATTGAGTGACCTCCAACACCCCTTCTAGTTCTAAATCTATGATTTTAGAATTCTCTGAAGAAAACCAAGAGTGTTTGGTGTCACCCAGACTACAGGAGGCAAAAGTATAATGGAAGGGATGGTCAACAGTGTCAAAAGTGTAAAAAGGGGGAGCAGATGAGAATTAAGAAGAGTCTGAGAATTAAGAGATTATAAAGAGTTAAGGTGAAGGCATCAAGTATAAATTATTTCTAGAAATTTAGTGGTAAAACAGAAAAGAACAAGGAGACAGTAGTTTGAAAGACTTAAAGTCTTAAAGGAAGTGGTCTGAGTATGTCTGTGTATGTGTGTGTATATTCTAGCATCAACAACACAGATGGTATATAGCAGATATATATATATCTAGATATAGATATATAGATATAGATATAAATGGCAGAGAAACCTCATCCTCTGAAACAGGAAAGACAAAGTACTAAATAAATAATTCTATAGAAGAAGGTCTTCATACATTCACAATTTTGGTTAAATGTTGCAATTTTCTTTTTTTACATGGGATGGCTCTAACTTAGATGATATAAAAGCAAAAGATTTCATAAAATCTGTTTTTCATATTGTTGCAATTTCCCTCAGTTTTGTTTTTAGCAGTGATACTTATTCTTGTTTGTACAATTATCAAGACTGCTGACTGCAATTTTTTAGCTTTTAAACATATATTTGAAATAAAAAAACAGGATTATCATTTTATTTTCAAGTTGTTTTTAGTATTTTGATTTTTTAAGATTAAAATGTGTTTCCAGAGAAAGAACTATGGAGTCTGAAGATTGAAGAATATGATTTTTCTCCTTTTTTCTTTTGTTTTTATCTCTTGTGGTTTTTCCCTTTTGTTCTGATTTTTCTTTCATAACATGACTGATGTGGAAATACCTTTAATATGGTTGTACATGTATAGCCTATATCAGATTGCAAGCCATCTTGGGGAAGGGGAAGAGAAAAGAGGGAGAAAAATTTGGAACTCAAAATCTTGTAAAAGTGAATGTCGAAAACTAAAAATATATAAATTTTTTATAAAAGATTAACATGTATTATGAGGAACTCTCCGATAGAAGATGCAATCAGAACCTCCTTTGCATCCCTAAGCAGAAGGGCTTCTGGTCGCTGCCAACTTTTGATGCAGGGAAGGGAGGTTGGTAAGCCTGTTTCTGGAAGTGTATGATGGTGTATAATGGAGGCACTTGCCCCTGATTCAGAACATGAATTCTCTGTCAGAGAAGGCATTCTCTGATTGTTTCCTGTAACTGGCTGTTGAGTCAGGATGGAGAGTACACACAAAAGGCTCCAAAAGAGAAAATCAATCTCTGTCTTTTTCTTAGCCTTGGAGGGAAGAAATGCTGTAAGCCTCCCAGTAAGGAAAGAGGCAGCATCAGGCACTTACTGCCTCATCTGCGTTGCCATGTAACTGATGAACATATAAACCTGCTCTTACTTTTTCTTTAATATGTTAATTTTTCCTTATCTTAGGTGAAAGTATATTGCAGACAGAATGACCCTGTTAGCTTTGAAAGGTCAAAAGAATGAGCGGATTTTGCCAGCAGCTGAGCCCAGTGAGAAGCAACCTGCTTGATGATGAATTCACCCAATGGTAGAATGCCATTTTCTGCAAACAAGGGACATGTCCATCAGCTGTGCTGCACATTCAAATGAAGGTGGTAGTGAGAGGAATGTTTGTAGTGGCCACTTTAACTACGATAAAGATAAATTTAAAGGAAAAGGAGAAGGGAAAAGAATACGCATTTAGTAAACACTACGTGCCATGCATTGTGCTAAGTACTGTACAAATATTATCTCATTTGGCCCTCACAACAACCTTCTGAGGTAACGTTAGCAGTTCTTTTTTGGGGGAAGGGAGAGGGAAGAGAGAAAGGAGAGGAGAAGAGGGGAGGCCTCTGTGCAGGAACACTTTTATTGCTATTTAAGGCTCCCCTGCGCATCAGGTTCCTCTCCTTGTTTTTGGCATTTCAAGAAATTGCACAAGATCAACTTTTGGATCATTCTACTAGACAGATCCCCTTCCTCAGAACAGACTGGTGAATCTTGTGCTCTCTGGGGAGGCAATACAAGAAGAAAGAAGCATAAAGTGAAATGCATCAGAGCTGCAACAGCAGCAAGAAGAGAAGCCCAAGAGCAGGGAAGATGAAGGTGATGATGATTTTGAAAATGCTTTATCCAATAGTTCCATGACTTCTAGAGGTTGGGGCCCAGGGCTTGCCTCATACTGGATGGGAATTAGGACTTTTTAAATCTCTGTTCAAGGTTGAGCCCAGCATACATAAGGGCTTACCAGAAAGGATGATGAGGAGGAGGAGGAGGAGGAGGAGGAGGAGGATGGAGACAAAGGACCTTGTATTACCATAAGGATATTCCTTGCTGTGGGCTACAGTGGTTTGTGAATGTGGAGAGAAGACTTGAGCCTTCCCAGCTGTCTTTCTCCAGGTCTTTGACCCAGGGTGGAATCGGATTCCTTGTCACTGTGGGTGGGGTATCAACACCTCAGAACAGGTTGGCTCAGTTTTCACTACTCCCCGGCCAGACAGCTATTGCTGGGGCCCTCAGGTATAACTTCTGAGCAGAGGCTTTTCCTTCATCATACTTAGTTTAGAGATAATAGGAATCCAGAACCCTTCTCTATCTCCCATGGAGTAGACCCAGAGACAGGCTCAGCATAAGGGAGAGGTTTCTATCTCCAGACATAGGTAACTTTACAGGGTGGGGGGGAAAGGGGTGACGAAGGATGAAGTCAGGGATAAGGATGAAGCAGCAGGGATTTCTGAAGGGGTGGGGGGAAAGACCTCAATGTTGTCTCAGGAGCATTTACACAGATTTTACAGTCATCTTGGGTGATGGTACACAGGGCTCTGAAGATACTGGCAGCTTAGCAATTCTCATAGACAGGCTGGAGGTTGGAGGACAGTACTAGGTTGCTGTACAGAATGGATGAATTCTTTTGAGCCCTCATTTGGGGACTGAAGCCCCTAGTCTGTTCTAAGAGTTCACCCAACCTCTTCGCAGACTCCAGCCTCACCTCACTCCAGACTCATCCTCACTTCCTTACTATTCAATTCAATAAGGCATGAATATCCTGAGCAACCTGGGAAGTCACTTTCAGTACTTGCTGCGAGTGATCCTAATGCAGATGGGCATCTATCTCTAGCGGAGAAAACTGGCCAGAGGCAGGTAGCAGGCCAGAGGCAGCTGTTCTGAAGTATTGACACCCTACTCACAGCAACTACAAGGAATCTTCATTCTATCCTGGGTCCACCAGCTGCCTCCTCCACATGGCTCAGGTCAGCCAGGGGCTTTGCCATCCATGAAGTTGGCTAAATGGGCACACACAAAATCCCTCAATGGAATCTTTGCATCCAACATGGATAATGGAGCAGCTACCATTCCCCAGTGCTGAATGTGGCCCTGTTATACTGACAGTTCACTGTTACTTGGTCTGGCAGTGTTCATGAATAAGCGTCCCATAATTAATGGAGTCCTTAGAACCTTATTGTTTAATTGTCACATAAGCTGAACAATCAGTCTGTCCTAGGACGCCCATCTGTTCCTGGATGACACATCAACTCCAACAGTATCATCATCATATTTTACCCCTGGTTCTCTTCCCCCCTTTTTTCAGCTTCCTTTTGTGTATTGCCTTCCCCTCAGTAGATTGTAAGCTTCTTTGAGGGCAGGGAATGTCTTGTCTTTTTCTTCACTGTTTCCCCAGTGCTTAGCACAGTGCCTGGTATACACGATGGCACTTAATGAATATTTACAGTATTGTATCGTATTATTCCTACCTATGCTATACCAGGAACCATGATAAGCTCTGGAGATTTTTTTTTAAAGGCAAAAGATAGTGTGAGCCCTTTGAGGAACTCAAAATCTAATGGAGGAGACAACATGCATACAACTATGTACAAATAACTACATAGAAGATAAATAGGAAATAATCAACAGGGAGAAGGCACTAGAATTAAGAGAGTTTAAAAAAGGCTTCCTGTAGAAGCTGGGGTTTAAGCTTGAACTTGAAGGAAATAAAAGAAGTCAGAAGGTAGAGAGGAGGAGGGAAAGCATTTTAGGTATGGGGGGATAGTCCGATAAAAAGCTCAGAGCTGAGAGATGTAGGGTCTTGTTTATAGAATAGCAAAGAGGCCAGTGTTACTGGACAGAAGAGTATGTGGGGGGGGGGAGGGTGCAAGGTATGTAAGAGGGTTGGAATGATAGGAGAGGGGCAAGCTATGAAGGGCTATGAACACTACAGAATTTTGATTCTGGAGGTGACATGGAGCCACTGGAGTATATTGAGGTAGGGGCGGGGAGCAGTATGATATTCCAGTCAGACCTGTGCCTCAGGAAAATCACTTTGGTGGCTAAATGGAGGATGGATTAGAATGGGAAGAGACTGTACAGGGGTGAGGAGATAAGAGCAAGTACCAGAAGAGAGAAGGGGACATATTCAAAATATATTCAAAGATGAAATCAACAGGCTTGGACAACATACTGAATTTGGGACACAAAAGATCATACTACTGGATATCCATGTCAAGATGTTTGATAGGCAATTAGAGATACAAGACTGAGGTCAGCAAAGAGACTAGGGCTAGATAAGTAGATTAGAGAATCATCAGCATCGAAATGATAACGGAATCCATAGGAGCTGAGGAGAAAATCAAGTGAAAGCGTATAGAGGGAGAACAGGGTACAGTGAGGCATCCATAGTTAGTGGGCATGATCTGGATCAAGAGCCAGCAAAGGATAATAGAGGAGGAATGGTGACCTAGGTAGGAAAGTCAGGACAGTAATCTCCTGAATATCTATAATCTCCTGAATAGATCTATAACCAGAAGAAGATAGTGATTGATAGTATCAAAGGATGCAGAGAGATCAAGAAGAATGAAGATTGAACACAGGCCTTTGGATTTGACAAGTAAGCGATCATTGGTAGCTTTGAAGAGAACAGTTTCCTTTAGGCAAGATAGAAAGTTGAACTGGAGAGTTAAAAAGAATGAGAGGAAAGGAAGTGGAGGCATCTTTTCCAGATGACATTCTGAAGTTCTTTAGCCACAAAGTGCAGAAGAGATGGGATGATAGTTATCAGGGATGGAAGAATCAAGATTAGGTTTTTTTTTTAAAGATAGGAGAGGCTTGGTCACATTTATAGGCAGTAGGGAAGTAGCCAGTAGATGGGGAGAGACTGAAGAGAAAAGGAGAGATTGGATTATAGAGAAGGCAATCTACAGAAGAAGATGGGATGGAATGGGATCAGTTTTTGCAGGTAGAGCGATCTACATTGGCAAGGAGTAGGACAACTGCAAATGAGACAAGAGTAAAGAAGGAAATAGTGATAGAAGGCAGCTGAGTGATGTGAGACGATAAGAGATAAGGAAATAGGAGTTTTCTGAGAATGCTCTCAATCTTTTTCAGCAAATTATAAGGCAATGTTCTTAGCTAAGAGAGTGAAAGGAAGGAGGGAGAACCTTGGGAGATTTGAGGAGGAATGAGATTTGGAAGAATCTCTAGTGAGTGGGAGAGGCAGTTGAATAGGGAGGTGTAGAAGGACTGCTTAGCAGCTGTGAGGACCCAACTGAAGTTACATAACAAAGTTTAATGGACCCGACTAGAACAATTTTATGATCTTTTCCACCTTTGTTAAGCAGCTTTTTTTTTTTTTTTTTTGGCAGGAGGAAGGACAGTAGATGGTGGGAATAATTCAAGACTGAGGCTTAGTAGAGCACAATTGTCAATATGATAAGGGACTCACGGAGAGAACAGTATAGAATTATATTGGTTCACCAAGGGATCAGGATGGGGAAAGGAGAGTGGCTAATGCAAGAGTGATGGCTTGGGAAAGAATTGTGGATGAAGAACAGAGTTTTGTATAGAAAAGCAGAGAGCGTGCTAGAACACTCATAGATGGTGATCAGATAAAGGAATTTCAGAGTTCTCAAATATGTAAGTTGCACGTTTGTAGATGATGCCAACATTAAGGGCATGAACATCTTTGTGTGTGACTGAGCTGGGGTGGTGGAGTAGATTATGAGAAATAGGTTAGTAGAGAGATTAGGGTATTCAAGGAGTATCAGTATATACTATGTTGAAGTTCCTCGTATGACGCTAGAGTTGGGGAAAAGAGAAAGCTTGCAACTCAGGTACATTCCACTGAGTATGGAAGGAAGGAGAAACTCCTGAAGCTCTGTAGAAAACAGCTACCAGAATTTTGATTGGATGGTAGCTGTGCATTGTACAACTCAAAGGAGGAGAGTTTACTGAGTGACGATGGTAAAGGGAGACTGAAAATAGGGAACAAGGAGTATTCAACAGAGAACAAAGATTAGTCAAACTCCCTCACTTCAAACAATGAATCCAGGAAGAATGAACGAAAGTTCAACCAGTGCTGTGGCCAGGGAAACTCATCATGAGAAAAGTTGATTTCAGTAAAAGCCAAAAAATGGGAGGAATCAAAAAGTAAAAGATTAAGATGAAAACAAGCTTTTTGGCTCTGGTACAGGAATTGCAGAGGGCACAAGGAAAGAAGGTGGGTAGTTTTTGGTGGGAGTGAGTAGTGGGGAGTTATTATTGTTCATAATGTCTTGACTTGCTTGTGAATTGGATTTAAGTGAGGCAAGGTCTGGCAAAGCCTCACTCTTCCTCCAGAGTCATTAAAGTCCAGTGGCAAGATAAAAGTCAAGGAATAGTAATGACCTAAAGGATTTCAGAACCACTGGGATACGGAAAGTAAGACCAGGTGAAAATTTGTCAATTTGAGAATTAAGTGAAAAATTTAGAGAAATTTTCAAGGTCAATTATAGTATACACTAAAGAAGGTAGTATTTCAGAGTTTGGGCAGTTCAGGAGAAGGATCAAGAACTTGGAACTAAAGGAATGGTGATGCTTTCCCTCCCCAGGTAGGAGATGGAGCTGGAAACTTCAAAGAAATGGTACTCCAATTCTTCTTACAGGATTGTGTTGTCAATAGTTTTTTGATCCTCGTTTCTTAAAGAGGATCGATGACATCACGAGACATACGACAACAGATTTATAGATAAAATGGTAAGGCACCCACCTCTCCATAAGTAGAAGATAGATGCCACAAAATGGAAAATGCTCCACCATTTTACAATTGAGGAAAATGAGGCAGAGTTTGAATGACTTGCTCATTTACATACACACAATTAGTAAGTGTCTGAAGCGGAATTTGAACTCAAGTCTAACTGATTCTAGGCACAGCACTCTGTCTATTGTACCACCTATCTCCCTATGTGAGAATGAGATAATATGACCATCATCAAGATAAATTTAAAAACTAGCCAGAAGAGACATCCTGTTTCCATAGCAAGCCAGCAGCACGGCTCCACCCCCTGCTAGCTCTATATCCCAAAGACATCCAAAAAAGGGGGAAAAGGACCTATTTGTATAAATATATTTATAGAAGCTTTTTCTGTGGTGGCTAAGAATTGGAAAGCAAAAGGATACCCATCAATTGGAGAATGGCTAAAAAAGCTGTGGTGTATGATTGTAATAGAATATTATTGTGCTCTAAGAAATGACAAGCAGGATGATTTTAGATAAATAGGGAAAGACTTACATGAACTGATTGATGGATAGTGAAGTGAATCAAAACAGAATGTTGTGCACTGTAGCAGCAATATTATTCCCTGAAGAATCACGAATGACTTAGCTATTCTCAGGAATACAATGATCCAATGAGCCATCTTTTCCCGAAAAAAGTTCAGACCTGGATGGAAACATAGGACAAAGAGAAACATGAAAAGGTAAACATGAGTAAATAATCATAGACTAAACAAGGATAAACTGTTTATATTCTAATATGGTAAGAGGATAGATGTGTCCCCTCCGAACTTTATCATCATCTGGGGTCATAATGAGAGTCTAATTACATTAAATGTCTGGGAATCATATCTTGAAAGAAGAATGGAGAGGGAGGGGAAAAGGAATATACTGGGGGAGAAAGTGAGAATAAGGTCAGGGGAAATTATCTCACACAATCAGAATGGGTAATTAAAAGTCTACCCAATCAAGGAGGAGGGGTGGGAGATGGAGATGACATTTGAATCTCATAGTCATCTAAACCTATCAAACGACAGAAAAATATACACACAGTTGTCACTCAACAAGGGAAACAGAAGGGAATAGGAGGGAAAGGGATGAAAAGGAGAGAATAAAAGGGAGAGACATTAAGAGGGGGATTAATTCTATGCAAAACAAAAGTAACTACACAAATACTTATAGCTCCTCTGTTTATATTGGCAAAGAGCTGGAAACTGAGGGAGTGCCCATCAATTGAGAAATGATTGAATACATTATGACATAAATGTGATGGAATACTATTGTGCTATGAGAAACAGTGAAGAGAATGATTTCAGAAAAACTGGGAATGACATGTATGAACTAATGCAAAGTGAAATGAACAGAAGAACAATTTATACAATGAAAACAGTATAAAAAGAAGCACCTTTGAAAGATTTGGTAACTCTGATCGATGCAAGGACAAACCATGATTTCAGAGGACCAATGATGAATTATGCCATGTACTTTCTGATAAAGTGAAAGTCTGAGAGCGCAGAAGGAGACATTTAACGAGCCGTGTAGAAATTTTACTTCATTACACATGTTTGTAATAGGAGTTCTGCTTTTCTTCCTTTTTCAAATGTAAAGTGGTAGGTGGGAGGGAGAGAAGAAAGATTTTTTCTGATTAAAAAAAATTAAGAAAAACAATTGTGGTAATAGCCAGTCAATAAGGGAAAACCAGTCCACAAGCTATCTTTGACATATGTTGTAAAGTTATTGTATATTATATTGTATATTATACCCCTCCACCACCAGTAATATAACTAATAAGATGCTCTTTACCTTGATATTTTTTATCAGAGAAAAACATCTTTTTGAGTTATAGAGTCAAAGGTTTAAACTGGGTGTGAACAATTCCAACTTTGAAAGGTTGAAAAATTTAGAGTTCCCACTGGAGTTTGTGGTTGTGTCTCCATGATGTGGATAGAAACAGTGCCCTAAGAGTTAAAATAACATTGATTGAATTTATGATTGATTGATTTACGAAGCCCTTGGTAACCTAAAGTCTTCTCTTATCATAAAACTTCCCCTTATCCTGGACCATAAAATTCCCGGTCCCCATCCCTCATCCTAGAGAATGGGAGATTTCCTTATCTTGTATCATTCATAGTCCTCACCCTGTGCCTTTATCTTGCAAGACTTACCCTAAATCTCCAACCCCTACAAGGAAACCCTAAAATTATGCTGTACAAATCTGGTCCTTTTCCTATATCATTGCCTTTGTTTAGCTCCTTGCTAAATCTCAGGCTTGCTCCTGTTGCATCAATAAAGCTCCCAATGGCTACACAGAAGGTCTATGTGAATTCATTCACATTTTGAACCAACTCTCCCATCTCTCTCTTCAACATCCAAAATAGCAATGGTGACAATATTTATGTTGGTTGCTTAGGGCAAACGATATACCAGAACTCTACAGGGCAGCAACTCTTGGAGCACAGGTGTGAGTTACACACACTGAAGAGGGAAATTTATGAACATTTCACCAGTGGAGAAAAGTTACTTTAGTTACTCATCTGCCACTTGTGCAGCCTAAATTTCAGTCCATTCTCCCCAAGGACTTTGATATTAAAGGGACAAGTGTGTCCCTTTTGGGGGGTGTTTTGGTTCTGTTATTACTACACTATCTCAATTAGCTTTTCCAAAAATTAGTTATCTCTGCTTTGCAAACAGATAATCAAAGGGAGCTTCTGAACAATAGTACCAGAAAATTCCCAACCCCTGAGGGTTATCCCAAGAATTTCGGAGAGAAATTGTCAACTACTGTCTGGAGATTCAAAGTCAGTGAGTGGGAGTTGGGGAAGCAGTTTAAAAGAGGTGTTACAATGGTAATGATTGTGATAACTTCATTTATAATATATATATTCAGACATCATTTCTGAACTATGCTGACAAGAGTGCTAGAATCCAGATCTGGATAGGAACACTGACGCTTACATTTAAGTAGTTGCATGTCAGTCACTTAACCTATCAGTTTCCTCATGTATAAAATGAGGACAATATATGATTTATAAATGTTAATTCATCGCATGAATGAAGCACTTATTAAACTTTATGTCAAGCACCATGATAAATTCTAAGGATACAAGTATAAAAGGGTATTATATATAAAATATATATTATGTATGAAATAAAAAAGTTCTTACACTAGAGGACCTTATATTCTAGTGGGAGAGTAGAGTTATAAAAAGGTATTAAGTGTGTGGGATAAAAAGACCCTTACTCAAAATCTTAAATAAATGAAGAGGCTTCTCAATAAGAACAGAAAGAAAAGGATTTACTACAATTCTCGAGAAAGGGGCATCCTTCCACCAGGTCGGGGAACTTGATAGAAGAAGGCAACTTACAGAAACTGAAGCACAATTTTTACACCCTAACGCAGAAAATTCCACCTCCCCACTGTCCCACCTCTCCATTGGCTGGGAAGCGGGCTCACAATCTAAGTGTGAAATACTAGGCAAACCCTGGGAAATCTTTACCTATCCCAACACAATTACCTCCTCTAATATCTAACTTAACTGCTGTTGTGGCTTTAGAAAAGAGGGGAGGGGGAGAAGTAGGAGCTGGTGGCAACAGTATAACAAAGGGGAGATTTGAGTAACTTCCAAGTTTCGACTACAGTCCACAGCACTTTTACAAAGAAAGCTGGTAGCTGGTAATGGGAGGGGGAGCCAACTGAAACTCAGGTATCCGAGGAGAGAGGCCTTATGGAAGAGAAATTTTATTTAGAAAATCCAATATTCCCCATATTTTTATTATGAAAAGTCTTCACCATCTCATCTCACTAAGGTATTTTATACCTTATGTATGTATGTAATACATACATACATACATATATATATACATATATATGTGTGTATATATATGTATATATATATCTCCCTTCTTTTTGGCTTTGTACAGTCTATCTCTCACATCTAGAATTCTCTGATCTCTCACCACCTAACACTTTCTCCGACTTCCTTCAAAGACTCAGCTCAAACCCTATTGTCTGTAGAAGGATTTTCATGACACCACACCCCAGCTTCTAATACCTTTTCAGATTTCCTTCTTTCCACTCTCTGCAAATCTTGTATGTTTACATATTTGTAATCTCCACTGGAAAGTGCCCTCTTTGAGGGCAGAGATGGGTTGGTTTTTTGTTTTTGTTTTTGCCTTTTCTGCATTTAACACAATGCCTAGCATATAGCAAGTGCCTGATAAATACTTGTGGTCTGACTTGACTGCAAGTGTGGATGTTACCCATTCCAGTGTATCGTTTTGTGGAAAAGATGAGGTAATTTTGGTGAAGGGTTGGACCCCAAAATACCGACAGTCCGGGTAGTGCTCGAATGAATTCGACTCAAGCCTTCTTAAAGTCAAAGAAAACAGTTTATTAAGGATTCGCCTAATTGGGTTGCCTCTTAAGGAGCCCAAGTATTTGTAACGCTTGTATTCACAAGCGGGCCAGATAGAATCACAGCTAGACAGTCTGAGCTGGATTGAATCTGAGCACCTTCATGGAGGCAAGGTGGGACTTAAATAGAGAAAAGAGTATAGGCGGGATCTGGGGGGCGGGGGGGGCCGTGATCTGGTAGTCCAGAGTGATGGGAGGAAGGGTTTAGGAAGGGTCTTGAGAAGTCCAAGGAAGGTCAAAGGCTGGAAACAGCTGGAGGCTATCAGGAGATATCAGACGATGAGGGTTTGGGTGGGAAGCAGGTGGGTCAATCCAGAGATCTTGATAGGGGCAGTATGGGAATGTATACAGATCTTGATGGCTGCCTGGAGAATAGGGTTTTGATGGGATCAAGGGTGGGGAGTGCAAGAGACCTGAAATGATAATGAAAAGTCCGTGGGCTTCCTGAGACTGCCAGAACAAATGGGAAGATTAGATTTGAGTAAGAAAGGTTAGATTAAGTGGGAAGATTCCAGGGGAGCTCAAGGAGGCTCCCAGAGTCTGAACCCCATCAGAAAGAGTACTAGCTTTGGAGTCATAGTAACTGTGTTCACATCTTGCCTCTATCACATCTTGCCCATATATCTCCGTAACCTTGGGTGAGACAGTTAATCCTTCTGGACCTTGATTTGCTCAACTCAAATGAAGTTGCTGGCTTCTGTAGTTCCAAATCTATAATCTTACCAGATTTGCCCCAGGAGGGGGGAACCTGTTACCTTGAGGCCACATATGGCTCTCTATGTCCTTTGACTGAATCTGTGAAATTGCATTCAAGGGGCTACACTTGAGGACCTAGAGGGCCACATAGGACCTCGAGGGTGCAGGTTCTCCACCCTTGGCCTAGTTTTCTTGGATTTACGAGATTCCTAATCTGCTTTCTGTAAATTCAGATAGCTGTCTGGAGCCACCTCCACCTCCCCTTTCTCCTACTCCTAGCTAATGATGTCTCTCCCATTGCCACTGATGGCCCTGTGTGACACATCTCTTCTACTTCCAAGCCTTGAGTCATGAGACTTAGATTGACAGCCATCACCAACCAAAGAGAGCATCCCTTTCCTCGGCTTGTCAAATGAACCAGTCATTTCAGACATTTAGTAACCTTAAAGCTTCTTAACTCTTCTCATATGTTTTCATAGCTGCTTGCACTTACAGACTCTTTGCTGCTGCTACTGCTGCTGATATTATTTGTGGCGGTTAGTTGGTATTTGAGAGTGCCAGATGTAGGAGTGCAGGATAATTGGGACATTACCACATTTGTAAGAGCTTCTACTTCTCAATTATCTCCTTCTTATGGCTTATTTAGTGGACTAAATAGAAGGCTTTTGTTTTCCTTAAGAAAGAATATTATGCAACAAACTGAGTTTTCATTCTGAACTGTGCCCTTCAAGTGCTTTATCTTTGTCTCCTTTCTTAGTTGTCTCATTAAGCTTAGATGAGTATTCAAGTAGCAACACTATAGGAATAATCTCATTAACAGTCATTTATATTTTTTTTTCACTTCACTGTAAACACAAATGATCTGTCTATTCTAAAAGGGAATTACTCCTAAAAGGTCTGGGCCAATGGGTCCTCAACTAAAATTATCATGGATTAAAATGAGAATCAAAGAACCATTGTCTTCCAAGGGACCTCTTCCAGACATTATTGAGCCCATTCTGTGTATCCCTCCCAGACTGAGAAGGATCTATTGTTAAAATGTAATTGGAGATTTCTTCTAATAGCCTTGAATTTATAGACGGAAAAGAACTGATCTTTGTAACTCTTTTCCCCACTCCAAATTGTATATAACCAATAATAACTCACATTTCCTAGCATTTTAAGTGTTATAGAAAGGAATAAGCATTTATTAAATACCTACTATATGGTAGGTACTGTGCTCAGTGCTTTACAAATATTATCTCAGTTGATCCTCACAAGAATCATGCGAGCTAATTTTCATTTTACAGATGAGGAAACTGAGGTGGAAAGAGGTTAAGTGGCTTGCTTTGGGTCATGTAGCTAGTAAGTGTCTGAGACTGGATTGGAACTCAAAGCTCTCTGAACTCTATCCACAATACTCTCTACTTTGTTGTTATTGTTTGCTTCCTTGCTGCCTTTGTTTTCATATCATAGTAATTTATAGATCTAACTAGCCCCCAACCCTGAACTGAATCCCTTCTCATAACAAAAATATAAGCTAACAACCAAAAAAATCAGTTAAGCAAAAACAATTTATATCGTGACCATAATTGACAGCTTCTCCAACATTCTGCCATTGCAGTACCTTGCCTCTCTTCTGCAAGAATAGTTATACTTTGTTATTCAATCTCCAGAACTAAGATGAGTTATTACTTGTCATTTTACAAAGAAGAAAACCTTAGACTCAGAGTGACTGGTTCAGGTTCTCACAGTAATCTGTTAGCAGATCGAGGAGGAATCCAAGTTCTCTGACTACAAATTCAGTAGCCTTTCTATCCTGCCTACAAGCTTGTTGTATGTTGTACCTACAAGTATGGAACAATGTTATCAGTCAGGTTTTTGTTGTTTTTTTTTATCAGTTATCAGGCTTCTAAAGAGAACGAATTATAAAACAGGATCTTTTTACTGATAAGCAAACATTCTTTAAAATGCACAGATAGTAGGTCAATGAAATCATAGATGGTTGTGGCTAGCTAGATAACATAATCTGTAATGAACTGAAAGTTTAAACTAAAAGTTCAAAGTCAGGTTTTCAAAATGCAAGAAAGCAAACGGGAAGGATCACAGCGCTTTAAGAAGCAATACTCAAATGAAAAAGATGGAGATGAATGGGCCTATTAAAATGCAAAATGAAATGATGAATCAGCCTTACAACTTCCTTCTATAGTCAAAAATTCTAGCCTGGGTACCACCCCTGGATGCAACAGGCTAAGGGGAGGAAACAGCACCTTGGTAGCGTAGCTAAATGGAAGAATAGGAAAAAAAACAACAATGAAACTCTACATTGTGGTACTTTGCTAGGTGGGCCTCGAAGCTAAATATATATACAATGCCTGACACATAATAATTAGTGAATAAATGATGGTTGACTATGTTGACTCCAACAACAAGCTTCTATTAAGTGCTGACCTTATGCCACTGGGATAGTGTGAAGATAGAAAGACCAAAGGGAAACAGTATCTGCTCTCAAGCTTATATTCTAATGGAAGAGACAGTGAATCAGTCATAAAGAACTAGAGATCCAAAGAGAGACTAGGATTGATATAGAGATAGGAGGATCCTATATATAGACAAGATAATTGAATCGAGGGAAGTGAATGAGGTCACCAAGTGAGACAGCATAGAGCTCAAGGAGGCTCCCAGAGTCTGAAACCCCATCAGAGAGAAGAGAAAGGTCTTTAGGAACAGACAACCACAGCTAGTGGATGTGTCACGGATGAAGCAAAAGCAGAAACAGACTGAGAAGGGACAACCAGACAAGTAGGAGTAGAAGAACCAGAGTATGTAGCCACAAAATCCTAAAGAGGAATGTCCAATAGGAGAAGGCATTCAGTATCAAATGCTATAAAAAAGGTTAAAAAACAAAAAGCAAGGATTGACAAGAGGTAATCAGATATCAGCTGAGATCATTGGTAAATTTGGAGTGGTTTTAGTTGAATGAATCTAGAAGACAGATTGCAGGGATCTGAAGGAATGAAAAGGAAAGAAATTGGAAACAAGTGTTGATAGCTTTTTCAAGGAGTTTTGCTTAAAAAGAGAAGATAAAAAATAATATCAAGTGGGATGGATTTAGTGAGACCTATTAAAGATATGGGAACCATGGATATATTTGTAGATAGAGAAGGAATCAAGAGACCAGGAGGGAGAGAGAAATCTGGAGGAGATAAGAATGAAGAACTAGGATTAAGGAGTTAGAAGACCTTGTCTAGAAGGATCTTTTCTTTATCAGACAGTGGTATACATAAGGAGATAGAAGGGGGATGTTGTTAGGGAGTTATAAGATGAGAAAAGGAGTTCATTTACAAATGACCTTGATTTTTCTTATTAAAGTGTGCAGGAAGGTCCTCATTAGAGAGACTGAAAGCTTGAGAAGTGAAAGTTTAGAACAGTTGCTGTGATGAGGAGGCTTAAAGAACCTATTAGGAAGAAGTAAAAGCACTGTTTTAGTGAAATGGGAGTTCAGTTGAGATTAGGTAACAGACCCCTTACTTCCCCTAGCTCCATTCAGCAGGATGTCAGTAGTAACTGGGGATGGTGGAAATAAGGAATGGAATTAGATATTCAAAACAGGGAACAGAACAGGGATTATAATCCTAATTTCACAGGTGAAGAAATTGTATTACATTCTAAAATATGTTGTGATTTTCTAAAGGAGTTAAGATCTTACTAGTACAGTCTTCTTTCATCTACTATTCTGTTATTGCAAGTCATCCTTCCTCTAGAAAGCCGGTAATTTCTGTTATTACACTTTAGCCTATGGCTTTCAGTATTTTTTTTAAAAATTCCATCTTTTTAACAAAAATTCCAAATTTGAGTACTCCAACGCTACAGTTTTCACAAATATTAATTCCAAGATTAGGCAAGAAAAAGTAATAATAATTCACATTTATAAAGCATTTTAAATCTCACAATTTGTTTTCCTCACAGTAAAGCCATATGCAAATATTATTCTCCCTCTTTTACAGATGAAGAAAATCAGTTTCAAAGAGGTTATAATCTGCCCAGGGTTGCACTGAAAGGAATGTGGCAAATGCAAATTCAGCGGGGCAGATAGCTGATTATTAGATACAACTTCTACACTCCCCCTCTCCCTGTCAACTCTTTTCTTCATAGTTGTTTGCATGTTGGAAACTTTCCCCCATGGCAGTGTGAGCTCCCTGAGGGATGAGGCAGCTTTTTTTTAACTTTTGTGTCCCTAGTGTTTAGCATTGTGACTGGCACAGAGGAAGGACTTAAAGGCTGGTTCACTTAACGTCAGTTTCTTAAAACAGATCAAGGTTCAAATCTCTTCCTGATACTTAGTAACTAGGTAATTTTAGACTAGTCCTTTCTGAGACTTAGTCTCCTCCCCTGTAAAATGGGGATCCTGATATCTGCACACTATCTCACAGGACTGTGGGGAAGTCACCCGTATCAAAGTGAATTATTTATAAATGGCACTCCTCTCACTTTGCTTGGCCTTCTGGACCCCCGAAGTGGGTTTTACTCTTCCTTAGGGATCCAGTTCCTGCGCTAAGCTGGCTTGGGTGGTTTCCATTGTAAAGGTGACACAGTATCCCTCCCTGGCACCCATGGGGTGGCACCTCCCCTTTTCCTTTCAGGGCCCTTTGCACCCCTGGACTTTGCCCATTTCTCCGCAGTCACAGGCTGCTGGACGGCTCTCGGCCGCGCTGCCGGACACAGGCCCCCCAGGCCCAGCCAGACCCCTGCCCGAGGACCTCGCAGAAGCTCGGGGGTGGGCGGGGAATCTCACGCCCTCAGGCCTTCCAGGCGCAGGCATACTCTAGGGGGCGCTGCTCAGGGGCCCCGGAGCGGAGCAGCTCAGGAACGGTGTTGGCGAGGTCGCGGGCGCCGCCGGAGCGTTTGGGGAACGGCACCGCGGGAACCCGGAAACGCCCGAACTCGCCGGGCTGGCGGCGGCGGCAGGAGCTGCGGCGGCGGTGGCGGGGCGCTCTGCGGCTCGGCGGACACGGCGGACCCGGGCAGCCAGAGCTCCGCGGGCAGCGGAGCGGGGCCCCCCAGCGCGCACCGAGGTGAGGCGAGGCGGCTCGGGCATGGGGGGACTGTCGGGGGGCTGCGGGTGACCCCCCCCGCGGCGTGGCTGGGCTCGTGGGGGAGCCGGGGGCGGGCTCGGGGTCTCGTGGGGCTGGAACTGAGGTGGGACATTGCTTTCTTTTTTTTTTTTTTTTGAGATCATTCCCATTTTATTACTTTATCCTACTTATCCTTTTTTTTTGTAAATAGTATTTTTTCCAATTACATATAAAGATAGTTTTCGACATGCATTTTTTATAAGATTTTGAGTTTCAAATTTTTTCTCCTTCCCCTCCCCCTCCCCATGACGGCAGGCTATCTGATACAGTTTTATACATGTGCAATCATGTAAACAGTTCCCACCTTAGTCTTTTGTGAAGCAAGAAACGGAACAAAAGGGGAAAAGGAGCCGGAACATTTCTGGAATGCCGTTCTCCCCACCGCCTGGGCAGGCAGGGGTGGGCCGGTGCTGCCATCCCACCCGGGCCCTTAGCTCCAGCTTGCATTTATTTAGGTAGGGCTTGCACACTTGCCAAGCTTTTTCCATGCATTTTCTCACTTGATTCTCCCCTCTTCAGGAGGCAATCTAGTAAGTATTTATTGAGCACCTACTACGTGTCGGCCATTATGTGCTAAGCTCTAGGATGGGAATTCAAAGAAAGAAATCTCCCCCAAAACTTCTCTAGAAGGTGGTACCTGAGGCAGGTTTGGAAGAAGACAGAACATTCCAGGCATAGGGAAAGCCTCTGCACCTACATGGATGTGGGAGGTTCTGAGAAATGGTGTTATAGAAATAGCAGATACTTTTGCTAGAACGTAAAGTGTGTGAAGCATAATAATAGCAAACTTTAAAGTTTGCAAAGCATTTTACAGACAAGTAACCCTTCAGCCCCCCACCAAACAAACCCAAGGAATGTTCCCAAGGAGCACACAGTCTTACCAGAAGCCAGTATGCCGCAGTATGTGGGTGCTATCATCCCCATTTTACAGCCGAGGAAACTGAGATTCAAAGAGCTTAAGTCATTTGCCAAAGGTGACACAACTAGTAATTATCCCTGGTGAAATGTGAACCCACTGCTTCCTGACTCCACCTCTAGCCGCCAAGGCCATGTCACCTCTTAGAATAGACAGGCTAGGAGTAGTGATTAGTGTTGTGTAGTTTCACGGTCTTAGAGTATTTGAATAGGAAGTGTCCTCACAAACCTTTTAAACTCCTTATTTTATGGAGCAGAAAACTAAGAAAAATTAACTTGGCTAAACGTCACATAGTTAATAAATGGCAGAAACACAGACAGAGAAGTGAGTTATACTTTGTGGATCTTTTTATTGGTCTTCAGAATAGATGATCACTAAGGGCCCCTGCACCTCCAGTATTTGTGGTGCTGTGGTTTTCTCCACATTGGCCAAAGATCCTAGAAGAGCTCTTCCTGATTCGAAGTCCATCATTCTTAGAAGTATGTGATTTGAAAGGGAGGAGATTGTATGCTTCAGCCTAAGTTACTCAGCCTCAGGTACAATGAAGAATATTGGCCCTAATGAGTTAAATAATATAAATCTGGTAACTTTGAGTAGTCATTTCATGTAAACTAATTTCCAGTACCTTTTATCCACTGTCTATGCCTCCACTCCCAGTCAATCTTTCTCTCTTTTCCCTCCTTCCTCTTTCTCATACACACCAACTTCATTCTTTTTTCCTAAACTTATTCTTTGTCTTCACCTCGACCTCCAGTTCCTTCATCCCTCCCTTTTTTCTTGGTCTGGCACCCTTGCTCTGACATCATTTTTCTCTCTCCATAATCCTGATGCTGTAGTTTGGTATCTTCATATTTAGTATATACTCTATTATTTACTCTTGAAATCTATCCTTTATCAAAACCTAGCTCTGTGTTACCTCTACCATTTACCTTTTCCATTCCTATTTTAGTGCTTCTGCACCAAAACCAAACCAACTGGGTCTACCACATATTTCTGCTGTTTGCTGTAAACTAAGAACTCACTGCTGTAGATAGGACAGTCCTTTTATTTTTCTCTGATGGACTTTTCCACTCTCATCAGCTGCCATGTCAGTCTTGTCTCCTCAATGCCCCTATACTATTTCATCACCTTTCCCTCTTTACAAAGGCCCTGATCTCTTATTTTACTAAGAAAATAATGACGACTTCTCTTGACCTCACTCCATACCTCTAAACTGTTCTGTGTTCCTCATTCTTTTGTCCTTTGCTCCAGTCTGTGAGAAAGACGTAGTCCTTGGTAGGACCAGTTTCTCTACCTTTTTTCTTGTTTTATCCATTTCTGTCACTTTCAGAGATTGCCCTCTCCATCATTCCCTTTTTTCTCATCTCTAATCTCTCTTTATCCATTGGTTCCTTCTTGTCTGCCTAGATCAATCCTGTACTTAAAAACAAAATGATACAAAATCCTTTACTTGATCCCATCATCACTTCAAGCTATTCTTGTGTATCTTTTTTTTCAAAAATATTTGCCTCAGTTTCCTTGCCACCTCAGTCTTCTCATCTTCCTCCTAAGGTTGTTCTGGTTCTGCTTCCCTGCTCTCTACTCATTTAGTGATATTATTTCCCATGTAGTAAGTTACCATTTTACTGAAGGTGACTTCTAAATCTGCATATCCTTTCCTAATCTCTCCCCTTAACTCTAGATCCAGTAAACAACTGACTCCTGGAAAGCTCCACCTGGGTATCCGATTAGTATTTTACCCTGCCTAGCCCAAGCCAAACCCATAACCATCCCCCCCCCCCAACCCCAAGCCATTTCTCCTCCAATCCTCTTTATCTAGGTTTGCAAATTCAGACTCACCCTTGACTCTTTTTACCCCCATCCCTCCTCAACTGCTAAGATTTACTCAGTCTCTTTTCACAACATCTTTTGCATCCATTCTCTTTTTTCCTCCTACACCATCAATATCTTGAGTTTAGGACCTCATCACCATTTACCTGCCTTACTGGAGTAGTGGTCTTTTTGATCTCCTTACTTTGGTCTCTTTTTAATCTGTGTTTAATATAGTTGCCATATTAATATTCTTAAATCATGGATCTGGCTGTTTTACTTTCCTGTTCCCTGTTGGCTTTTAGAATGAAATACAAGCTCCTTGGGTACCTAAAGCCTCCCAGAATCAGGCTCCCACCTCTCTTGAAATTTCATATGTAGTCTTATTAGATATTGTTTATAAAGTGCTTTGCACATTTTAAAACACTCTGTATGATTATGATGATGATGGATGTTGATGTTAAAACTGTTGGCTGTTTCCTGGACTTGGCATGCTATTTCCCACATCCATGTATGTGAATAGGCTATTCCCTTGCTTGGAATGTACTGTGCCTCCACATTCTGCCTTCTCCAAAACTTGCCTTAGGTTCTTTTTTTTTTGTATTTACTTAGTATTTAATTGTTCCTCAGTTACATGTAAAAACAATTTTTAATATTTATTTTTAAAACTTTAAGTTCCAAATTCACTCCCTTCCTCCCCCCCAATTGAGAAGGCAAGCGACTCCATATAGGTTATAAATATGTAGCCATGCAAAACATATCCATAATAGTCCTGTTGTGAAAAGAAACATAGACAAAAAAAACTCAAGGAAAATAAAGTAAATAGGTACCACCTTCTAAAGAAGTCTTTTGATCTACCTAGTTGTCAGTACTCTAACGTTACTTTTTTCCTGAAGTGACTTACTTTCCTATGTATATCTTAAATCCCTGGAAGTGACTTTGGAACTTTTTATCTTTATGTTTCCCAGCACAGTGCCTGAAACATAGTAACTACTAAAAAGAAGTTTGTCAGATTGAATTGCTGTAAAAAATGAATGATATGTTTTCTCTTGGTCTAGAAATTAGAGTATTTACAAATGGATTTAGAACAAAGATGTTTTATCATCCTTTGTTTTAATTTGGTTTAGTATTTGCGAGATGAAATTGCATACAACATAAAGTATAGTGAATTCCTTTATTATCGAAGTACCTTGGTTTGGGGTGCATGGCCCTGCCATTAGTGGTTGTAAAGCATATTCAATTATTATTGTTTACTGTATATTCAAATTCAATAGTGTATTATTTATTGTATTTTTTTTTCTTTTTACCTTTCCACTGGAGGGAGAAAGTTAGCCTTGACTAATCAACATTAACATTAGGAGATATCCAGTATCAGATACTTATTAGCTGTGTGACCCTGTACAAGTCATTTAATTACTATTTGCCCCAGTTTCCTCTTCTTCAAAATGGTGTTCATAATAACACCTCTGAGGAACAGATAATCCTTACCTGTGGGCATCAGATGACTTAATAATTGTAAAATGCTTAACTCAGTGCCTTGCACATAGTAAGTGCTAGGAAAAATGTTAGCTAACTAACTAGCTAGATGACTAGAATAAGCAGCTGGGTGGGGGAAAAGATATTTGTTAGTTCCAGGGTGTATCTGTTAAAGTTCTTCTACTAACTGGAAACTAGGGCAAATTTGAGCAAGAAAAAGCAAGTTAATTGGTAGGTACCTTAGGAAGGGAATTTGAGGGTGGAGGTACCACAAGTCTAAGTCTACACTGAGATTCTCATTCCTTTTTCTCAGGTAATGCTTATAGTTTGACTTGTTGGCACCTCATACTGGTTTCTTGCCACTACCCCTCCTTTTGGCCTTGGTTCATGATGAACCAGTCTTTTCCAGCTTTTCTGAAGAAGATGAAGGCTTTCTCTTTCCAGGCTCCCTGAAAACATACGGTTCTCTTGTTGACATTTTACTACCAGATATTATTTAAAAAACAAAAAGCTTACAGGGAGTCAAAATAATGGAATATTTCACAGACCTTTACCAGCTTATTCTTACCAAGGAACCTAGTAATTTATCTTTCTTAATTTCCTACGTTTGGTCTGAATAAATATCTTCTTCCTTGTCTTGGAGTCTTGTCCTTGGGATTTGATAGTTTTGCTCTGCTTGAACTGGCTGCTAGATTCAGTTTGTTAAGTTAAGGGTCTTGACTTAGCCCTTTTAGAATGTACTTCCCCAATTTAACTCCAGATGTTGTTGGAGCCCCGAGGCTAACAGTAGGTATTCATCCTCTTTGCTACATTCCTTCCCCTGCCTCCAGCCGTGAATCTTCCCTTGGAAGCATCTGGAGAGCAAGGCATTTATCATCATATACCTCATCTTAGACCTGCTGATTCTGGATCTGTTGAAATCCAGAAATGAGGAGTTTACTATTATTTCACCCTGTAAGAATTTAGTAAGACTGCCCCTGAAATTTCTTTCTTACCCATACTTCTCTTTTTTTGATCTTGGTTGGGGTTTTTTTTGGCCTTTGTTAGTTCACCGTTCGGACATAGTGGATAGTTCTGTCCTCCAGGTTTTGGCTTCTTCACTTATTGTCCTAGACAGACCTGTGGTCCAAGATCACAGGAACTGTGTTTCTTGAGTGATGGCTAAAGTCTAGCTAGATTAATTTGCTTTTTCCTGTTCAAACTTGTGTTCTTTGGTAATTCTGCCTTGCTTCCTCCTGATAGGAAGAATTGAGGTGATAGATTAAGTCCAAAGTCAATAGTTACTTTTCTTTCTATGGCTGTTCTGTGCTTCAGTGACCTCCCTTTCTTCAAATGATTTCTGGTCCCTGATCAGTGTTTCACAAGAATCTTCTTCAAAGCAGATTCACAAGAGGAAAAAAAGTCTCTTTGCATAGTAAATAATAGATAATCCCTCCCTTCCCCCGCCACCAGCAATATGTGTGAGGCCTCAGTTGTGAGACCTGAAACCCAGGAGGAAAAATCCAGTGAAAACTGCATAGTTAGACTTTCAATACTTAGAACTGAGGAATAGAGGGGGAAACTGTTTTGCAGCCATGCCAAACCAAATCCATCTGCTAGAAACCTAGAGTTTGGTCCAGCATTTAGTCCAGATAGGATTTGACTGGCTGTTTTCCAAGAAGGACCTGGAAGAAAGATTGAGTCAGGACTGAAGAGAAGGGTGGAAAAAATGAGCAAGGCCCAATTCTCTGTACATTTATAGAGAGAACCTGAGTTGCTTTTGTAAACTTTCCAGAGGCAGTTCATACCAACTCTTGAGGTTGTTAAATTTTCAGTGTGAACTGTTACACTTTGCAAATCAGCTACAGATCAGGGCTTGCATTATTGTTTTGTTGATAGTCTACTCTTAAAGTGATGGAGAAAATGTTAATTCTGCAGATTAAACTTAAAACTGTCATGCTTGTATTTTTTTCTTTCCAGAGAGCTGGTTGTTAAACATTTAGCAACAATCCTTGATTAGAGTCCACTCTTTATTTCTATGTAATAATAAAGTCTTCTGAAAAGAAGAGAGCCTGCTATTTTTAGGGACCATTTTGGAGAAAAAGGGAAAGTTGATGACTCCCCCTGCACCATACCTTAAAAAAAAATGTGGCAAGGAATTCAATTTAGGGAGATAACCAGTAGAGAGTGCCTTAGACACCAATCACTGAAGACTTGCTTGAAAGAAAAGTTGGGTCACTGGAGTTCTGTGCCTGTCATTGAAGAGGAAGGAGAGATGGTGTAGCAGGAAGCCTTGGAGTTACAGAACCTGTGTCTCATCTATAAAATAAGCATAGTGATATTTCTGTTGCCTGACTTCCAAGGTAGTGAGTATAATAATGCCTATAAAAGCCATAAAGCATTATGTAAATATAAACTTTACCATTTGTGTAATAGTGGATAACCATATCATATAAAGATTTTGTTTTGTGTGTGTGTATGTATGTATGTATGTATAAATACTTTGGAGGGCATAAATTATTGTATATTATATCTGAAGTCACAAGTAAAAAGCTGCATAATGTGCTTAGCTGTTAATCTTTTAAATGAAAAGAGAATGTCAGTTAATGGCTGTTCTCACTGGAAGAGCTTAACTTTTAAACATTTTCCTGTTACTATTTGATGTTCTTGAAGCAAAATATCTATTCAGTGTTCAAATATCTGTTCAACATATCAATTCAATAAACATTTATTAAGTATATACTGTGTGCCAGGTATTGTGCTAAACACTAGGGATATAAATAAGAAAAAGAAAGATAGTCTTTGACAAATGACATGAAATTATTTGAAAAATTGTGATAAATTCAGTGAATCAGAGAATTGTAATTGCGATCAGAGGTGTCAGTATGCATGCAGGCCCATGACACTCAGGAATCTCTAGGCAGAGATGACCTGCACCAGTTATTTTTCACATCTTCCCAATATTGGGTAGTAATTTTATTTTGGCTTGAAAACCTTCTTGTTAGGTTATGTAAGACAGTAAAATAGTAAAATCAGCAAATGATATTATATCTACTCTTTAATTTTGCTAAATATTTGATAGGAGGATCATAACAATTTGAAAGAAAGGCCATAGAAACTCAAAAAGGTTTGCTTTTTTCCTTTTTAGAATAATTAAAGCAGCTATGGCATTCAAGTAACATTTGAAGTGACTTTTTTTTTTACATGTATAGCAAACCTTGAAGGTATTTCAGTCCTGTAAAAAAAAACTTCTTGAGAGTAAAGTTTTTTTCATTGTTTGTTTTTGTATCTCCAGTGTTTAGGACTCTAGGCCATAGTGGAGGCTTAAAAAATGTTTATCAATTGAATACTTACAGAAGGACTTATTGCCATTGTATTAGGCACCACGTACCCTATCCTGGTTTAATCATCTCCCCCGGGAAACATTTCCTACAGACTTCTTTGTATATTGTTCTGTATGACCAAATAGCTAGGTGTCAGATTTACTCCCCATCCTTTATAGTAGAAGATAGCACAGATAGAAATAAGTATGAGGGGGACAGTTGAATCGCTAGCATTTACATAGTGCCTCAAGGTTTACAAAGCATTTTTACATGTTATCTCCAGTGACAGCCCTATGAGGTAGGTAATGTTATATTTTACAGATAACTGAAGTTACAGCAAAGAGGGTAACTTCCCAAGATTACACAACTCAACTAAACAGTGTCTGAGGTAGGATTTAAATTCAGGTGTTCATTACTCCCAAGCAGTACATATTGTGACACCTAGTAACCTTGATGTTAAATACTAAAAGTAAAATTGAAGATTTACCAATCAGTAAACACTCATTAGAGGAACTGTTAAATGAGATTTTTCTATATTTATTTTTCTATCTGTCAGTGTGTATCTTTTCTACAGCATAAGCTTGTGAGACATTGAGTTTGGGAGTAGCTACAATTTTCTGTTTAGAGGGTATTTTTCAAAGAATCAAGCATTTTTATTTCAACAGTGAAATTTTATTTGGGTAATATCCAAGCATACAAACAATAAAAAAATTAGTAAACTTTAAAAACTTGTTTTTGCTAATCTGTCAGACTTTCTACAGTCTAATACATGAAGCTTGTTCTGTTTAACACAAATTCATGGATGTGTTAAAAATTTTTCTTTGTTACAGTTATATAAAGTTTATATTAAATTATGTAAATTGTTGAAATTACCAGATGAGAAATAGATTGTAAGAATTTATAGGAAAAGATGGACAGGAATTGCATAGTATAAGCCATTGTTGGATTCTTTATCTGTATTACAAAATTGAGATGTCAGATTGATATTTTGATCAGGTTTATTTTTTTGAGTTCCAGTCCAGTATGTAAACTTGGAAGAGTTGAACCTTATTCTTGCCTTGTGGCCTTTAATATTCAAATATTACAAATGCAGTTTCAAACTTTAGCATGCTTTGTAAGAGAGCTTTCCTGATTATCGCAGTTGTTAGTTTTGTCTTCAAATTATTTTGTATATATTTCATAATCTGATAAGTTAGATTGTGTGCTATTACTAGCTGTATGGTATTATTAGGGCAACGAGGTGATACAGTGAATAGAATCAGAGGCCTGGAGTCAGGAGTTCAAATCTGGCATAAGACACTTACTAGCTCTGTGACCCTGAGCAAGTTACCTAACCTCATTTTGTCTCAGTGCCTCATCTGAAAATTTGAGCTTGACAAAGAAATAGCCAGTGTCTCTGCCAGGAAAACCCCAAATGGAATCATGAAGAGTCTCACACAACTGAAAGATAACAACTGGTATTATTGTTTCTGTTTTCCAGATGAAACAACAGGATAAGAAAACTTAAGTGATTCAAAGTCACATAGCTACTGATGCTTAGAGCTAGAATCCAGATTATGTATTCTTACTCTAAATTCAGTGCTGTTTACACTACACTTCTGGTAGCTAGTTAAGAGATAGTATGGCAACAAGGCTTATAATTTGATATGGCCTTATGAAAGATGGTGGAGAAAAACACTTCCTAAAAGTAATGACATTATAGAAATAATTTTCTTTTGTAAAATGCCCAAAAATATGATCATAATACCTTTCACAGCTTTGGTCTCTGAAGATTGGAATTTTAAAATACCATACCTATTTCCCTTTGAGAGGAAGTACTTAAAATTTGATTACCTTCACCTGATTGTAGGAAAAAGAAATAATACTGCCTTTGAAATAGCAAGTTACTGATTGACAGTACAGGTTAGATAAGTACATCCTGGTAATGTTTTCTTAAGTCAAGCAGACACCTGATACTTTTGAGAAGGAAAAGGAAGGAGAAATAAAGGAAAGCTGTGTGGCATAGGATGCATTTAGCAATTGAAAATGGGTGGAGTGTTTTAGTGTAGCCGTTAAAAAAGAGTTAGTAGTGAAGCAGGGTTTATTTTCCCGGAATAAGGACTAAAGGAATCTAATGGAGGTCAAAATCCCTTGCTGTTCTCATGGTAACTGATTTATTTATGTAAAAATTGATTCTGAGTTTTTTATTTCCTGCATTACTTTTTGGAAAGACTTACTCCTCAGTTCAAATATTCTCTTATTTCTAAGATTTTTTAGATACTTTATCTACTTTTGAGACATTTAATGTCAGATATGTGGCATATCTCTGCTGGAAGTCAAGCCATTTGCTTGTGATTAATTTTATATCTTAATAATTTAGCAGCAAAAAGATTACAGTTCTTTAAATTCATAACATTGTGGAGTGAATCATGGAAGATAACGGGCTGAAAATTACAACTGGAAGCAATATTTCTGTATGTATTAACTTTTTTCTACGCATTTCATCGGGAGTACATTTTGGGATTTATATTTTGAGCTGTTTGACACCTGAATAACATTTTAACTTTAATTTTGAAGATGATGTTTTTATATATTTATATTGTACATGTGTATGTACACAGATATTAAAAATAGTTTATAGTAAGTACAAACTTGATCCTTCTTAAAAATTAGTTGTCATAGGAGATGTTATCAATTGTTTATTTTGAGCTAATAGTGTTATATACTTGTATTGTAGTCTAAAACTGTTTTTTTCTTTCCTGTTTAGATCTGTGGTTTTACCAGTGTAAAGAGCTCTTTGTGAGAAAGCATCCTCTACCAATGCAGATAGGTCCTCCTGTTTTTTTATGGCTTTAGACAGTTACCTTGAGAAGTTAAGTGATTTGCCCAGGATCATGCAATCTGTATGTGTCAGAGGTAGGACTTAACCCAGATTGTCATGACTCTTGAGGCCTGCTATCTCTCCATCATGCCACGTTGCCTCTTGCTGTCTGTAATAGAAATAGAAATAAAAATGCAATTTATGCTAACATAAATCATTCAAAAGAGACAATGTATATTTCAAACTTAGAACTTACGTTGTCTCACGCTAACGTTCAAAATGAGATTTCTCAAGTAGCCATGTTATCGTCATTTTAGAGCTGAAAGAGATTAAGGAGGTTCAGTTTTAAATTTTTCAATCTTCCTTGATATTAGGATTAAAAAAAAAGACAGTTGATAATAAACTATCTAAAGGAAGTTGTTTCTAGGAGAAGGTGGAGAACCTTTTGATTGTATGTATTACTGTGTGTGATTATCTAGGTATCAAAAGTTGAAGGAATCCTTGTTTGAGGGATGTGTGGAGAGGCTGAGACTTTTCTCTACTGAAGAAGACAGAAGTGGCTTTAGGAACTTGAATATCTCTCTCGATGGGCAGGGAGATGCCCTCTGCCCTTGTTACCTATAATAGCCCAAGAAGTTTCAGTTTTTCATTGGGATTTGAAAGAATCCTCTAATAGTCTCCTTTTCCTAAATGAAGTTCAGTAGAAGTTAAGTGACTAAGGTCCTTTTAACTAGATGATCCTTTTCAACAAATATATATTTCCAAGATTCCTGACTGGACAGAAACTTTTTAATGAAATAAAGAATAGTTTGGAGAGCAGATAGAAGGTTAGAAAGACAAAAGATCAAGAATGGCAATAACAGCAGAAATTAAACTGAGAATAAACTAAGGCATTGAAGTAGAAAATTCAGTGTTATAAGTCTGGAAAGAAATTATAGAGATTCCAAGATAGAAATAATAAGGATATTTTAAGTAACAGAAGTATAAAGAGGAGTTTTGCTTTTTCAGCTGTTTCTGTTTGTATAGTTTTTGCTGTCTTCAGTGCTGCCAAAGTGGATATTTTTTATTTTACTTTAGAAATTAAGTGAAGGCCAGCATAATCCTTTGTATAGCCTTGTAGATACTTTTGTGGCTCCTTTTTTTTTTTTTTTTTTTTTAAACAGCATGGGTACTTCATCCACTAATTCAGCTTGAAACCCCTTCAGACCTTTTATCTGTGATATTCTTGTCTGTGTTTTCCTGCAAGTCTCCACAGATGATCTACTGAGCAAGCTGGAGGTCTTCTTTAAATGTCTATAAGATAACAGCGTACCACTCAGGTCTTTTGTTTCTCTTTCATGCAGCAGTGACTAGCCCACCTTTTTTTAACTATCATTCATATTTTCATCAGTGTCTTATGCTTATTCTCATGTGGAAATTGTTGATAGCATGATACCAGCCATCTTTTCTTTGCTGTTCGGCTTATATGTAATTTTAATTTTTCAAGATTGTGATGCATGATTTGTAACTAACTGTATAGTGTCACTGAGAGAATATTGCTACTAAGAATAAAAATATAGGTGCTTTTGTAGTAGTGAGTAGTTTGAGATCACTGAAGGTACTATGTACTTTCTACCACTCAGTTTTATTTAATTCTAGGTTCAGTTTATAGAATGAATTCATATATGAGGGAGTTCCCATTCAGGTATAGATTGGGCTGAAATGACTTTTGAGGTCCATCTTACCTTTGAGAATGTATGGAGACTATCATTTGACAAGCAAAGACTTGCCATTATTTAGATAATAGTATATTTTAATATATTTAATTTTAATTTAATATTTAATTTTTTAAAATTTGGATAGATAGACACTTTTATTTGAGGATGAGATAACCAGTTTTCCAAATCTCTGGATGAGCCTCTTTCCCTTCTGAGACACTGGTAGTATAGACACAAAATTATTGTTTACATTTTGGCTGGCATAAGTTGTTACTTAGCATGGGTAAATGGCTGTTTGGTAACTATTTTAGCATATTAAGTAGCCTGTAAGATCCCTTAAAAATAGGGATTATGTATTTTTATATAGACTTTTTTTTATACTCTAACGGTCTGATGAGGACTATCTTACAAAGCTTAATGTGTATATCAAAAATGGCCTTCCTTACTTTAACTGTGAATTGATAGCAAAAATGAAAGGAAAAGAGGAAATAAATACAAATTGGAAAAAAAAAGCGCCCTGACTTAAGGGGCTGACCTTCTTTATTTAAAAAAAAAAAGAAATGACCATGATTGTAGGTGCATTGTGTCCTCAGGTGTACTTTAGAAACATAAAATTCTTTGAACAGATTTGAAATCAGTATTTGACATTTTCCAGGAGATTTAGATGCCTGTGCCAAAAGTAGGTTTCTGGCACCTACTTCTCTTTTATGTTACTCTAACACAGGAAATACCGGCCCAGTTTTCTGGACTTTTATAAAGCTTACTTCTAAGACTGCTAAAGTGGTAAACTGACATAG
This sequence comes from Bettongia penicillata ogilbyi, assembly GCA_023548195.1. Classification (NCBI taxonomy): domain Eukaryota; kingdom Metazoa; phylum Chordata; class Mammalia; order Diprotodontia; family Potoroidae; genus Bettongia; species Bettongia penicillata. The sequence continues at coordinate 2,209,919 of JAJHZJ010000779.1, read as the reverse complement.
TTGAAACAGTATTGGGCAAAGAAGATCTAACTTCTAATTCTTTCTCTTCCAGTAACTGTCTTTTAACATCTTTTTGCATCAGTTTGTTTATGTATATGATGAAAGTTTTCTAAAGTTTCTTCTACGTCTAAAATTATGTAATCCTTTCATTCTGTGTAAAGACTCTGGTCTTTACTGGTAGAGCTTTGAAACATGACTTGAGCATAAACAGAAGTGTTTGGTTCCATACCACAGGCCAGTTGCCTGGTACAAGAAACGTTTAATATTTACTTTTTCTTCTGCAATATGACGTTTCATTAAGTTCTTTTTTTCATTGATTCATACAGACTTTTCACCAGCATAAAAGTATTTGTCATTTACATATTCGTGGGGTTTTGCTAGGCACTGTACAGATCAAGTTGAAGAGATAGCTGTACTTTTTATCCCAAAAGCGTGTGGTAGTGAAAGCAATCTGAAGTTTGCAAAAGTTTTTAAATTATCAGTAGAAGCATAGTATGGTAGTAATTTAATTTCATACAGCAGTGATTCCCTTCCTTTACCCTTAGTAACATGCTTTACACACATGCTCCACACCAGTTGATAACAGATTGAAATTGAGGTTAAGAATTATGTTGGGGGTAGAAATAAACTTTTGTATAGAATATACTTGATATAAGTAGTAGTAACAAAGGAGGTGAAAAATATAAAGGTGAGTGTACAGAACAGTGAAAGGGGTAGTTGTTTAGGCAAAGTCTAAGTAAGACTCTGTTAATGCAGTGAGACAAGTTGGAATGGAATAATAGTCAAATCATACAACTAGGGCATCTCTGTTACTCTTCTGTGTTAGAGGAGTCAGGAGCATAAAAAACTTGGTAAAGAAGCAGTGCCATATATAACTAACTCATTTTTTCATTAGTTTTTAATGTATTTGTTTCTACCCTTTGCATTTTGGCTAATTATTTGCTGTTTTCTACATTTATATTTCAGGCACCTGAAGAAAAGGCAATGTCTGCCAACTTCAAGTACCTTTCTTTGGGAATCCTGGTCTTTCAGACTACCAGCTTGGTTCTTACTATGCGTTATTCAAGGACTTTACAAGAAGATGGACCTCGTTATTTGTCATCTACTGCAGTTGTGATTGCTGAATTTTTGAAGATCATTGCCTGCATTTTATTAGTCTACAAAGATAGCAGTAGGTATCTAATTTTGAGCTTAAGGATAACAGTGAGTTTATGTTTATGAATTATAAATGATGCTCCTATTTCTATTTCTCTCACTAGTTTATTATGTAGTTCTGTTGCAGTAGTTTCTTAGTACCATAGTAATTTTTTTTACTTTTTAGTATTTTCAATTTTATGAGAACAATTTTCTCTTAACTATGTAAGGTTTTTCTGCAAATTCAGTTAAGTTCAACTTTTACTGCATTCTGTGTCTAAAACACTATTCTAAACATTAAATGAAAAACAAAATCTAGATGAGACTTGGCCTTGCCTTCTCAAGGCTTATAGTTCAGTGGGAGGATATAAGACATATAGAAACAACCATTACCTTGTTAGATTCTAAGCCCCTCAAAGGCAGATGACTGTCTTATCTAAAATTTGTCTTTATCTCAGCATCTGGTGTAGTGTTCTTTATACATAAAGTCTTATAAATGTTTCTTATTTTATTGAATATGAAATTGTTCATGATGAATACATAAGAGATATAAACAAAATGCTATGTCATTACAGATTAGAAGGATCATAAAGAATTTCTTGGAAGAGGTGGCCATTTGAGTTGGATTTTAAAGCATGAGTAGGAATTCAGTGGAGTATGTTTGGATAGGAAGAGACAGTTCAGGCACAAAAAGGAGCATGAGGCATTTGATTTACAAGAGTGACAACTGGTATAGTGGATAAATTTGGAGTCATGGTGACCTACGTTTGGATCCTACCTCAGACACTTACTTGCTGGGGGACCTTGGTCAAGTCACTTTCCTTCTCTGGGCCTCAGTTTCCTTAACTGAAAAATGAGGATGTTGGACTCAATGACTTTTAAGGCCCTTTCCAGCCTTAAATCTGTAATTCTATGAAATAAGGAACTAGAGGGGAAGTAGTCCAGTTTGACTGAAGGAAAGTAGTTTGAGATAAGATTGGAAAGATCAGGCTTTAGTGTAAGATTGGGGAAGACCTTAGTGTAGGCCAAGGAATTTTAACTCTACTCAGAAGTCATGAAAAAACCATGAAAAGACATAGAGTAGAAGTAAGTCTAGGCAGTGTGTAGTATAATGGTAGGGCACAGTTTTGGAGTCAAGATACATGAGTCTTTTGGAATCTTGGCTTCCCACATTTGTCATTATATATGTCCTTGGGTAAAGCACTTAACCTTTCAACAACTCTGTTTCCTCATAAATAAAATTCATGTAGTTCTTTATGGCTTACTACATGCTAACAAAGTTGAAAGAAAACAATTTAAAGTGATATTTTTAATTTTGTTGTCATTGTTACACAAAAGGAGAATGCCTGGGAATGTTGTCATTATGGGCCAGGCTTGACTTAAGCCCTGAATTAGTTCAGGATCGAAATTCAATGAGACACTTGTTGCATATAAAATATTTAACAAATAGGACTTTTCGAATCATAAAAGTGATTAATAAGGATACAACATTAATTCGGGCTCCTTTTAGCCTCTGCATCTGCCTTGGTGGCAATGCATAATCCAATAAGTGTAATGACTGTCATTTCACTGGATATTATACCAAACCTAAGAATCCCTGACTTCTCATAGACTGAGATTTTTATATTTCAGGAAGCCACACCAATTGACTAATTCAAATCCTTGTCTTGTGGGCCAGTCATGTCTAATGCCAAGGATGGCCTCCTTGCTCATTAAAGGGAAATGAGCCCTCGCTACATAAAACAAATAAATAAATAAATGTGCCTCACTGCATTGTACCCCTTGGTGACAAGGTTCCACAGGTCCTTTAAGTAATCTTCCACAACGGTCCTATGACTGCTAAGCTCACAAGACCAGTAGGCCTGAGAGGCACATCATGAAAAGAGTTGGTTCTGCCTGTGAGTTTAGTATACATACATCTACTGTTCCATACTATCTTTTGCACTTATTATGTGCTTAATAAATGTTTGAATCATCCAGTGAATACAGCCACCCATTTGTTTTGTGTGCTACTGTAATTAGTGTAAACAAATAGAACTGTGGCTCAAGGGCTTTGGAGGTATTTAGGGGTTTGGAGAAAGGCACTGCTTACAGCTTCCTGTGACAGATTTCATCTAGATTAACTTAGAAGTTCCATGTTACCTCCTCGGAGAACACTTGTAGCTATGTTAAATACTAAAGGAAGGAGGATGAGAAAGCATCAGGCAGAAGTGTGTTGGATTTCCCTTCTCCCATGTACGTTTTCTCCTTTTCCCTGTAGCTTGTTTGGCATACGGGAGAGTGGGGGGGACCAGAGTGCAGACATCTTCAACTCTGAGCGCTTGTGTTTTAGAGGCCTCTTGCCTGGATTGTCCAGGTGATCAGGCCAAGACCAAGTGAGAAGTCTCTCAAATGTGCCTAGTTGTCTTATTTTGGGAAAGAGTCTGGGGTGGGATGAGTGGGTTTTTTTCTTTCAGTTTTGGTACAAGGAAGCTAGGAGACAGCAGCAAGATATTCCTTATAGTAATCCCTTCACCCCTTTTCCTCCACTAGGCAGACCATAATTTTCCTTGCTTTTGACTTCTGTGCCCCCTTTCTGGTTTTACAAGGGACTCTTTTCTGTTTTATTTTTCTTTGGGGGAATCCTATCTTGACTCTTCAGCCTTTAAAATATTGCTCCTAAAGCACCTAAAACCAAAACCAAATGAACGAATCAGTGTTATAGTTTTACCAAAAGATTTAACTGCAAATACAACAAATAAAATGAAAATAGGTTTTTTAAAAGATGAAGCATAATATATTGTCTTTTTTTAAAAAAGAATTTGTTTCTAATTTTCAACATTTAGTTACACAAGCTTTTGAGTTGTAAGTTTTCTCCATCTCTCCTTCCCTATCCCCTCCCAAAGGTGGCATATAATCTGTTGATAGACTCTGCTTATACATCTCATTAATTTTCACATTAGTCATAATTTAAAGAAGAATTAGAATCAATGGGATGAACCATGAGAAAAGAGAAACAAAACAAAAAGAGAAAGCAAATAATAGGTTTTGATTTGCATTCAGACTATAGTTCATCTTTCTCTGGATGTGGATAGCATTTTCCAGCATGAGCCTTTTGGAGATGTCTGAATACCTCTCATTGCTGAGAAGAGCTAAGTCTATCAAAGTCATCTCACAGCGTGACTGTAACTGTGTACAATGTTCTGGTTCTGCTCACTTTAGTTAGCATTAATCCATATATTGTCTTTATGGGACAAAGTAGAAGGGAATTAGATTTATGCCTCTGACTGCAATATTTTCTACTTTGTGATATTTAAGGAAAAGTACTAAAGGCTTTCTATGGTAAAAAAATTAACATTTTTCCAGTTGTTAGGAAGATTTTCCCTATTCTGATGATCCAACTGCATGTTCCATATATGGTTCATGGTATATAAATGTTCTTCATTATCAATACATGCTTTATAAGATGGAACCATAAATGATCACTAGGCCCACAGGCCTAAATGAGTTTTATAAGTAAACCTTTTCATACACATTGAAATTGTGACTGAAGACAGTACTATTTCCTTGTCTCTGGTTACTCATTCAATCAAGTGTGTATCACCTCTGGTATGAAACAGTTTACCAAAGCTAATTCATTCACTTCATTCAACAAATATATACTGAGCACCTACTATGTACAGGATACTTTGAGGCGGTGTAAAGATGAATGAGACATCTTTGTATAACCTCTCAGAGCAAACAGTCTAGAATAACTATACTACATAATATGTGAAAATAACCATATATGCATCAAAATGCTTTGGGAGTTTAGAGGAGAGAGACATTGTGTCTTTTTAAAACTATAATTTATTTATTTTTAGTTTTCAACATTCATTTCCATAAGACTTTGAATTTTAAATTTTCTCCTCTTCTCCTCTTCCCTTCCTAAGATGGTGTGCAGTCTGATATAGACTTTGTACATTCATATTACACATTTTCACATTAGTCATGATATAAAAAAGAATTAAAACTGATGGGAGGAACCATGAGAAAGAAGAAACAAAACAACAAATGAAAAGGAGAGCAAATAGTCTGCTTCCATCTGCTTTCAGACTCCACAGTTCTTTCTCTGGATGTTGATGGCATTTTCCATTGTGAGTCTTTTGGAGTTATGTTAAGGCCTTGCATTGCTGAGAAGAGCTAAGTCTATCAACGTCAGTCATTGCATAATATAACTGTGCTGTGTACATTGTTCTCATTCTGCTGAGCATTCAATCAGCATCAGTTCATATAAGTCTTTTTTGAAGTTCAACTACTCATCATTTCTTATGGCATGATAGTGTTCCATTCCATTCATATACCAGAACTTGTTCAGTCATTCCACAGTTGATGGACATCCCCTCAATTTCCAATTCTTTGCTACCACAAAAAGAACTGCTATAAATATTTTTGTATATGTGGGTCCTTCCCAGTTTTATGGTCTCTTTGGGATGCAGACCTAGATGGGATGCTGTGTCAAAATTACACAATTTCATAGGCCTTTGGGCATAATTCCAAATTGCTCTCCAGAATGGTTGGATTAGTTCACAACCTCACCAACAATGCATAATATTACAGTTTCCCCACATCTCCAACGTTTATCATTTTCTTGTTTTGTCATCTTAGCCAGTCTGATAGGTGTGATGTAGTACCTAGAGTTGTTTTGATTGCATTTCTCTTAGAGCATTTTTTCATATGACTATGGATAGCTTTAATTTCTTCATCTGAAAACTGCCTGTTCATGTCTTTTGACCATTTATCACTTGGGGAATGACTTGTAGAATTATAAATTTGACTCAATTCTCTATATATTTTAGAAATGAGGCCTTCCTTTATCAGAGACATTGGCTGTAAAAATTGTTTCCCATCTAATCTTGACTACATTGGCTTTGTATAAAAACTTTTCAGCAATGTAATATAATCAATATCATCCATTTTGCTTTTCATGTTTCTCTATCTCTTGTTTGGTCAGAAATTCTTCTCTTCTCCATAGATCTGACAGGTAAACAATTCCTTGCTCCTCTAGTTTGTTTCTAATATGTGTTCTTATATCTAAATCATGTGCCCATTTTGACTTTATCTTGGTATAAGGTTTAAGATGTTGATCCATGCCTAGTTTCTGCCATGCTACTTTCTAGTTTTCCCAGCAGTTCTTATCCCAGAAGTTGGAGTCTTTGGATTTATTAAGTAGTAGATTACTGAAGTCATTGAATTGTTGTGTCTTGTGTACCTAACCTATTCCATTGATCCACCACTCTATTACTTAGCCAGTACCAAGTAGTTTTGATGATTGTTGCTTTATAATACAATTTAAGATGTGGTACAGTTAGGCCACCTTGAGAGATTGTATCTTGCTGCGAAACTGAGGTAAACTTCATGAAGAAAATAGTATTTAAGCCAGACTTTGCATGATGGCTCACATTTCAGTTGGTACAGCTAGGGGTTGACCGTCTAAGCAAAGGATGTCAGGGTGAGCAAAGTCATAACGGTGGGAAAGTGTGGGGACTGTATTGTAGGGAATATGAGAGGGAGTAAAGTGAAAGAAGAGTGGAACTATAGAAGGGGCCAAGTTAGGAAGAATTTTAAATGCCAAACAGAAGAATGCTTTCGTTGTGGAGGTTAATGGGGAGACATTAAAATGTATTGAGTAAGGGACTGACATGGTCAGATCTATACTTTAGAAAAAACACTTTAGCAGCTTAGTAGAGGATGGCTTACAGTGATGAGAGACTTTAAGACCATAGGAAGATGATTGCAGTAGTCCAGGTGAGTGGGTAATGAGGACAGCAATTATAAGTGGAGAAGAGGGGATGTTTAGGAGAGATGTTGTAAAGGTAGGGATACCAAGACTTGATAACAAATTGTATATGTGGGGTGTGTGAGAGGGAGGAGTTGAGGGTGATCCTGAGGTTTTGACCCTAAATGACTCAAAGGGTAGTGGCGCTGTCAAAAATAATAAAATATTGAAGTTCAGAAGAGTTAAGGAGTTTAGGGGAAAGATTATATGTTTTCTTTTGGACAGGCCAAGACTAAGGAGTCTTTAGATCATACTTTTCAAGAAGTCCATAAGGCAGCTGATGATGGTAAATGGTTGGGGGAGTCTAAGGCCGAATATATACATCTGTGAGCAGGGAAGCAGAAAAATGGGAATGAATTTTTACAACTAATGTCTGGGATAAAGGCCTCACTTCTAAAATACATAGAGAACTGAATCAAATTTACAAGAATACAAATTATTCCCCAGTTGATAAATGGTCAAAGGATATGAACAGGCAGTTTTCAGAAGAAGAAATTAAAGCTTTCTATAGTTATATGAAAAAATGCTCCCAATCACTATTGATTAGAGAGATACAAATCAAAACGACTCTGAGGTACCATTATTAAGGTACACTTATCAGATTGACTAACGTGACAAAATGAGAAGATGGTAAATGTTGGAGAAGATGTGGGAGAGTTAGAACACTAATTCATTGTTGGTGGAGTTGTGAGCTGATCCAACCATTCTGGAAAACAATTTGGAACTATGTGCACAGGGTTATAAAAATGTGCATACCCTTTGACCCAGCAATATCACTTCTAGGGCTATATCCCAAAGAGATCATAAAAATGGGAAAAGGTCCCACATGTACAAAAATATTTCTAGCAGCAGCTCTTTTTCTGGTGGCCAAGAGCTGGAAATTGAGGGAATGCCCATCAATTGGGTAATGGCTGAACAAGTTGTGGTATATGAATGTAATGGAATACTGTTTTGCTGTAAGAAATGATGAACAGGTGGACTTCAGAAAAGCCTGGAAAGACTTATATGAACTGATGCTGAGTAAAATGAGCAGAACCAGGAGAACATCATTACACACAGTAACCACCACAGTGTGTGAGGACTGTTTCAGATAGGCTTAGCCCTTCACAGCAATGCAAGGACCTAAAACATTCCCAAAGGACTCTTGATGCAAAATGTCATCCACATCCAGAGAAAGAACACAGAATGAAGCAGACTATTTTCTCTTTTGTTAGGTTGTTATATTTAGTTTTACTCATGATTTCTTCCATTCGTTTCAGTTCTTCTATGCAATATGACTAATGTGAAAATGTGTTTAATGTATGTTTAGAACCCATATAAGATTACATACCATCTTGGGAAGGGAGGGGGAGAAAATTTAAAACATATGGAAGTGATTACTGAAAATTGATATCCCACACCAAATATTCATACAGACTCTCTGTGCCCAACCTGTGGTAGAGCATTCTGAGCTCATAACAGCCACAGTTGGACACACTGAAATTTCACTTTACAATGGTAATGTCATTTTGGTCCTCTTCAAAGACGAAGGACAACAACCAACCAACCATTGAGAACTGAAAACATAAATTAATATAAAAACATAAAGAATATATACATCTGTGAATCATTTACATAGTGATGTTAATTGAACCTTGGGAGATGATTAGATCACCAAGTGAGATGGTATACAGCAGACTTCTGCAGCCTATGGCCCTCAGGTTAAATCTGGTCCCTTACCTGATTTTTAGTAGCCAGTGAACTATGAATGGTTTTTAGATCATGAAATAAAGTTTTATCTTATTTTAAAATGTAAAATCATTCTTAACCTACTGTCTGTGCACAAACAGGTGGCAGGTTGGATTTATCTCATAGATGATAGTTTGTTGACCCATGGTAGAGAGGGAAAATTGAAGAGATCCTAGGAGAGAGATTTGGGGAACACTTACGCTTATTGGCCATGGATGAATAACCAGCAAAAAAGACAGAGAAGAAAAAAATATCAGACTGATAGTAGAACCAAGAGAGAGAAGTGTCTTGGGAACTCAAGGAAGAGACCTATGTTGCAGAGAGGTCAAGAAGGATAAGGATTCAGAAAAAGCTTAGGTTGCACAATTAAAAGATCATTAGTAATTTTGTGGAGAGTGGTTTCTATTGAATAATGAAGTTGAAAGCCAAATTGCTTATAGATGCTTTAGACGAATTGAAGTGAGCACATCTAGTATAGATAGCCTTCTCAAGAAGTTTTAGATGTGAAAGGCAGGATAGAGATAGGATAGCTAGTGGGGTTTTTTCCCTTTTCTTTTTTTCCTTAAACAGATTTAAGAGACAAGGGTATGTTGATAGACAGATTGAAGGAGGGAGTTGATAAATCTCGGGAGAGATTAAAGGTAAGAGAGAGACTGGCAAAGATAGTCTTCTGGAGAACATCCTAGGGGATGCGATGAAAGATACATGTCGAGGGCTTGGTCTTGGCAAAGAGAAGGACCGCCTCATGTCAGAGATCTGAGTAAAGGAGGAAACAGTGGGTGAAGCTGTCTTGAGTGGTACACTCGGGATGTGGATGAGGAGGCTAGAAAGAGCAACTCTCAGAAATTGGCCTAGATATTTTAGGTGAAATATGAGGTGAGACTCAGCTGAGAGGGTTGGAGGAAGGGTGCTATGGGGAACTTGCAGAAAGTTTTGGAGCAGTTGCTATGGACAGCAAGAAGCAAATAGATTAGGGTGGAGTAGATTAGATAACAAGTGTGCCCTCCAGCATGGGTAGGTGTAACCCTTGATTGGGATGTGTCAAGGCTTCATTGGTGATAAGAAAAAAAGGGACCTGAGAGAAGAGAGTGATATGAAGTTCATTTCTTTCACAAAGGAGTCACGATGAGGAATGGAGTAGAAGGTTACCCATATAGGGGTGTTAGCCTGGAAAAAACTGAAGGAGGAAATGGAGGTATTGGTGAAGACTTAAGAACCAATTATGGGTCATAAGACAGAGGCAAAGATGGAATGATGAAAGGTTATGATATAATAAAGTAATTTTGGAATTTTTGAACATGGAAGTGAAACACTAGTGGGTAGTGGCAAAATCAAGGGTTAAGGTACAACAGAGGAATAAGTCATGGCAGTTGAGTAGATTGAGAAGCTGGGAAGTTAGTATTTAAGAGAGCATAAATATGTTGAGATCCCTTTGGTATCAGGGCAGGAGTTAGAATAGAGAGAAAGCTGTTTTCCAGATACTGGACTCATTGAGGAAGGAAGGAGAATATCTTAGATGCCATTAAAATCAAGATTGGCTGATAAATTTGTACACTGTGACCATCTCCCGAGTGATGGTAATGGATTATAGAGGGAAAGTCTGCACATGGGGGTGGGGAGGAAGAACTATTCCAACTTCTTCACTACAGTCAGTGAGTTGAGTATAAAAGAAGGTTTAGCTGATGGCTATAGAAAGAGTGGTTAAGGGATCAGTGTCAGGAGGAGGGAACTAAGTCCCAAGTGAGTGCCAGAAAGTAAGAGTGAGAAACTCTTTAAGATGGAAGTAAGTTTGTTAATTATGAAGTAGACATTCTAGAAGGGAGGTCTAAGTGGAATACTGGGATTTGGGGGTGCAGAAGGAGGTAAGTTTGAAGTTCATGTGAGTGAATAGGTAGTTGGGGATGAGGAAAGAAGCTTGTACTTTGGCAACTCAGAATCATTAGACTGAGGAAAGTGTAAGGGGATTGGAGTAGGCTCACTATTGAGGAATGAAACTAGGCAGAATGTCAGTGGTTCCGGAGAGATCCATTAAGTGAAGTATGTGGTTAGATTGTTCAGTGTCCTGTCAGATCCAGCCTTGTGGCAGGTGGTTATGTGTCTTGTGTACTGAGAAAGGACATTAGGGAGTCCTTTGGCAGCTGTGGTTCCAAGTCTGGTTTAGAGAAAGTCCTAGAGGATAGTAGATGGAGGAGGTTCTTGTCCCAGGTCAGGGTAGCACTGGAGAAAGCCTAGTAGGCTACAAAAGCCAGGAAATAGATGATGGGGTCTTATCCTAGCAGTACTCAGTGTTGAAGATGGGTCAGACCCAGGGGACAGGTGGCAGGTCCTGGCTGGAGAGAGAGCCTTGGGGCAATATGAGAAAACTAAGACCATGAGAGGTTGTGATTTGCTGTGAGTGAAGTTACTTATGTTGCTCTTTTTTTTTATGTATTTTCCCCCCTAGAATGCAGTCTTCGGGCATTGAATAGAGTGTTACATGATGAAATTCTGAACAAGCCTATGGAAACACTTAAGCTTGCTATTCCATCAGGGATATACACTCTTCAGAATAATTTACTCTATGTAGCATTATCAAACCTAGATGCAGCTACTTACCAGGTACTTGAGAAAAATGTTTCTTATAGTGCTTTTAAAAAGTGACAATAACAACAATAATAATAAAACCTGTTCTCTTTTTTTTCAGGTTACTTACCAATTAAAAATTCTTACAACGGCACTGTTTTCTGTGTCCATGCTTAGTAAAAAATTAGGTTTGTACCAGTGGCTGTCTCTAGTGATCTTAATGGCAGGTGTCACTTTTGTACAGGTAAATCACTTGAAATGTTTATCTTCCATGTTCATTGTAGTTTTTAAAAATAATTGTGAATGAATACTGTGTGATCTTCATTTGTTTATGTGACTATTTTCCCATTACATCAAATCAAATATTTATTGAGCTTGACTTTTGATGAGTATAACCTTAGGCAGATCATTTAACTTCTCTGGGCTTCATTTTCTTCACCTGTAAGTGAGGGGATTGAATTATATGATTTGTATGGTCTCTTTCATATCTATATATTTGAGCTTTTGAACTAGTTTTTTGGAGGTAATTGGAATTAAGTGACTTGCTCAGAGTCACACAGCTACTAAGTGTTTTAAGGCTAGATCTGAACCCATTTCTTCCTGACTCCAGGGCTTTGTGCCACCTAACTGCCCCTAGATTTTGAGATTCTTGAGAGCAGCAAATGTGCTTTAAACTTCTGCATACTCAGTCGTAAACATTTATTAAGTGCCTACTCTGTGCCAGGTGCTGTGCTAAGTGCTAGGGATATAAATACAAAAAACAACAGCCTCTGCCCTTAAGGAGTTTATAATCTGATGAGAGGAGATAGCACAAAAAGGGGATGGGGATAGGGAGGAGGGAAGGTATGTGGAGGTGGGGGATATGATGGAGAAGTCCATAGGTGTATAGCTGAGTGGGAAATGAATAGATGGCTAGGCTGGGCTTCCTTCTTACAGGTTCTGGGAGGTCTCTACCCTCCATTTGGAGGTGTCATGGGGCAGAGAGTACTGATATTGTGTGAGTATCAAAGGATGATGTGTTCCACAATATTTTGTAGTATTTAGGCAAATGCTGGAAAAGACTTAAAAATTAGGACTTGTAATTCATATCAGTGATCAAACTTTAATTCTCAGTCTTTGATCATTGTAGCACCAACTATCCGATATTCATAGAGCCTACAGCAGCTTTCAATGTGCTGGTGTAATTTTGAGTTGCAAAATATAACAGCCTCTCCACATGGAAGACAGAACCAAAACATTTATTTAAACACCAGAAAGCCAAATCTATCATAGCAAGAAAGAAATCTGTACACAATGACAATGCAAGAGGAACCACCATTTCCAAGCCTTCCCCCTGCTAGGGCCTTCCCACAGACGAACACTCACAGTTCATTGCTTGCTTCCTTTTTCTCCCTCAGGTCTAACTGCTGTGACCAATTTCCTTTTAGCTCTGCTTCACCCTTCCTGCTCTACCCATTCAGCAAGCACCTCCTACCACAGACTCATGTGACTCAGGCTTCCATGTGATTCAGGCAGGTGACATGGGCCTATTAATGGATGGAGAAGAGCTTCCCATTAAGCAAAAATACATCAATAATAACAGATATATGTACTTGAGTTCTACATGATATTGTGGAAGTTCTTATCCTTAAGATTATTACAACCTACTTCACAGAACCATAGATTTTAAGCAAAAAAAGATCTTGGAAATAATATTATGTAGCCTCATTTTGTAAGTGAGGGAACTGAATCAGTTTATGCCTTGCCTGAAGTCAAATATAGGTAGCAAGCAGCAGAGCATGTAGTTGAGAGGAAAAGTCCTAAATGTATGAAAAAGTTAAGTAGCAATCAGAGACCTATCAGTTCAAGACAGGAGTAGAAGAGATATACTTGGTAAATTCCTAGTATGAGATAAGGGCTTAGTAAATATTTTTTCCTACTTTTAAATGAGTAGTTCAGATAGAGTAAGTACTGTTGGAGTTCAGAGGAGGTCATTTTTGACTAGTATGTCCAGGATTCATGAATGATAGGTAATTTGACATAAGTAGAATTTTTACAGTTGGAAAGGAGAGAAGGACATTGCAGGAAGAGGGTATTAGTGTGAATAAAAGCATATAGATAGAAATCTATGAGAGATATGGGTACATCAGTTTGACTGTAGCAGAGAGTCATTGTTGAGAAGTAGTGGGAAATAAAGGTGGAAAATCTAGATTGGGGTAAGGTTGTTAAGAGCTTTGATGCCTCCATAAGGTTTTAGATTTTCTAGGCAATACAGAACCATAGGATAATTGAATGCTTTGACCAGGGGAGTGGCATGCTCTGAATGGGGTTTTAACAAAATTAATATGATAGTGATATTCAATATGAACTAGAACAGAGAAGCCAATTAATAGGTAGCTGGAATTTCCAGGTATAAAGTGATAAGTGCTTGAACAAGTGTGGTAGTATAATGAGAATTGAAAGGAAGAAATGGTAATGATGTGTAATGAAGGAAGAATCGACAGGACTTGGTGACTGTTTTGGATGTGAAGGAAGTCACTTTGGTGTGATCATCTATAATGCTTCTGATTTAAAAAGATAACACATGAGGAACCTTGATATGTAAGGAAACTAATAGGGTGTGTGTGTGTCTGTCTGTCTGTGTCTGTATGTATGTGTGTGTGTATGTGTTACTAGGTTATGATGGGCTTTGAATGTCAAACAAGATTTTATATTTGATTGTAGAGGTGATAGGAAGCCACTGGGGTTTATTGAAAAGGCAGGTATCATGCACAGACCTACGTAAGGTAGTAGGTGCTGATGAAAGGAAAAGACGTCCTTAGATTTTGAAACCCGGGAAATACTGATGAAAGTAGGGAAATCAGAAGAAATTTTATTTTAGAGAGTATGTGAAGTAGTGAAACTCAAAGTAATAGGACTACTGATGGGATTAGAGACCTCCATAGTAAGTCAGATGTAACCTACATGCCACATTATATATGCCCAACAGTTGTACTTAGCATGGTAGCCCCATTTATCCAACTTGTGTTCTTTGTTTCTAGCATTGCATTATTCCACCCTATTGCCATTCCTCACTGCTGTCTTTCCTGTTACTCTTTCGGGTTCTGGTGTTACTGGCTTCCTTCTGTTGTCTTTGGAATTTTGCAGTTCTTCCATGTTCATTTCTGCATTGACACAGGTAGTAGAGGGATACTGTAAGGAAGAAATGGTGATGACATTCAGTAAGGGATATTGTAAACATTAAGTCACATCTATTGTCATTACACTTGCACAGTTTTTACTTGCTCTGATCTGATGTGATCATCTGTGGTGACAGACTTAAAGAAAGAAATTTCATGTGCCAGGCACTGCATTAAGTATAGGAAATGGAAAGAGAGGTAAAAGACAGTTCCTATTTTCAAGGAGCTCACAGTCTAATGGGGGAGACAGTGCACAAACTACTATGTAGAAGTGAGCTGTCTGCAGGATAAATCAGAAATAATCAGCAGAGGGAAGTCACCATAACAAAGAGGGATTGGAAAGGGCTTCCTGTAAAAAAGGAGACTTAAGAAGCCAGGAAGCAAATCATTCCAGGCATGGGAGATAGCCAGTGGAAATACCTTAGATTTAGGAGATAGAGTATCTTGTTCAAGGAATAGTAAGGAGGCCAGTATCATTGGATCAGGGAACATGTAGAGGAGGAATAAAAATATATAAGAAAATTAGAAAGGTAGGAGTGGGGAGAGAAGCTTAGTTATGAAAGGTTTTAGTGCCAAATAAGATTTTTATATTTGATTCTAGAGGTGATAGGAAGCCTTCGATATTTATTGAACAGGAAGACAACATTGTCAGACCCGTGCTTTAGATCATTTTGACAGCTGAGTAAAGAGTGGAATGGTGTCAGGAAAAACTTGTCTAGGGGAAGAACAACTAACACAATGTTGGAAATAATCCAGGTGTGAGATGATGAGGCCTTGCTCCAGGGCGTGGGCAGTGTCAGAGGAGACAAAGGAGCATGTACAAAAGATGTTACTAGGGCAAAATAGACACACCTTGTCAGCAGATCAGATAAGAGGATGAAAGAGAGTGAGGACCTGAGGATGACACTTGGTTTTGAATCTGGGTAACTGGGAGGATGGTGGTACTCTCAACAGGCTTCTATAGGAAGCCTTTCCGAACTCCTCTTAATCCTAATGCCTTCCATTTCTTCACTACACCCTATTCAGTCTGGATATAGCTTGTTTGTACCAATTTGTTTTTTTGTTGTCTCCCTCATTAATGAGCTCTTTGAGAGTGGGGACTATCTTTTGCCTTTTTTTATATCCCCAGAGCTTAGCACAGTGCTTGGCACATAGTAACCACTTAATAAGTGATTACTGACTGATGAACCTGACAGGAATTAGAAAGTTTGGAAGAGAGCATTTGGAGAAAAAGATAATCAATTTAGTTTTGGACATGATGAGTTTAAGATGTTTACAGGACCTCCAATTTAAGATGCCTGATAGGCAGTTGGAGATTTAATACTGGAGGTCAGCAGAGAAATTAAGGCTAGATAAGTAATTGAAACATCATCAGTAGGAGAGTTAATGAGCTCACCAAATTAAGTAGTATAGAGGGAGAAGAAAAAAGGGCCCAGGACTGAGTCCTGGCGGATATGCATTGTGAATGGGCATGACCTGACTGAAGTTCCAGCAGAAGTATTTGAGGAGTGTTCAGATTAGGTATGAGGAAAGCTAAGAGGGAATAGTGTAACAAAAACCTAAAGAAAAGGAACTATCAATAAGAAGGTGATAGCAATGTCTAAAGCTATGGAGAGGCCACAAAGGATGACAGCTGAGGGAAGGCCATTATTCTGGCAATTAAGGGATCATTAGCAACTCGGGAGAAAGAAGTTTCAGTTGAATGATGAGGTCAGAAGCTAGACTATGGAATTAAGAAGAGAATGAGAGGAAAAGGGAGTGGGGGTACTGAGTGTAGACAGCCTTCTCCAGAAGTTTAGCCGTAAGAGTAAGGAGAGAGATGAGACGATAGATACCGGTGATAGACGGATCAAGTGTAACGCAGGTTTTTGGGGATTTCAAGGGGGTTTTATTGTTGTTCAGTCACATCTGACTCTTCATGATCCCATTTGGAATACTAGAGTGTTTTGCCATTTCTTCTCCAGCTCGTTTTACAGATGAGGGAACAGGCAAACAGATTTCAGTGACTTGCCAGGGTTACAGAGTAAGTGTCTGAGGCCAAATTTGAACTCAGGAAGATGAGTCTTCCTGATTTCAAACCCAGCACTCTTATCACTATGCCACCTAGCTGCCCCCTAAGGTAGTTGCTTGAGTTATGTAAGAGAGCTGAAACTTGACATACTAATCAAGCTTATGTAGAACTCGAATTTATTTTTACTTTGTTTTTGGATTTTGGGGAGTGATAATGAATTTTTATCTTAAGATTTAAGAGTTTAAGTGTACAGCATGAAAAATATCACACACATTTAACCTCCAAATTTTGTTCTGATTTTATTTAGTGGCCCTCAGATTCTCAAGAATCATCCTCTAAGGAACTCTCTGCGGGCTCTCAGTTTGTAGGTCTGATGGCAGTTCTTACAGCTTGTTTTTCAAGTGGCTTTGCAGGAGTTTATTTTGAGAAAATTTTAAAAGAAACCAAACAATCTGTGTGGATTAGAAATATTCAACTTGGTAAGTCTTTGGTATGCATTTTTAATGTGCTTTTGAGAAAATTGTTTTATTATATGTAAAGAATCACCATCTACAAAAATATCTATATAATCATATCTAGCTTAGGGTTTCCTACATAATTTTGCAGTAATTTTTATGCTTTATCACTTTACCAGAACATAAATTCTTGATATCCCAGAGTAGAGTTCTTGCATCAGTTACCCATTTAAGACATTATTCCTGTGGAACTAACTGTACTTGATAATATTTCTTCCAGAACCAATTAACTATATTTTAACACAGTGTATTTTAAAATTAATGTGCCATTATTATAAGGAAAGCTCTCTCCTTTTCTGTTTCCCTTCCTTTCCTCTGCCTATCTGTTTTTCCCCTCCTTCCACACTTTTTTTTTCTTTAGATAATACATTTTACAAGAAATATAGCTTGCCTTGTTATTCAGATGTAGGCATGCAAAGAATCAACTTTTTATATTTTGCAGATTACTTTTGCTCTGGAGGGATGAAATGCTTAAAGAAGAAAGTAGTTAGAAGTTAAGTAATATGATAAAAGCACGTTTAATCTTTGTTTAAAAAACCTCATACTTAATTTTCAAAGTACTTTGACCCTTTTAGAGAACAAGTTCTGAAGAGCTGTGAAACTGGAGGCAAGTTGTTTGTTTGTTTTTTAAAATGAAGGGGCGTTCCATGCATTGAGCATGCAATACCACTACTAGGTCTGTATCCCAAAGAGATAAAAAATAAAAGGAAAAGGACCTGTGTGTGCAAAAATATTTATAGCAGCTCTTTTTGTAATGGCAAAGAATTGGACATTGAAGGGATGTCTATCAGTAGGGGAATGGCTGAACAAGTTGTATATGGTTATGATGGAATGCTATTGTGCTTTAAGAAGTAATGAATAGGATACTCAGAAAAAACTGGAAAGAATTACATGAATTGATGCAAAGTGAAGTGAGCAGAACAAGGAGAACATTCAGTAACAGAAATATTGTATGATGATCTACTGTGAATAACTTAACTATTCTCAGCAATATAATGATCTAAGACAATTCTGTAGGACTTGTGATGAAAAGTGCTGTCCATCTCCAGAGAAGGAACTGGTAGAGCCTGAATGCAGACCAAAGATACTTTTTTTTACTTTTCCTTATTTTTCTTGTTACCTTTTTTTGGTCTGTTTTCTTTCACAGAATGACTTACATGGAAATGTGTTTTGCATGGCTACACATGTATAATCTATGTTAAATTGCCTTCTTAATGAGGAGGGGAGGAGAAGGAGGGATTCTGGAACTCAAAATTTTGGTGAGGGGAAAGAATGTTACAATTGTTTTTACATGTAATTGGGAAAAGTTAAAATATTAAATAAGAAAAACATGAAGGGTTGTTAAGGAACAGTTAGTTATATTTAGATTTATAGTAAAAGTCAGACAAATTCCAGTTTCAGAAAGCAAAAAAAAGTTCAGAGAGGAGGGGTCTGGTTTTACATCCCACTCTAATCTCTTTCCTGACCTCCTGTTCTGGGGCATTTTATCTGGATGCCCCATTTGTGTTTTAAACTCAACTTAACCAAATGCAAATTCATCATCTCTGCGCCTTGTGCCCTTGTCCTCTTTTCAGACTTCACTGTTTCTATGGAGGGGATATAATCTCATGACCCAGTTTCACAATCTTGGAGTCAACCATCATTTTTCTTTTTTTTTCTTATCTCCCATATCCAGCACTTTTCCAATTCTGGTTTTGTTTTTTAGCCTTTCTTTCTTACGCTATTGTTGTCATCTTTTGGTTGGTCTCTATTCTTCCAGTATTCCTCCTCCAGTCCCTTTTCTATATAGGTGTCAAACGCCTAGGTTTCACTGTGTGACTCCTACTCAGTGGTTCCCTATTGCTTCTAGGATAACATACAGATTACTCTGTCTGGCATTTAAAGCCATCCACATTTTGCCTCCAGCCTCTCTTTTTAGACATTATTTTTTACTTTTCCACATCATAAATTCTACATTTCAGCCAAATTGGGCTACTAAGGTGAACTTGACATTCCATTTCCTGACTTTGTTCATTTGCCCAGCCTGCTTTCCATGCTTGGAATGCACTCTTCATTTTTGCTCCCAACAATTCATGAGGAGGTATTGTAACCATGTACTACCTCCTTCATGAAACTTTTCTTATCTTCCCTGTTACAGCTTTCTGTCTTCTCAGATTACTTTGCATTGTGCTTGTGTACATGTTATTTCCTTCAAAATGTAAATTACCTGAAGTCAGGGACAGTTTAATATTTTTTGTATTTATCATCACCATTTAGCACTGTACATTGCATATTATAAAATGTTTGTTGAATTGTATTGTTGAAGAGAGAATATTCATTCTCAGAGAAATGAATATTTAAGATTTCTTTAGATATATGTTAAGGCTTTCAAATCTATCTTAGATTTTATTGCAAAAATTGATCAGAAGTCATTCCTTACAAGCTCAGACAGGTTCCATAGTCAAGCCCATTGGTTCTCTTAATTATTTTTTAAATGATAATCTGCTCTTGATGGCAGCTTCTCCAAAGCTGAGAAAATAGATAGCGAGTTTTATTTGTTTTATTCATTTAGCTAACTCTCTGTTTTTGATTGTCATTCCAGTAGTTTTCCTACCGTTAATCTAGACATGAGCAAAGTTCTAAAGAGACAGTATTGTCACAAATGGTCAGATTTCCTAGTCCTTTCCCGATTTAGCCCCTGAGTGCTGCCAGGATTAATTATTGTCTCACACTGGAGTTAGTTTTAACCTTGTGCTCTCTTGACTATGTGCCTTTTACCAATGAACTTCCTAGATAGTTTGGGCTATTTTTATCCTCTCATTCTCTAATTCTGTTTAGATTTTATTAGATGTTGATCTCAACAGAGAGTAAATAGTTTTCCCCCTTCACAGAGCTTTCTAACCAAGATTGATCTTGTACTTACTTTTGAAGGAAATAAGGGGTAGGTGTCTAGATAGGGAGGAGATCTTTTTGTTATGTACCACTTAACTCTATCTTATTTTGTCTTTGTATACCAAGTATCTGGCACTTAGTAAGTGCTCCATAAATGCTGACTGAACTGAATTGAAAATTGCTATATATTTTGTTAACGAAGTCATGAAATAACATGAAAAAGGAAAAAATAAACAGTTCTTTGACAGGTTGGTATTAAAGCTGTACAAAACAAGTGATTGGACTTTTCTCTTAACTTTTTAAGGTTCTTTTGGGAGCATATTCGGATTAATGGGTGTTTACATTTATGATGGAGAATTAGTATCAAAGAATGGATTTTTTCAGGGATATAACAAACTGACCTGGATAGTTGTTGTTCTTCAGGTAAAGCATTTAAAATACTATATTTGCATAGAATAAGAATCTGTTTGTTTGAAGGTCTCAGAGCAAACTCTGATATTAAAGTTATTCCTCTCAACGTCCATCATAGTATCTATATCTGCTTTCTAAAAGGAAGTTCGGAGTTAAAATGGAATGGAATTCAGTGTCCTAAATTATAGCAGAAACTTGAGAATGAACATCAGTGCTGATTTGGAAGGAAAATGATTGAATAAGAAGGGAAGGAGAAGTACTGGAAGGGTGGTGCAAGAAGAGAGTGAAAGATCTGAATGATACTCCCAGTTTTTTAACAAGTCAAAAACATCAGAATCCAGGAGAAAATCCTGAGGAAGCTTTCTGTTTCCTGAACTGGATAGTTCTCAGTTTCTCATCAAAGTTTCAGTTTAGTTTCATCATCAAAAATATATTTTAGTATAGGTGGAAATTGATCATGATTAGAACGTTATTTCATAAATATTTCAGTAGGATGATTTAGAATAAAGTTCTGACCAAGACTGGGAAATTTAAAAATGGAAGAAATTATACCTCCCACTTAATAGTATAGCTGTATCTTAAACCTCTTTGTTTCTGTTTTAAAATTGAAGATCCAGCCTTCCAAGAATAACATAACATCAATAATTAACATCCCTTGGAATTGGGAATTAGCATTAACTTCATATTCCCGATATACCCAGAACATTCTGTCATAAACTGTACCCATTGAGTGAATGTGGTTACATGGCACTCACTGTTTCATGCAGAACATGCAGTAGTCCTGCTTGGGAAGATTTTATTTTAAGTCAAGCCCTGAATGGATATTTTTCCCGCTGGGGTTTGTGTATACATGTACCATGATGAAAATAGAAGCTTACAAACTGATTATGGTATAGCTGTAGATGTGCCTAGTATAGTTTTTTCTTTTTGACTTTTTAACAAGTCATATTGTAGAATAGTGGTCCTTATTTTGAAGCTCATGGGGGAACTGTGTTGGTATTCAAACCTAGGATGTGTTTAAAGCTTCATGTTATCACATATTGCTGTGTATTCTTGTCTGTATCAAATAATAAACATATATATGTGAAATTATATCTACCTGATTTATATAAACTCTTTACATTCATTATCTTATTTGATCTCTATAGCAATCCTTTGAAGTAGGTGTAAAAAATAACATTGAATCCATTTGACAGATTAAGAAATTGAGACTTGGGTTAAATGCTTTGGTTAACATGACATAGCTAATAAGTGGTGGTGGTGGGAATAGAATGAAAGGGTTTTTTTAAGTTTTATTGATACTTTTTTTTAATCACCAAATTTCTCAATAACTTACCCTGTATAACAAGTATAATTCAACAAAGCAAAGGAAACTGTCCCATTAATTGCTTGATAGTGTGTGCAATCATTCCCCACACATGGCCTGAATAGAACCAAAATGTTCTTTCTCTGATCTCTAAGGTTCTTCCAACTACAGTACAACTGTTTATTCATTCAGCAGGTATTTATTAAAGCCAACAAGGTGCAAGCCAGTGTTACATGTTGTGGGAAATACGGAGATGAGGACGGCATTATCCTTTTTCTGAAGAAGCTTATAATCTAGTAGGGGAGATGAAGTGTACACTAGTAGTTATAACCTTAAATGGAATGTATTAAGTCCTGTGGAATGATTTGGAACCTTAGAAGGAAGCAGTCACTTCTGTTTTGGCGTTGAGGATTAGAGAGTTCTAGAGGAAGGTAGTATTAAGAGGCAGCATGAGAGGCAGTAATAATATAGAAATTTATACATCACTTTAAGGATTGTACAGTGCTTTACAGATAATACCTATTCCTTTTAGCCACCCTGTGAGGCAAGTACTACAGGTATTATTATCCCCATTTTATAGACAAGGAAACTAAAAGCTCACAGAAGTTGCTCCTTGCCCTTGGTCCCTCAGCTAGTAAGTTTCAGTGGTGGGATTTGGATTCAAAATTGGTGGATAAGAAGGATGGAAAGAGGTTAAAGCTAGCTCATATATAGAACCTAGGGTTAGCTTAGGAATTACCACTGAATTCTAGGCATTGGAGAGCCATTGGAATTTTTTTTTAACAAAAGTAAGAGAGCTGTGCTTAAAGAAATTAATTGGCATCAGAACTATATGTTACAGTAGAAGATGGATTAGGAGGCTGATGCCAGGTGGCATAAAGAGAGTAACATTGCAAATAGCAAGAAAAAGGCATTGCAGAGAGAGTATAGATAGGACTTTGGTGATTAATTGTATTTGAGGAAAAAAGGGAGACTCAAGAGATAGCATTTAAGTTTTTAGCCTGGATTGTTGGGATAATAACAGCTGGTATTTATTTACTGCTTAAATGTTTGCAAAGAATCTTAAATACATTATCTAATTTGAGATAATGATAATGCTTTTTACAGAAATAGAGGGAATAGTTTCAGAGAGAAAAGGTCAATTTTGGACCTACTGAGTTTGAACTATAGGCAAGACTTAAAGTAGAAATATTTAGTAGATAAAAGAATGGAAATACAGATCATGGGGTTTTAGTTTTCTTTTTTTGGGGGGGGAGCAGTCATTTATATAAAAGTGACAGCTATAACCTTAAGAGTAGATGAAACATCAAAAATCAAATAAAAATATTTTGTGGAAGCTAAGGAGACTTATTATGGCCCTTGTAATTTTGAGTAACTCAATGTCTTTTCAGTAAGAGAACATCTAGATTTGTTTGCCAATTCTTAGAGAGCATAGCTTATTTAATGCCTGTCTATGGATTTCTGGACTAACTTGCTGAAAGCTCTTCCATGGCTCCTGGAGCCCTTCTAAATATCTTAAAGATACCTTCAGGGAATTTCACTTTTGAAATGAAATTAGAAATATAGATAGCAGTTTCAAGAGAAAATTTTCAGAGCACTGAGAAAAATTGTGATTGTTATTAAAGATTTTTGTCTGCCCCTGCAATGTGAAGAAAAACCATGTAATTTGAATCCCCAGCTGTGTATGATATTTATCAAGTCTTTCTGGGAGCCAGGTACATGAGGCACAAATTAGAAAAACTTCTACCTGTGGCTTATTCTTATTGGATGATGATTCCAAGAAAGACATTTAGTTGAAAATAGGTCCAAATTGGGCTATTACATAATGCTACAGAATAAGCGAGAGCTACATGGTGAAATAGATTCATGCTGTACCTGGAGTCAGGAAGACCCAAGGTCAAATCTTGTCTCAACTACTTACTAGCTGTATGACATTGAGCAAGTCACTTAACCCTGTTTGTCTCAGTTTCATTATCTGTTACCTTTGCCAAGGAAACCCCAAATGGGGTCACAAAAAGTCGAACACAACTGAAACAACTGAACAAAAACAACAGAATAACAATTATTTAGAAATATAAAAAGAAACGAGAACTCAGAAAATAAATGGTGATGGTTGAATCAATGAAGATGGATATGTAGGTTGAATGTAAAAATTATGGAGAACATTATGTCAATAGCTTTGAAGAAAAGAATTGAGTATAATACTCAAAGAATGTAGCACTTACAAGAGAGTAGAAAGATGGAGATGTTAAAAGCCAAACTTCATGCAGATGATGACTTAAATTGGCTATATCATAGCCAAATGTACAGTGTACTTCAATTTTTTAATTTAGATTAGAATGTATGTTTATGAATTCCTATACAGATAAATTTACTTTTTATTCTAATTCAGGAAGATACCCAGTGCTTCTCATGTCTCCCTTTCAAGCCCAGATAGAGTTCAAGCCTCATGTAATGCATAAACATAAATTCAGATTCTTACATCTAAAGGAATTTCTACCCTAAAAAATGCACAGGCAAAGAGGAGCCAGAGATTATTTCAGAAGACATAAACTACAGTAGGATGGAGTTGAAGGTGAAATTTGTAAAATTCTTACTTTTTTTCTATGTATATGAGTTTTCCTTTCATCCCTTTCAGGCACTGGACATTCTCACCCAAGAGACTCCATCCATATTTAGGAAGATACCAGAAAAGTTATTCTTCTGTACAGGTGGTTGAAGGAGAGCAGATTTCTAAGGGGGAAGTCTGTTAAGATGGGCAGGGAAATTTCCCAGGGATTTTGCCATCCAGAGTAGGAGAGTTGCTGTGGTATGTCTTGACGCCTAGGTGTAGCCTCCATAGGTGCTACAAGGAAATGGTCAAATAAAGGACTTAGAAGATTTTTGTTTAAAGTAGAGAGCAGCCAGAATGATGAAAGGCTCCAAGAGCATGCCATTGAGGCTTGGTTGAAGACACTCCAGGTGGTTAGCCTAGAGAAGACTCAGGGGCTTTGAGAGCTATCACATGGGAAGAGGAATTAGAATTGTTGCATAACTATGCAAAGGGTGGAAGTTTGAGAAAGATAATTTTAGGTGTAGAGTGGGCAGCTGAGAAAGGTCATTTTAGGCTGGGGGTAAGAAAAATTCTCTGACAGTTGCACTTTTCTGAAAGTATAGTGGATTGCTTTTAAGGGGGTGGGTTCCCTCTACTGGAGGTCTTAAAGCGAAGACTGGATGATCATTTTTCTGGTTTGTTTAGGAGATTCTTGTTCTGGTGTAAGTGGAATTAGCTGGCTTATAAGGACTTGGTCTGAGATTTTGTCATATCAAAATAGAGAGTAGAAAAAGAAGAGAAAGCCTTCTACTTCTTCAAGTAGATTGAGGAAGGAGAGCCTATGAAAGAGATGGAAAAGAATCAGTTCCAGAGGTAGGAAGAAAACTAAGAGAGAACAGTAACTTAGAAACCAAGAGAAAAATTTTAGGCTAGTCATGACTTCAGAAAACTGAATGTAGAGGGGTGCCTCCTGCCTCTTGGCAAAGAAGCAATAGCTGAGAGGTGAAGAATGAGGCACACGTTTTCAGATGTGGCTTGTGAGTTATTTGTTTTACTCTATTTTTTTTTTTTTTAAGTCATTTTGGAGGGCTTTGTCAAAACAGTGAGAGAGACTTAGTGGGAGGTGGCAGAGATGAACAAAGAAAAAGAAAATAGTAAATAAATACAGAGAAGAAAACAAGTTCAGAAGGAGACCTAAACAGGGAAATTTTGTTTCTACCTAGTTAAATTTAATATACACTTTAAAAATTAGGAAATTGTATTTGTTGATTACCTTGGAATCAATAATGTATGAATACATTCATAATAAAAAAGAAAGTTTTTAAAAAGAGAATAGTTTCCAGGAGACAATATGGCACAGTGTCAAAGACTGTAAGAGTGAATGGTATTGGATTTGGTATCATGGGGTACTTGGAGTATGCGTTTTTAGTAGAGTCAGAGGTGAAGACAGATTTCTAAGTGTTGATCAACTCTCCTTTAAAACACCACTAGAAATACTTCGTTAATCAAGTTATATTTATCTATATCAAGGTATCCATGTTTTTTTTTGAACAGGGACCATATGTACAAGCCACATGAATTTTGATTTCAGCAATTTTATGAAAGAATATTTTTACAGAGCCAGATAGATTTAATTATTTGGCCAGACTTTGACCATACAGTAAATTGCAGGCGATTAGGCCCTGCTGGCCTATTAGATAAACACATTATACTGAGTACCTTGGGCTGCATTTGTTTTATATCTATTTCTGAGTCTGTAAGTCCACTTGATTACTGAGAGCACCATGCTATTGAGAACCAGGTTGTACATTCTATGTACAAGAGTATGTATGAATCTGCTAAAATTCTTTAATTACTGTTAGAAAAAATAACCACTGTTAAATCACCAGTGTTATCTTTATTTATAAAGGATAGCATATTAATGAATGCTCTTAATAGTAGGTAAATGGAAAAACTAATTGTTTTAAAATTTTTCCTATCCCCTAGGCAATACTAGTTAGATAAGCTATAGCTAATGACTAATTGACTAAGGAAAAAAAAATAAGAATTCTGTTCAAAATACTGCTAAAGTTCTAGTACAAAGAACTGCCATGAACTATTGTCCAGAAATTTTCATTTATCATAAGATCAGAGGTTAGAGTTAGAAGCAGCCTTAAATACCATCTAGTTCTTCAGTCCAACTTATTTCATAGATAGGTGAACTAAGACTCAGCTGAGGTTCAGTGACTTGCACAAGGTATCAAACAAAGGTCATGAGTTACTGAGCTGAGATTTGAACCTGGGTTCTCTGCCTCCAAATCCAGGATTTTTTCTGTTGCAATAATAATAGCAGCTAATGTTTATATACTTCTTTAAAATGTATTTACAAAGCTCTTCACATATATTGTTTCCTTTAATCCTGATACTTATCCTGTAGCTGCTATTAGGATCTCCTCTCTACAAAAACCAGATTAAATGACTTTCCCAAGCATGGCTAGTACATGTGTGAGGCAGGAGTTCAGAGTTTCCAGACTCCAAAACAATTCTCCAAGCATTATACCCTCTACAGTAATGTGTGTCTGTATGGTTTTTAAGATATTTATTGAAAAAATTGCAGACTAGTTGTATCAGATATTGTTTGAAACAAGTTGTCTGTTGATTGACTAATTTTGTTTCTAAAGAGGTTTTTTTTTCCCATTGTAATTAATCTTCTGTTATGGGATTTAAAATCCTATAACTCTCAATCCTAAAATTTATATTGAGTTAAAAAGAAAATACTGCAGAGAAGTTGAGAGAATTCCCTTATTTTGGAGTTGTTTGCAAGGGTGGATGAAATAATCACTTTTCTCTCTCTAAAAGTAGCCTTTTTTTTTCAACTTTTTGCAGGCACTTGGAGGCCTTGTCATAGCTGCTGTTATTAAGTATGCAGATAATATTTTAAAAGGATTTGCAACATCTTTGTCTATAATATTATCAACACTAATCTCCTATTTTTGGCTGCAAGATTTTGTTCCAACCAGGTAAATGAATCATTTTTCAACATTGAGATATGCTTTACTAGTAAAATGAATGTATTTTAGTAAAGTAAGATAAGATGTTACACTAGAAGCTATATATGAGGTCAGTATATAGGAGTGAGATTACTTTGTGCTATACACTGCTCAGTATTTGTTAAGTGGAAAAGAAATAGAAAACACTGTTTCTACCTTTAAGAAACTCATTGCAGTATAGTTGGGGACCAAAATTAACACATATTAAAGAAGCAATTAAATGACAAACTGTGTAGTACTTTCCACTCATTAATTTGACAGAAATAAATATAAAGGATATTATCCAAAGTTGGTAGACCTGTAGTGAGCTTCTACCCCATATATTCCTGATAGTTATATATATATATTGGTTATATATATAGTTATATAAATTGTATAATGTTTTTGGATACAGCCTGATATTATCATACATACCAAATTAACAAGCATTTATCAAGTGCTTACTATGTGCTAGTCATTGTGCTAAACTCTGGGGATATATATATATATGTAGGCTAAACACAAAAGTAAAGACAGCCTCTATCCTCAAAGAAATTGCATTCTAATAGGGAAGACCACACATAAAAGGAAGAGCTGAAAAATGAAGGTGAAAGAGTAGAGGAGAGGTCCTCTGCAAAGATGTGGTGGAGAAAGAAATCCAGAGTCTCGAACAAAAGCCCAGAGAGGAATGAAATACATAAATGAATTATCACACTATATCTTTGATATAATTCCACTATTGAGAATATGCCCAAAGGAAATACTTCAACAATTAAATGTTTCACATGTGCAAAAAATTGTTCCACTATTACAACAAAAAATTGGAAACAACTCATTCCCAATAAGAAAATGGTTAAATAAATTATATAACATGTTATTTCAATAAAGTAGTATATTGTTGTTAAACTAAAAACTATTGGAAATATAGTTATGAAAAAAGAACTTGAAAGGAATAAATTATCATATAATCATAAGAATTAAAAGACTACTTTTTGTTTATGGCATTGTTTAAATGTGGTTTTTATCATAAATTGAATTATACATACCGTAAGCACTGAAATAAAAATTTACCTGTAACATTTTAAGAATCACAAAAAACTTAAGAGATTGTGCTTAGGTATCTTTTTTGAAAAGCATGCAAATTTAGTACAATATACTGAAGTTACCATTTGAAAGTTTTGCTTTTTGTATTTAGTTATAATTTTGTCAGTTAAGTGTGGTTGAATACACTTGAAAATTTGAGTGTAATGAGTTATGAAAGTTATAGAAATGTTAGACTTCAGTTCAATTCCCTCTTTTTTAAAATGTCTTTTCTAGCTTAGTCATTTTGCTTATTAATGAAAAATGTTTTAAAATTCTGATTTTTGAGATCTTCATACAAATTCTCCACTGACTTTAATGGAATAGCTACATATCTAAAAAGAAGTGAGTTATTAAATGAATTTCAGGTTTTTGAATCATTGCTCTTAATTGACATAAATTTTTATTCATATTTTTGGGGGCGATTCTGATCCTAGGTCAATTAAATGTCCAACATTTATCACATATTTGAAGGAAATTGATAGTTTTATTATAAAATAGCAATAATTAATTAATTCCATTAAAGTAACTAATTAAGTAATTCCATTAAAATTCTAATTGGATGCTTTCATTATGGCAGAATATAAGCCTGGGTCCTCAGAGTTATGATAGGTTTTACCAAACTGAAAAGGCTTCAAGTGCAGGACTGGTAATAGCCTAAATGTTTTTCTTCCTGGACCAGACTAGTTAATTGAAGAGTGGTGTATCACCAGAGGCTTGACCAAGACATAATTATTTTTTGTCTTTAGTTAAAGACTTAGGTGGGGGAAGTGATTTTTTAAAATTTGTTTTTTGTTGTTTTTTTTAATGAACTTGAAAAGCACCAACAAACATGATTGTTTTCTTGTAAAAAACAAAAACGTTAGCATATGATATGCTGAATCTGTTTTAAAACAGACACCTAGGTTATTAATTACTTATCTCTTTATATGATAGTGAAAACATCCATGATTTTCCCCCTAGACTTTTGATATATCCCCCCTCCCCTATTTCAAACATCTTGAAAACTGATCCTGTACCACTCTGAAAAATGGTGCCAAATCCAGCATAGATGTTCTGTATGTCTACCTTTTTGTGGTCCAGCAATTTTATCATCTTTGTATTCCTTTCTGAAGGTAATCTGCAGATTCTTTTAATTGGTATTTTATTTTCTATATTCAGAAATTCTGGGTAGTTTTCTGGGATTATTTCTTGAATTATAGTGTTTAGATTTTTTGATGTTGTTACGCTCTTCTGGGAGACTAGTAATGTATATAGAGATCATGTAGTTTTTTAGCGTGAGTGCTTTCAGGCTTCTCTTCTTCCAGGTTAGCCTTCGTTTAAATATATATGTATTCCCAGTTAATTGTCCTTTCTTTCACTTCTTTGGAGACACTCACTACCATGAATTCAAGTTTTTGATTCTTTTAACTTTGCTATGTAGGCTATAAATTTTGCAGCTTTTGTTCCCTTTAACTTCTTTCAAGATTCTGATTTCATCTCCTTACACATTCAAAAATATCCTGCTATTGTTCTGTGCTCTCTTGGGAATTCACAGGGTCTTCAGACAGTTTGCAGTTCTTTAGGTATCCTGGTGACCATATTCCCTTTTGTTCTGATATCTTCTCTATTGATTTATCTGCTCTAGGTTCTTGACTGAATTCTTTCTCCTTAAATCTTTGGTAATTTTAGGCTTGTTTCCTTATATTCTGCTTTTGCTAGCTTTCTGATATTTTCCCTTTTGATGACAGGTTTGCCCCTAGGAGCTGCATGTCAAAGTTGTCTTAGCATCCTTTCACATTGGATAATGACTTTTCACCAGCTTTAGTCCCCTGTGGGGACAGATTTGGTTCCAGTCAGATATCAGTCTCTTTTCCTTCAGGCCTGGTACGGCCTACACACATTGGCAACCTGCTCCATTTCCCTCTTGTTCTTTAGTTTCCTAGTTGAGTGCTGCTCCTCCAAGCAGAGTACACACTTGCTTTCTTATGCTCCATTCCCTTCCCCCCATCTCCCACCCTCTTTCTACAAGAGGGAAGACCTCTTGTAACATAATGATGGAATGAAAGCCTAGTCAGGATGTGCTAGCAGAGATTGTGGCACAGTAATAGTAGTACTTGTAAGGCAATTGCTAAGTAGATTCCGGAGCACAAAATGGTGGGTCTGGTTCTATACCATGATAAGGGTGTGGGGGCTGGTGGCCCAATGGGGGTACTGACCAAATGATACAGATTAGCATTCTCTGCTGTTAATTCATTAGGCAATTAGCTTGTTAAACTTTTTTGTATCTTAGCTTGTGGAGACAGGTGTAATTGCATTAACTCTTCTTAGACAGAATTCCTATTTGGGGGAGTTTTTGAAAGTTAGAAAATGTCTAGTCCTCCATCTTACAGATCACTGCTTTTTTCTTTCAATACCATTTTTATTTTCTCATGTAGCAAATTCTTCTACATGCATAAATAATCTCATCCCATTCCATCTTGTCTAACACTTTGCCCTCTGTAATCCCCACTCTTTCATTTACTTCAGATCTCTTCTACTTTACTGGCTGCTTCCCTATTGAAAGCAAACATAGCCATGTCACCCTTATCCTCAAAAAACCCTTCACTTGATCCATACATTCTGTCCTTCCTCCCACTATCTATCATTCCACATGTCTCTTTAATTCCCTGAAAAGGCTGTTTATAATAGGTGCCTCCATTTCCTTTACTCTCACTCTCTTCTTAACTCTTTGCAGTGTGACTAATTTACTTCATCATTCAACTGAATCAGCTCTCTCCAAGGTTGAACATCCTCTTCTTCTTTGATACTCTCTTCTCTCTAGGTTTTTGTGAACGTTTGGTATTGTGGTTTTCCTTCTATTTATCTGACTGCTCCTTCTCAGTCTCCTTTGCTGGGTCATCATCCAGGTCACACCCACTAACCATGGGTATTTCTCATGGTTATGTTTTAGGTTCTCTTCTTCCTCTATACTTGATTTGTTGATCCCATCAACTCTCATGGATTCAATTGTCATCCCAATGTTGATGATTCTTTTTTTTAAATTATATTTATATTAAGTTTTCAACATTCATTTGCACAAAATTTGAGTTCCAAATTTTCTCCCCATCTCTCCCCTCTCCCCACCCCAAAATGCCAAGCATTCTGATTACCCCTACCACCAATATGCTCTCCCTTCCCTTATCCCCATCTTCTCTTTTGTCCTGTAGGGTAAGATAAATTTCTGTACCCCATTACCTGTCTTTCTTATTTCCCAGTTAGTTGTATGCAAGAACAATACTCAACAGTTGTTCCTAAAAACTTTGAGTTCCAACTTCTCTTCCTTCCTCCCTCCCTACCTATCCCCATTGGGAAGGCATGTAATTCAATATAAGCTATATATGTGTAGTTTTGCAAATTACTTCCATAATGGAAGTTCTGTGAAGTTATGTAAGACTAATTATATTTCCCTCCATCCTATTTCTGCCCCCCATTTCTTCTATTCTCTCTTTTGACCTTGACCCTCCCCAAGAGTGTTGACATCTAACTGCTCCCTCTTCCCATTGCCCTCTCTTCTATCATCCTCCCACCCTGCTTATCCCCTTCTCTCCCACTTTCCTGTATTGTAAGATAGGTTTTCATGCCAACATGAGTGTGTATTTTATTCCTTCCTTGAGTCAAATGTGGTGAGAGTAAGCTTCATGTTTTCCTTCCCCCCTTTTTCCCTCCCTTGAAAAGTCTTTTTCTTGCATCTTTTATGAGATAATTTGCCTCATTCCATTTCTCCCTTTTTCCTTCCAATATATTCCTCTCTCACCCCTTAATTTTATTCTTTTAGATATGATAGATATTTATCTGTCTATATTAGATAGAGATATCTATATCTATATTAGATATAGATATTTCAACTCAACCTGTGCTCTTTGTCTCTCTATGTGTGTATATGTGGGTATAATCCCACCAACTACCTGGTACTGAGAAAAGTTTCAAGAGTTACAAATACTGTCTTTCCATGTAGGAATGTAAACAGTTCAATTTTAGTAACTCCCTTATCATTTCTTTTTCCTATTTACCTTTTCATGCTTCTCTTGATCCTTGTTTTTGAAAGTCAGATTTTCTTTTCAGCTCTGGTCTTTTCATCAAAAATAGTTGAAAGTCCTCTATTTGATTGAAAAACCATTTTTTTTTCCTGAAGTATTATACTCAGTTTGGTTGGGTGGTGATTCTTGGTTTGAGTCCTAGTTCCTTTGACTTCTGGAATATCATATTCTAAGCCCTTAATGTAGAAGCTGCTAGATCTTGTGTTATCCTGATTGTATTTCCACAATACTGGAATTGTTTCTTTCTAGCTGCATGCAATAGTTTCTCCTTGACCTGGGAACTCTGGAATTTGGCCACAATGTTCCTAGGAGTTTCTCTTTTTGGATCTCTTTCAGGAGGTGATCAGTGGATTCTTTCAATATTTTGCCCCTTGGTTCTAGAACATCAGGGTAGTTTTCCTTGAGAATTTCATGAAAGATGATGTCTAGGCTCCTTTTTTGGTCATGGCTTTCAGGTAGTCCCATAATTTTTAAATTATCTCTCCTGGATCTATTTTCCAGATCAGTTGTTTTTCCAATGGGATATTTCACATTATCTTCCATTTTTTCATTCTTTTGATTTTGTTTTGTGATTTCTTGGTTTCTCATAAAATCATTAGCCTCCATCTGTTCCATTCTAATTTTTAAAGAACTATTTTCTTCAGTGAGCTTTTGAACTTCCTTTTCCATTTGGCTAAGTCTGCTTTTTAAAGCATTCATCTCCTCATTTACTTTTTGAAACTCTTTTGCCAATTGAGTTAGCCTATTTTTCAAGGTGTTATTTTCTTCAGCATTTTTTGGGGGGGTTTCCTTTAGCAAGGTGTTGACCTGCTTTTCCTGCTTTTCTTGCATCTCTCTCATTTCTCTTCCCAATTTTTCCTCCACCTCTCTTACTTGATTTTCAAAGTACTTTTTGAGTTCTTCCATAGCCTGAGACCATTGAATGTTTATTTTGGGTGTTTGTGATACAGAAGCCTTGACTTTTACCTCTTTCCTTGATGGTAAGCATTGTTCTTCCTCATCTGAAAGGAAGGGAGAAGATACATGTTCACCAAGAAAGTAACCTTCTATAGTCTTATTTTTTCCCCCTTTTTTGGGCATTTTCCCAACCAGCTACTTGACTTTTGGGTCCTTTGTCAAGAGTAGGGTGTACTCTGGGGATCTGTAAGATCTCAGTTTCTCCAAGGTGGCACAATCAGGTGTGTACCTTCCTCTGGGAGCAACCAGAAACTTGTGCCCAGAATCTGCGAGTAGTAAAGTGTCCTCTCCACAACCACCTGGCCTTCAGTTCCACCAAGCCAGCACTGGGGGCTGACATTCAGATAAGCTGCTCAGTTCCCCCAGGGGCTTTAGGCTGGGGTAGGGCTGCAATTCAGTGTGAGATAAAGATCAGCTGCTCAACTGCCCCCGGAACATTAGGTGGCTCAGGGCCTCCACAGAATGCTGAGGTACAGATCAGCTAGTCAGTTCCCCCAGCGGCTTTACAATCCAGCAATGAATGTGGGCTGCTGTGGGAACTGCCGCCCATTCGACCTTTGCTGCCCCAGCCTGAGGCCAGAGCTATAGGAAGACCCTGCTCCTTTCTTGGCCAGCTGAAAAAACCCTCTCACTGAACTTTGGCACCTGTGGGTTGAGGGATCTGCAAACCTAGCTGGGGATTCCACCCCTCAGGCCTGCTCAGGTCCTCTTCCTAGCACCCTGCCCCGAGGCCAAGGCTAGGCTGGGCTCTGCTCCGAGTCCAGTGCAACAGACCTTGCCTGTTGGCCTTTCTGATCATCCTGGGCTGGAAGTCTCCTCCACTCCGTTGTTCTGTGACTTCTGCTGCTCTAGAATTTGTTGACAGTCTTTCTTTACAGGTATTTTATGGGCTGTGGGAGAAGAGCTAGTGTATTTGTATCTTTCTACTCCGCCATCTGGGCTCCCAATCCTGCTGCTGATTCTTAAAAATACTTATCTAGCCCTAATCTCTCTGCTGCTCTTCATCAGAAATGCTCGAAAATCCTTTATCTCGTTAAGTGTCTTTTTTTTTGCCCCTGAAGAATTATACTGTGTTTTGCTAGGTAGGTGATTCTTGATTGTATTCCTAGCTCCTTTGCCCACCAGAATATCATCTTCCAAGTTCCTCTGATACTTAATCTAGAAGTTGTTAAATTTTATGTAATCCTGACTGTGGCTCCATGATACTTAATTGTTTCTTTTTGGGTGCTTGCAATATTTTCTCCTTGATCTGGCAACTGTGGAGTTTGACTATAATATTAATATAATAATACTAATATATTAATATATATTAATGTAATATTAATTTGGGGATCTCTTTTCAAAGGTGATCAGTATATTCTTTCCATTTCTGTTTTATTCCTTGTTTCTAGAATATCAGCAGTTTTTCTTGACAATTTCTTGAAAGATGCTGTCTAGGTTTTTTTTTTTTTGATCCTGGCGAGTCAAATAATTTTTAAATTATCACTCCTGGATCTATTTTCTAGGTCAGTTGTTCTTCCAATGAAATATTTCACATTGTCTTCTATATTTTTTTCATTCCTTAATTTTGTTTTACTGTTTCTTGATTTCTTTATTTTTTTTTTTTTGAGGCGGGGGAAGACAAGGCAATCAGGGTTAAGGCAATTGCCCAAGGTCATATAGCTAATAATTGTCAAGTGTTTGAGATCAGATTTGAACTCAGGTCCCTGTGATTCTAGAGCCAGTGCTGTATTAACTGCACCACCTAGCTGCCCCTTGTGTTTTGATTTCTAATTAAGTCATTAGCTTCAATTTGCTCCTAATTTTGAAGGAATTATTTTCTTCAGTGAGCTTTTGGATCTCCATTTCCATTTGACCAATCCTGCTTTTTCAGACATTCTTCTCCTCATTGGTTTTTTGGACTTCTTTTGCCATTTGGGTTAGTCCCATGTTTAAGGTGTTATTTTCTTCAGTGTTTTTTTGAGTCTCCCTTAGCAAGCTGTTGACTTGATTTTTATGATTTTCTTGTATCACTCTGACTTCTTCCCAATTTTTCCTCTACCTCTCTTACTTGATTTAAAAAATATTCTTGGAAATGGAGCACACTTCTGTCTTTCACTCTCAGTCTTAAGGTTATCTGTGGTCCTAATACTCCTTCCCATCTTTTTCAATGTTTATTTTGGATGTTTGTGATACAGAAGCCTTGAGTTTTATGTCTTTCCCTGATGGTAAGCATTGTTTTTTCTCATCTGAAAGGATGGGAGAAGATATCTGTTCACCAAGAAAGTCTTTCATGGAAACTACTTCTTCACTTCTTCCAAGTCACAGGGCCAGGAGGAAGGCTGGACATTATTCTTCCTTCCTTCTTTCATTTTTAGATCATTCTTATATACTGTCCTTAATGATCTTTCAACTTTTTAGGTCTTTCAGTTCATATTCATCACGTTATTTATTGAGCTTCAGGTTATTCTTTTACCTTTCTCAGCGTCTTTGGTGGATATCTTCTTAATATAATGTCAACTTTCTGATATTCTGGGCAGTTTTGTTTGTGTGTTTGTATCTCTAGTGCCTAGCCACATAACAGGCCCTTAATAAATATTTGTGGAGGGGCAGCTAGATGGTGAAGTAGATAGAATACTGGCCCTGGAGTCAGGAAGACCTGAGTTCAAATGCATCTTCAGACACTTGACACTTAATAATTTTTGACCCTGGGCAAGTCGCTTAACCCTAATTGCCATGCTAAATAAATAAATTCACAAAACAATATTTGTTGAATTGAATATTAACAGTTGGCTCATGGTCTTCATCTCCCTATATCCTATTGTCATCATTCAGAATGTCATAATTTGTCTTTATGAAACTACTAACATCATCTCAAATTTATACCACTCCCCAGGTCTCGAAGTCTGAATTCTATTTTCTAATCATAGCTTCCTATCTTTTCAACATTTACTCTTTCTCATTCACATGCAGCCTACTCTAGTATCTTATTCTACCCCTCATCTCTCAGTCCATGGTACTCTTTCTGGCTTCAGTTGCCTCCAAATCCAACCTTGAGTACATGATCTGCCATTTAATATTTCACTAACTACTACCCTAGAGTCCCTTGCCTATTGATTTTCTATTCCTGATGTGTGAATCCTAACACCTGCATAACCGCTATTATCCAGTTTCAGGCTTAACTCAGGGCTGCTGAACATCCTTGGAAAATATCACAAAACTGAGCATAGTTCACCCACCACAAATTTTTATATAACCATAGCCGGTCCTTGTTCTTAGTCCTTAATGACACTCTGTCTCATTCCCCACATTCAGTCCCAGAATTTCTCTTCTCTCTCCTCCATGTTCTCAGTTCATCCCCACTCTCCACACTTAATGGTACTTCACTTAACCTCATGTTTTACTGAGGAGGTTGAAACCATACATGGTGAACTCCTTAGTTTCCTTTCCCACACTCATTCCTTGAAACTGCTTAACCTCATTACCATTTGTCAAAATTGTCTTTGGCCAAAAAGAAAAGGCGTATCTTTAATTCCTCAATAAGATTATTCCTTCTAATTCAATTCCCTAGATATTTATTAGAGGCTTGCTATGTGCCAGGCACTGTGCTAAGTACTGGAGATGTAAAAAGAAGCAAAAGACAATCTGTGCCCTCAAGGAACTCACAGTCTAATGGGAGAGAAAACCTGTAAAGAAATAGATGCAAAGTAATCCATAGACAGGAAATAATGAATGAAAAGAGGGAAAGTACTAGAATTAAGAGGGATTAGGGAAGGTTTCATGTAGAAAGTGGGATTTTAGGTAAGTCTTAAAGGAAACTAGGGAGGACAGT
Organism: Bettongia penicillata ogilbyi; assembly: GCA_023548195.1. Taxonomy (NCBI): domain Eukaryota; kingdom Metazoa; phylum Chordata; class Mammalia; order Diprotodontia; family Potoroidae; genus Bettongia; species Bettongia penicillata. The sequence continues at coordinate 2,172,979 of JAJHZJ010000779.1, read as the reverse complement.
AGTCAGTGGATGAGAGAGAATGTTCCACACAAAGGAGGAGTATTATCCTCTAAATAATACCCTATGTCCTTTTCCCTCTTTCTGCCTCCAAAAGCACTTTGCCTGAGCATCCCTCCTCTCACTGGTATCTTCAATCTTTCTTTTCGTTTGTGAATCTATACAAAAGTGGTGATGGTATTTATGCAGAAACTTGATTTTAGTTCCTGGTTCTATTATATTCATTTATTATATTTCTTTCAGCAAATCACTGATTTCAAAAAACCTCATTATCACCCGGTATAGCCCCTTCACTAAAGGAGTAAAATGAAATGAAGAATAGTTACATAAGTTGTGCAAAGTCACATCAATGGGAAATAGGAGAAACATAATTAGAACTCAGGTCCTCTTACTCCATATCTACTGGTCTTTGCACTACATTAAACTGTCACAACATCTCACAACTGGTTCATTTGTAAGAGGAATTTGTGTAAGACGATCTCTTGTGTTTCTTCGTGTCTAAAGTCATATGATTAGCATTAACTATATTGAGCAATTACAGATGAATGGGTGACTATCAAGTTTATTGTCCATTTGTGTTTAAAGTATGTTTAATGCAAAATGTATTTGATTAAATATTTTGTAGAAAATTCTTGCTGTCCTCAAAAAGAAGTAAAAATCACCATCAGTCTTTCTTTTCATTTTCTCTGTAGACATAAAGTCAGTAGCCCAACTAACTCACCATTGACTTCCATTTTTCTAGTTAAAACCAGATCTTGATTTTACTTCTCCAGCAGATAGAAATTATTTTCGAGCACTTTGAATACAAGAAAAGAAAAGTCTGGTACTTAGTTTAAGGGTAGGGGGGTTAATGAGTTTATCAATCAGTTATCCCATTCCACTTAAAATATGTAATAAGATGAACATCTTAATCAGATGAAAACACACCTTAATGAACCGATTAAAGATGTTAGACTAAATGAGTAAAAAATCTTTGAAAGAATGAACTCGAGTGAAGGTGTGATAGGATTTCTGTTCTGATTGGTTGAATACAGTCTTTTTTTTTTTTCCACTGGCTCCTTATTTGTTGACAACCTAAGTCTCCCCAGTCCTAAAAACAAAGCCTTGACCTTCTACTCTATTCATCTTTCCTTTCTCTTTCTTCCCTTTACTTCAAAGCTTAGTAATTTCAACATTTATTACATACCTCTTATTTACCATTATGGTGCTAAGTACTAGAGAATGCAATGGTAAACTTACAGTTTTTTGAGGAGAGATGACCTGTACACAGATAATTGTGATTCAGCAAAGGAGACACTGAAGGTGCTTCAGGCAAATTTGAGAAGAGAACACGCATGACTGAGAAGATTGGTGAAGACTTCGTGGAGGAGCCGGGAACAAAGCTTGTAGGGAGAGAGGGGTTTCTGAGGGCGTGAATGAGAAAAGAACATGTTCAGTCCTGGCATCTGCAAGAATGCATGGGTAATAGCAGGTGATAGGATAACGTGAGAAAACAGCAGTTGTGAATGGAAGTAATACTGGACTCATAAGTAGGAGTTAGATTATGTGGCCCTTAAATGCCAAACCTAAGGAATTGTTTCTTTCTTTCTATGGGTATTGGGGGCTCATTTAAGTTTTTAAAGCATGAATGACCTGTTCAAGGCCTTGGAAAAGTTATCTGTATTTAATGCCTCTCTTCTTAATTTCCCATGTGTCCATCATATTTTTCAGTCTGCATTTTGCCCTTGCCACTACTAAAATTATTCTTTAAAAAGTTACAAAGGACCTCCCAGTCATCAAATCCAATGGGCTTTTTTCATTCTTTAACCTTAATCAATCACTCCCTCTTATATGATTTATTATTCCTTTGGCTTCAGAGATACCACACTAACTTGATTTTCTTCTGTTTTAACTACTCCTGATTTCTTATTCTCTTCCCAGCCTCCTAGTGTAGATATTCTTTAAGTATCTTACCATGCCCTCTTCTTTTTGTCTCATTTAGCAGCTTTATACTTTGCGCTTTTTGTTTAGCAGTTTCCATATTCAAATTCCAATTTCCTTCATTTCCATAGCTTCATTACTACCTTGATGCAGTTGAATACCCAAATTTTTATTTCTAAACTTTACCTCTCTCCAATGAATCTAGGCCTGGATTTCCAACTTCTTCAGCACATTTCTCCCTGGATGTTTACCACAAACTCATCATACTCAGTCATTGCTGTGACTGTGTCTCACTTTGAATCCCTTCTGGTCTTCTCTCTATATTTTCAGATGTTTTATTCATCCTTTTGTCTTTCCTCTGTTTTTTTGTACATCACTATCACTATTACTCCTTCTCTATCCTTCCACAAATTCTGTCTCTTCTATCACCCCACACAGAAATAAAAGCCTTCCTTTAGAACAAAAGTATTGTCAAAACAAATTTGTCTTGCAGTGGTCATGTCTGGAAAAATATGTCTGTATGTCTCATTACCTCTTTGATAAGAAGTGGGAGGTATGCTTTATCATAAGTCTTCTGGAGTTGTAATTGATAATTGCATAATTCTTAAGTTTTTCAAAGTTGTGTTCCTTTACAGTGTTGTAGTCATTGTGTAATTTGTTGTCCTAGTTTTGCTTTTTTTATTCTGCATCAGTTCGTACAAATCTTCCCATGTTTCTCTGCATCCGTTTTATCACACCTTACAGCAGGAGTCAACAAACTACATCCCATAGCTTAATTTGAGTACTTTTGTTTCTCAGGGAATAGAGAGACCTGAGGAGAGGGAGAGAGATTGGGGAATGACAGGTCTGTGGAGCAGAACATAATACTTAACCATTAAGTTTGTTGTCCTGTGTCCTGTGTGGGCACGGTTCGTGGTACCTGCAAAACAATTATAATAGTAACATGAAAGTTCACTGATCACAGATCACCACAATAGATGTAATAACAATAATTAAGTTTGAAATATTGTGAGAATTACTAGGATGTGACACAGACATGGTGTGAGCATGTGCTGTTGGAAAAATAGTGCCTGTAGACTTGGCTCAACACAGGGTTGCCACGAACTTTCACTCTGTGAAAAACAAAAATATCTGGGAAGCTACATAAAATGAAGCACAATAAAATGAGGCATGCCTTCATATCATAGAAGAAGATTCTAGAGAAGTTAGTGGAAGGAGTCAGTAGTAGATAAGAGATGCACAGATGTGAACATGGAATAGGGAATATACAAATGCTTTGAAACTAACTAGAATTCTATATCAAGTGAACTAATCTTATTTCTATGTAGTTCAGGATTATAAAGATTTGGGAAGTAGCTGAAGGATACATGTAGGGAAAAGGAGAACTGCTTAGATAGGTGCAGTTTAATGGATGAGCTAAGACAATAAAATTTTCTTTGTTAACTTCTCTTTACTCTCAAAGTGTCTTAGAATTGTCTTTGATTTTTGTATAAAAGTTTTTATTTTTTTCCTCTTCCTGTTTTTTAAACAATAAAGAGTAGAAGTTTGGTAAATTATTCACTCCTTTTTCCTTTTACAGGCCAAAGATAAATTGACAAGAGACATCAAATAATTTCTAAATGCTTTGCTGTTGGAGGAAAATTCTAAGTAATGCAATCCTTTTTATTTTAAAAATATAGGAAACTTTCTTTATATAACTAATTTCTTTTTTCTTGTTTTTTTGTCTTTCTTATTTAGTGTCTTTTTCCTTGGAGCCATCCTTGTAATAGCAGCTACTTTCCTATATGGCTATGATCCCAAACCTGCAGGAAATCCTACTAAGGCCTAGTTATTTTCTGAAACTTGTTTCTCAGGATTCTTCAAGTATTAAGGTCCTCAAACATCATTGACACTGGAGGATTACATAAATTCTGTGAGAGATCATCAGACTGAGTTTGATCATGATTGTTTAAATGATTTGAAGTTATAAAGGTTTAGAAACTGTAAGAAGTTTGTTACAAGTGGTAACAGAAAATGAAATATCTAGTGCATCCAAAAGTTAAAACTTGAAAAAAACTATGTTTCCAGTGACTCAAAATCAGGAATGTTTACAACTTGAACTCTGAAGTTAACAAAAAAAGTTTTTAAAATTTTGATTGCTGCAGAAATGTCCTATGCACTCTTTACAAGAGCACATGACATGTCAGATATAAATTTTTGCAAATCAAATATATTTAATCTTAGTAAATGTTTTTAATTTGCTATTTGTGTATAGATTACACTGAATACAATTCATTATTCTGTAATTGATTATGATTATCTATTTCTTATTAAAGCTGTGAAGAGATTGAAGTATGATTTGAAAAAATTTTTCACATACCCGAGATTTTTATATTTATAAAGAGATTACTAAACAAATCTGAATTCTGTTATTTGTTAAGCTCTATAAATTGATAATATTTATAATACTATGGGTCTGATTTAATATAAGAAGGGGAAAATTTATATGTAAGTTTCTCTGTTTAGTGGTTTGTATAGCTAAATACAAGCTACAGGTGGAGTTTGGGTTTGGGTTTCTTTTTATTTTTTCTTATAAATTGGATCCTTAATATTACTTTAAATTTTGCGTGTGATTCAGTTTCCTTTAATGTTATTAAATGTAACTTAAGGTAAAGCAAATACTTAAAATATGTAATGGTTTAAAAAATATATGATTGTCCATATCCACGCTATTTGGAGTCATGGACTATCACATATGTATTCTACCTTATTACAGTTTTAAATGAATTGTTTTACTTAATCTATAAGAGCTTCTTTAAGTCTGTAACAGTAAAGATATTTTTAGTTTAAATATTAGTAGGTTGACATCAAAATAACTTCTAGAACCATTTTAGATGGCCATTATATTGTTTGAAATGGTGTAAGTTTAAATTCAGGGTTCCCAAACAACATTTTGGAAGCCCACATACAGAAATGCCCTTTCTATGTTCTTGGTTGAAGGGGATATTACTTTTATTAAGCTCCAAGCTCTGCATGGGGCTTCTTGGAAAGAAGCAATTATTTGTTCCTTCATGTGTATACATATGTGAATATGTGTATGGATACACATACACAAACATATAAAATTGTGTGGTATATACATATCTGTGTATATATTAGCATATGTTTTATATATGTAGACATATATTTGTGTATATAATTACACAGATGCACCTGCTTTAAAACAACACCAATTCTATATGTTCTTATGAACAATGAAGTAGAATATTTTATGTTATATGCCATTTAGTAATTTTTAATGAGGTTGAGATATCATCAATGATTAGTTTAAAGTTTTATAAAATTATCATGTTATGTTAATTCAGTTGTGAACAAGAATAGTATTAATATTCTAGTTTGTTCTCTATATATTGTACTTTAAAGCAACACATAAAATTATAGTGTTTATTTTTTAATTTGCATAAGTAACTCAAATTCAATTCAATTGTCACCTATTCTGGGTAGAGTTAAAAAAATAAGATTCAAAAGTTTTCTGCTTAAAATTATGGTATTCTTACTGCTTTAAGACTGCAGAGAGTCAGCCTACTATCAAGTCAGCCTACTATCAGATTTCTTTGAAAACGCTTAGAATCCTCCTGTGTCCATAAATCAGGAGTCTACTCTTATTCTTTCGAAGGTTTCAATTCCTCACAAATTTATTCAGTTACAAGACACTTGGAATCTTTGTTGTAGGTGTTGCAAAGTAGCCCTTGTTGGCCACAATTCTAGGTTCGTAGAGCTCCACTAGCCTCCTTTGAGAGTTGTTAACACTGTTAACAGTTTGGGGTATATTCTTAGTGTGCGGCAAAACTCTGGCCTAATTAAAATCCATATCCTTGGGTTACAAAGGAACTTTAATGCACAAAATTCCAGGATCACGTTTACTTCTCAAATATTGGCTAGATATCAAAATAGAAATTCTATATACTTTCTTAGCCAGTTGATACTGTGTGGCCTGTCTCTTATTTTAGTGCTTTGAAGAGTAATTACAAAAAAGCATTGATATTACATTAATATAATGACATGCTCCCAGTAAGTAAAAACTTAAAAGTTATTCAAGTATTTGAGCAAGTATATCAGAACAGGATAGTTTCATGAAATAAGCAAATACTGCTATTCCTGGCAGTGTAATATATATAGCAGAAAGAGTTGAGGAAAACTGAATTCCAGTACATCTGTGCCCCTGATTCACTTTATGATTTGGGGTAAATCATTTCTCTAGGCAAGAGGGTTGGACTAGAAGGTTCTTTCGAGCTCTGATATTCCATGATCTGTGACGTATTTATTTTCAAAAGTAACTGTTATATGGACAGAGAATTTATATTTTATATTTCTAGTAATTAAGAAATTGTTTAATCTTGGATATTGTAGTTTATAATTTATACTTTGTGTTCACAGGGAAATAAAATAGAATGCAAAATTTGAAAAGGATCACTGGAGTTATAGATTGGCTTCTACCAACAACTAATGATAGCATTTTCATGACATCAGTTTTTGGATCAGTTGGCAGGTTTACCTTCAAAGTCTTTTCTTTTCAAGACTTCTTTTCAAAGTCAAACCATGTAATTAAAAAAATTATTATTCTATTGCTAATATAGGGTTTTGATACCTAAATAATTCCAGCATTTTAAGAAATTTTAGACTTTTTTCACCTCTCAACTACTTTATTCACTGAAAATAAGCCATTTTGTAGGGAAATGTGCCAATACCTAGCACTATGATAAAGTAAATCTATCGTGTCCAATTTAAAATTGGACGAAAAGTTTTAAATATAAAGAATGGATTTGCCAACAAACTGGTACTAAATTAAACTGATTTAGGAGTACCATAGGTGTGAATTATTGAACATTTTTCTAGTGTTAAAATCTGTATCAGCAAGAGGAATGAGCAATGGTTTGCATTTCTGTTTATTCTCAGCGGGGCAAACTTGAAAGCCATCTTATGATCTGGACAAAAACATAGGGAAAAAGAATCTAAATCAATAGACTGCCCCTACAGAGTTCAGAAATTGTGCTGTAATAAGTTTAGGATATGATTCTTAGTACATTACCTTTATGAACTGACAAACCTTTCAGAAAAGTAGTTTTCTAGACTTTAAAAATGTTAGGGTTTATATTTGTCTTCACATCATCTTTTAATTTAAATTTTCATTGTTATGACAGTATTTATTTACATCATGAATGTATGCTTTTCAATAGAAAAGCCTTGTAGAAGTTGTTTATGCTATGTTTGTAAGACACCTTAACCTCCAAAATGTAGCATATTTAATAATATAGGACCAAAAGAAGCACCTTTTACAAATTATGGTCCTATGTGCCTTGCTTACCAAATACCTGACTTCTTCTGGATGTTATGACTGTAATTCACAATTATAGATACATGATAATAATGTCAGGAATTTTTAAAAGTTATTTCTCAGTTGATTTTTTTTAAAAAAATTCTGTTTCTATAAGTATTCATTAAATCTGTTTTATGGTACAGGAAATTAAGTGTGCTGTGCAAGGTAATTGATAACCAATATATGTTTAAGTAATGTGCAACACTATTAACTCATCATTGAGCATTTTGAAACTTTAAAAATAGAGTACAAACCAGATTACTGTTATAGTTCCTTGTTTTTAAATAACATTTTACTTCATTTTTTGTTCTTTACAATTTGGATCTTTTGTTGTATCTCCATGTTTTATTTGCTTAGATACCTTTTGGTTTGGGGAACAATATGTAATTTTGTATATTTAAACTTTTGTGGATAAAATTCAAAAATTGTATAATCAGTCTTTTTTATGTCATGTTTTTGATTGATAAATATTTTAGATTTTTTCAATATCTAATTACCACCTATTGCTTAATGAGTTTTATTGGAATGTGGGCATAGTTTTATTACTGGAATTAATTGTGACCCTGTTCACCAGTATCTATAAACCTGAATGTGAATTAAATTTCTCGTCTTTTAATACCAACGATAAATTACTGGTCATCCCTGTTACTCTTGTCATCAGCACTAGCTCACATATGAATCTATATGTTACCTCGTGCTCTAACTCCCATTTAAGTTATTGTGAATTTCTCTCCTTGTACGTAGAATGATAAAAAGCTTGCTTTCTATGAGATGCATATCAGTCAGCTAGAAGGAAAATTAATCACATTAAGCAACTGAAATCGTGTGCTCTATTTTCGTTATTACTTATAACTTATTTCATGTATTATCACTGGTGCAATTCAAAAATCATTTAATAAGTTCCTAAACGTTGAAAATCTTAAGACTTGTTGATAAGTTCACAGCACTCATGTTACCATTTATAAAATTGATGTAATCTGTGATAAATCACTTAAACTGTAAAAATATTTCAAAGAATTAGCTTTGTTTTTTACTATAAATTTCATTTGGTTCCTCTAATGAAAAAACCTAACTACAAAATATTAATAAGTTTACAGTATACCATTATTCTAGTATTTTTAGTACCTGTTTGTAAATGTAAATATAATAGATAAATTAACAGCCACCACTGTCTTTAGCAAAACCCTAACTGGCAAATGGTATATGCATTGTCATACCAGTCTTTAATGTAGCCTTTGAAAAGGAACTGAAATTAAATTCCAGCACTGTTAAGGCACAGAGAAGAAAGTAATCACACTGAAAATATGCCTTCAGTTTCCCTAAATTCAGGTTCTCAACATTTTTTTCTCATAATGTCCATACACTTTTGAATTCTTTCCCCTTAATTAGGACAGTACAGGTCAAACCTATTATCATTTATTAGTGGTTTTAAAATTTTACAGTGAAATAAGTTTCAAAAATTTTGTTAAATAATTCTGAGCCCAGAATCTCAGAACTTTAAAAATACGTTGTGATCATTGATGTCAACAGAACATATAGAATATTGCTGTTTATCTTTCTAGTAGTAAGTACTAGTTAGGCTTTTGAAAATGATCTAGTCGTTTAAAATAATTATTATGCTAAATTTAGTGAAAAGCCTTGATCTGTCCTTTAGCAGTTTTACACACACACACACACACACACACACATAAATTAATTTTCAAATCTGCAAATGATCACCATTGCCTGGTACTCTTAAATATCATTAATGGGATAAATTGATATATATTTGTTCATTTCATTCTAGCTTCACTAGTCATTGACGTTTTATTGGTATACATTTTTCCCTATGTTAATCCAAAGTTAAACTTAGATATTCCATTTTAAGTTAAAATAGACTGTGACATTTTTAGATTTCCCCAAGTACTGTCCTTTGAAGTTCTTTTCTGTCGTATATGCTTCAGGGACAATTTGTCTGAATGCTTGAATATTGAGGAAACTGGAAACCTCAATGATTCCCAGAACTACCTTCAAGGTACTGTACCAGAACAAGCCTAGATTTCTGTTCTACTTTGGTAGAATTTCTGTTATTTGAGTCCTTCAAACAAAGGCTAGATGGAGGACCACATGTTGGGTATGTGTTACAGGCTTTTTAATTTTTTTCCAGATATGAGTTTGATTGGCTGGCTACTGAGTTAAATTCCAAATCTTGAGATTCTAAGATTTTATAATTCTCTGGGATGCCATTAAGTCCAGGGTTCATACAAAATGATTACTGTCTTGTTGAGCCATACCCCACCTGTGATATATCAACTTTGTAACTGTTGATGACTATATCCTCATCTAAGTCTTCAGTAAAGCTTAAATAGCAGTTAGTTCTGACTGCAGATCTCTAGGTTGACAGCTCCTAGCACAGTTCTTGGTTATTCATTCATTGCTAAATCTACCGATTTATCTCAGCTCTTTCCATTTTATCCACAAGGTTTTCATGAAAAATTGTCAAAAACTTTGCTGAAATCCAGATACACCGTATCTACAGCATTCTCCTGATCTGGCTAGCTGCTTTATCAAAAAAGGAGATGAGGTTAGTCTGATATCACATGTTCTTGCTGCAGCACTTACATATTTCTTTGTCATTACTGCTCCCTGTTCTAAATGCTCAAGCTCTTCCTTTAATAGTAATCATGTTTGTACCAAATTTGTTTTTGGGGAAAGATACTTTTGGGTTGCATTATTGCATTCATAGGGATCAGAATAAAAGATGTGATAGTATGTTGGTCTTGTCAGACTACCATTGTAGTACTGTATTCATTTAGTGGACTACAAGGACAGTGTGCAGGGCCTAACATAAAAATAACTCATTTATGTAGTATTTAAAAGGTGTATGTAGTGCTTCTTTCTCTACAACTTTGTCAGGTAGGTAGAACAAGTAGTATCATACTCATTTTATAGATGATGAAATTGAGTCTCTGAGAGGTTTAGGGTTATACACAGCAGGTCATTATCTATAGCAAGAATTAAACTATTATCTCCCAACTCTAGGTCCCACACTCTTACCACTGCACTTTTCATCTCTTATTAGGCACATAATAGACATTGATAGAATGAACATCTGAATGCAAATCAGATAGTAAGATAAAGACCCCAGTTACTAAATCAACAGGAACCATATTGTATTTCTACCATATGAAAGTCATTTACTCAGTTCTGCTCTAAATCTCTTGTGTAGAATAAATTCTCTGTGGAGCAGAGGTGTGAAGCTCACGAGTACATATAGAGCCTAAATCTAAAAGCACTAAAGTATATTGCCCTCCAGGATCCTGATAGCTCTGAAAGGGCAGAGATTAGACTCCTTCCTAACCTGAGCTTATGTCCTTAATTGCTTAAGGAAACCAAAATTTTCTTCCAGAATCCTACTGCAAAAATTGTTATGTTCGGCTTCAAAATAATGAATAGGTTGAGAAATACCACATAGTTAATTTTTTAAATATCTCTATGGGAATGCAAGACATGATCTTCTCCTTGAAGAGGATTCCCAGTTCTATATATTCCAACACTCATTTTTCTTGTGCTTTTGTTCCACATCACCAACTATCTGTTGGCTATTTCCCTTCTGGCTGTCCCATAGACTTCTCAAATTCAGCATGTCCTAAAAAGAACTCAATGTCTTTCCCTCTTAAACACCTCTTCTTCTTAACTTCCCTATTACTGTCAAGGGCAACACCACCCTTACAGTTATCCTGCTTTGCAACCTGAAGAGTCATGTTTGTCTTTATTCTCCTTTTCCCTCAACCTCCAACATAAAATCAATCCCCTTCTCTTTTTTTTCCACACAAACATTGTACTAGTTCAGGTCCTTTTATTGTCTCTGGCCTAGACAATTGAAATAACCTCTTAATTGTTCTTCCTGCCTCTACTCTCTTCCCACTCTAATCCATCCTCCACTTAGCTGTCAAAGTGAGATGTTCCTAAAGCAAAAGTCTAACCATGTTAGTTCCCTGCTCAAGAAACTTTAATGATTTCCTTATGGCCTCTTGGATAAAATACAGACTTCTTTGTTTGGTATTTAAAGCCCTTCCTAGTCTGTTTCCAGCCTACCTTACCAATCTCATATTACACATTAGTCTCCTTCACATTTTCTGTATTCCCATCTAATTGACCTAAGTGCTGTTCCTCATAATCAATCTTCTTTAGCTTTGTACAGGCTAACTCACTGTCTAGGATTCATTCCCTCTCCCCTGTTCCACAATCAGAAAAAAAAAGTAACACCTATGTATTAGGCACTAGGGATACAAATACAATGAATGAAACAATCCACACTTGCAGGGAGCTTACATTCTAATGGGAGGCACAAGTACATAAGTATAGAGTGAATACAGGGTTTCTTAAAAGTCTTGTGGAATACCCTGTATAAAGAGGATAAATATACAAAAAATAAGAAATAGTTAAATACAAAAAATAAAAAGAATTTCAGAAGGGAGGACACAAGTAGTTGGCAAGGGTAAAAGGAGATGAAGAAAAACCTTTATGAAGAAATTGTGCTTGAGTTGCTTCTTGAAGGAAAGGATTCAGTGAGGTAGGGGTGAGGAAGGAGTGCATTCTCTGTGTGGGAATGGTGTGTACAAAGGTAGATGGGAAATGGAGTGTTGTGTGTGAGGAACAGAGTCCATTTTGCCTGAACTGCAATGTGTGGGAAGTGGTGTAAATTACAATTAGGCTAGAAAGTTAGTTTGGGGCAAATTTGTGTCAGGCTTTCTCCTCTTGGAATCCCTGTCTCCCTTCAATCCCTTAGCTCAAAGGCCACCTTCTACATGAGACCTTTCCTGATCTCTCCCATTACTTTATGTTTACTTATTTCCAGACAGACTCTCTTTTCCCCAGAGAGAATAAACTTTAGAGCAGGAACTGTGTTGATTTTTGTCTTTGTTTCCTCAGCATTTAGCGCACTATGTGGCACATAATAGGCATAATATATGCTTGTTAATCAATTACTTTTTAATTAATCTCAAACAGGTATTGTCTCTAAATCTTTAGTTACCATCTGATAAACTGTTTCAGATAGACTTTCCCCATGTAATATGGGATAGTTTAAAATGACCACAGCTGTTTACCTCATTTAGTCAGTCTTGCCTTTTTAAAATTCTGACAATAAGCTGTTGTGGAAATCTATTTTTCTCCAAAAACCATACCAACTGCCAATATCAAAGGCAAGTAAAGTTGGTCCATAAGATCAGAACTAGAACCTAGTCCTAGAGAACCTTCTATATTGTAGTTTATTCTGCTTCCTGTATTTGACACTATGCTGGAAGTTTCTTGGGAATAATCTTAATAGAAAAGCTTCAGAATCAATAGAAAAGTTACTGTTGTATTTTTCCTTCATGACGTACAAGTGTTTCTGAAGTCCTAAAATTGAGCAAGGGTAGCATTGTGAGAATAATTACACTTTTTGAAACGCATATTTTAGGGCATAACATTTATTTGGAATCTTTAACTTTATCAATTTGACATTATTTCCCACTTATTCTTTTCCCCAGTTTCTGACAGAGAGAAAGTCCTTCTCAAGGGCATCCCTGTGTGCAATTGATCCTCTCCCCTCCTATCTTCATCATATTCCCCCTTTCTCTAATCTTCAGCTTCTCCCTGGTAGCCGTTTCCTATTGGTATTTTAAATTCGACGTCCCCTATAGACATCTTAAAACACAGTGTGTCTAAAACTGAGCTTGTTATCTTTCCTCCAAAACCCATCTTCTAAACTTGTTCTTCAGACACAGTATTCCATCTCCCATTATCCTCCAGGCCTGGAATGCCCTGCTTGTTCCTCTTCAGCTTTTTAAAATTGCTGGCTTCCTTCAACATTCTCCTCAAACACCATCTTCTTTAAGAGGCTTTCCCCTCTGAGATGTCCTTGTACTGTATGTATGTATCTTTAATATGTCTATGTATATGCCATTTCCTGCATTAAATTGTAGGCTTCATAAGTCTAAAATGGTCTTCCTTTCTTCTTTGTATCCCCAGAACTTAACATAATGCAAGGCAAATAAGCAATAAGGAATTAGGCAACAAATATTTATTATGTAATTACTATGTGCCTGGAACTATGCTAAGTGTTGGGGATATAAATACCAGCAAAAAAACAGGTCCTGCCCTCAAGGATTGTTCTGTATAATGGGGGGAAAGCACATCAAAGGAAGGTGCAAAGCAGGGTAAGGGGTGGGAGAGGAATGGAGGTACCCACAGCATGGGGATGGTATTGTAGGCTGGAAAGTCAGAAGCATAAGGATGTGAATGAAGTGGAGCCCTAAGAGGAACTCGCCCATGGGGGACAAGGGCTGACCTTGGGGAGGGTGTTCCATGGTAAATAAGCCCAAGGGGCCAGTGAATATTCCAGGGTGGAGCTGTAAGATACGGTGTTGATGTCCAGAACTGAGAAGTGCAATAGCCATGTGGTAAGCATTGGCTCACTAGAGTATAATCCTAGAATAGGTTCTTGTTGATTGCTCTGCCAAGAGCTTTGTATGTGACCTTGGACAAGTCGGGAATGATTCTGTCAGTAAACAAAATATTTCTTAGCTGGCACAGTGGATAGAGTGCTAGGCTTGGAATCAGGGAGACATGAGTTCAAATGTGGCCTCAGACAATTGTGTTTCCGCATCTGTAAAAGGGGGATAATAATAGCACCTACCTCCCAGTGTTGTGAGGATTAAATGAGGTAGTTGCAAAGTGCTTAGCACAGTACTTGGTACATAGTAGGTGCTATAGAAACATGAGCTGCTATGACTGTGATTGTAATCACTTAATGTTGTTACTTTAGGTATGGTAGCTATCTTTTTGAAGCTCAGTTCTCTCTAAAAAGAGAAAACTACCTGACTCTGTTATATTTATATAAAACTTCCTATTATTATAATTTATTAATAACATTCTATCTGAAACTGTTCCCTATTTGTCATTGTCCTCAAAATATCTGTTAATTCCACTTATAAATCTTATAAAGAGATGGGAGGAGGGAGCAAAGGGAGGGAAGAGTGATTCAGGAGTAAAATCCAGCATAAATTATTTTGCCTATATATCATCATTTGATCTGTGATATTGATGTGGGTCCTTTCTCCAGCGGTTAGATTTGCATCTCATTATTCTGTGTGTGCCTCTTCATCTGCTTGTGACTCTTTCATGAGTATGTCCATCCAGCATTCTGGAGGTCTTTCTCTAGGTCTTGTTGCCTACAGTGGCTGCCAGTGCAGTACTCTCTTGCTCTTCTACATGTGTAGTTCAACCAATTTTCTGATCCTTCATATGGATAGTATGTATTTTACCAGTTCTTGGAAGAAGTCATTGTTGGTAACATGCTACAGCCTAAGCAAGAGGACCTGGGTTTGAATCTTGGGTCCGCTGCTTATTCTTGTGTGACTTTTCTTTCTAGACCTTAGTTTCCTCATATGTAAAATGAAGGAATTGGATTTGATGACCTTTGAAATCCTTTTCAGTTCTAAGTCGTTGATCCTATGATTCTTTGAGTCTTTAAGTCAGTATTTATTAATCCCCAAGCTTTGATAGCTTAAAACTGCACCATGACTTTTGGGATACTCTGTATATAAGTTGTTACATTTTAAAACACCGTATGTATCAATTACTTTTTCTTTGACAATGCAAACTTGTTAGTGTATTCACATGAACAAAAGAAAAAGGAAGGCGAATACTTTCCCCCAAGAGATTATAAATGTACATGTTCTGATGTTTAACAGTTGCTAAAACCAACACAAAGTATTTGTGCATTGGCATTAATTCATAACCGTATTGTCTACTTGTTTTCATGACTTTTTAAAACCTTTTTAAGGATTTTGACTCGGATTATTTGTTGTTGTCATAAATGACATTTAAAAGAAATTGTTTACCCAACAAAGATAAAAGTTAACTTTATGGTGCAGTTTGGAGGGCATGGGACTCTTATCATTAAACTAGCTAATATAAATTATAGAGACAATGTGATATGGTGGAAAGAATACTGGATCTTCTGCTAGAATGACTGAATTTGAATGTTGGATTTGCTTCTCACCAACCGTTGGTTAAATCACTTAATCTTTCTGGCCTCAGTTTCTTTATTTGTAAAACAAGGATCTTGAATGCTAAATATAATTCTCACTCACATTATAAATTCAGCTCTTCAAGCTACTAGTTCTAGATTGACATTTATTTTTTCTGCAGGGATATGAGAAATAATTTGATTTATGAAATTTCTTAACATTCTTATTTAACATTCACCATTCTGAACCAACTGAACTCTTAAATAGTCAAAACATTTATAAAGTATTGGACTTCACTGAACAATGCATCTGATTTTCAAATGACCAAAAAATTTGACTAAGATTTAAGTAGTTTCCTAGGTATTGCTTACATATCTTGTACAGGTGGTATTATGTCCTCTAAAGAACTTGCAAAGCAAAGCTGCTTCTGTGTTTTGGCAAAAAGTCCATAGAAATAGTAATTTGATCTGGTTGTAATTTACTCCTATGCTTGTTCTTCACAGAAAGTCATTTTTTCTTATAATGATCATTCTATTATACAATGAATGAGTTTGATTTTGTGTTGCTTGGCTGTAGGGGGAGAGGAGAACCCAGGGGAGCTTTGAGCTCTGTAGTTTCTTGAATCAGAGAATCTCAGAGTTAGAAGGTACTTCAAAGGTTACCTAAGGTAGCCCAAACCATTTTCAAATAAGAATCTCTTATACAGTAATCTTGGGAAAGGCACCATTTAACCTTAATTTGAAAACCACCAAGACTAAGGAATTCATGACTTCCTAAGGTAGGTCATTCAAGTTTGGGAAAGCTCTAATTGGTAGGAAGTTTTTTCTTACAAGATTTCTCCTTAATAAAGATTTTTGAGTAGAGGCTAATTTACTACTTATTGATGATGTTGGATCCAAGATTCTTTTCTGGTGTAGGTTGGATTAGATGGCCTTAGCAATGCCTTACAAGTCTATGATTTGGTACTACTTCATTCCAGTTTTAAAAAGTACATGATAAGGTAACTAAAAAATAAGTTGCAACTCTCTTTGCATATTATATATGCAAAATCAAAATGCATAAAAATTCTATCATGAAATTTTTTTTTCCAGTTATAACTCTCTCCACTCTACTGTTTTGACACCTACCAGGGCATCTAGCTTGTAGAATTATTTTTGTGTTTTGCTGTTTAGGACTGTAAGGGTTTCACCTTTTCTGTATAGATCTGATTAGGCCATTTAAGATTACTAGTTGGACTTTTTCTGTCAGTTTTAGTTGTTCAAAGCAAACACTATTAAAAATAAACATCATGTTTTGAAAATCTCACTCTGGTACAGAAACAACTAGATTTTAAATCCTTCTTTCCTAATCATACATTTGGAAGACTTTAGCAACTATCTAATATAACCAATTTCTGAGAAGTGGTCATCCAGCCCTTGCTTGAAAATTTGTATTGAGGGGGATCCTACCTTCCCCTAAAGCAGTTCATACCAATTTTAGATGTCTGTAATTGTTTTTTACTTCAGGCTGAAATTTGATTCTTTTCATCTTCCACCCATTATTGTCAGTTTAGCCTACTAAGGCCCAGCAGAACAAGTCTAAGTCTTGTACTTTTCAAATGCTTGAAAACAGCTTTCACGTCTATCCTAAATTTTCTCTTCTGCAGACTAAACAACCTCGGTTCCTTTGGTTTTCCATCCTCTTATCATACTGGTTGCTCTCTCTGGATGGATTTCAGGTTGTCATTATCTTTCCCCAAATGTAGTACTCCAGATGTGATATGACAAGGGTAGAATAAAGCAGAACTTTCATCTCCCTCATTCTGGATACACTATTAATAAAACCTAAGATAACATTAGATTTTGTCACTGCCTTATCTTTCCTATTGACTTACATTGAATGTGCTTTTCTCAAAAATTCACAAATATTTGCATATATGCTGTTGTCTAAATAGAGCTCCCATGTCTTACACTTGTGGAATTGTTTTTTTTTTCCTAAACCAACTTGTGGGACTTGTCTCATTTGGCATTTTGTCTCAGTAAACTTCCTCAGGTGTTCTTGTTGAGACCCTCCTGGATCCTTACTTTGTTGTCTTTTATACTAGGTATTACTTCTTAGTTTTACATCATTTGTAAATTTACTGATTAATAAATCTATGTCTTAACTCATGTAAATAATAAAAATGTTGAGCAATATAGGCCCAAAGAGAAATTTCCTACATCACTCCACAAGAGACTTCCCTTCATGTTCGACATCAGTTCACTATTGATTCCTCTTTGAGTACAGTGATTCACTAGTTCCAAATCTTCCTAACTGTAATATCATCTAGAACAGAGGTGTCAGGCTTTTGACCTGCAAAATTCTCAAGCAGCCAGAACCAGGTTAAAATACAGTCAATGTTTAATGAAATAAAAATACAGTAGAATATAATGTTAATTTGTGGTTTTCTAATTTTATATCTATTTTACCCACTGATTTAGAACATGTATCCATGAAAGACTTTGTCAAATGGTTTGTTGCAATCTTTGCAAACCGGGTCGTCAGCATTTTCCTGACTTACCAGAGATAGTGGAGAAGAGAGCTTTGTCAAAAATATGATTGAGTTTTATTTCCTTTTTTTTTTTTTGTATTTAAATTTATTTATTTAAGTTTTCAACATCATTTCCACAAAATTTTGAGTTCCAAATTTTCTCCCCATTTCTTCCCTCCCCCAAAATGCCAAGCAATCTGTCCTCCATTCTAACATCCCTCCCTTCCCTTATCCCTATCTTCTCTTTTCTCCTGTAGGGCAAGATAACTTTGTATGCTCCATTACCTGTATTTCTTATTTCCTAGTTGTAGGCAAGAACAATACTCAACAGTTGTTCCTAAAACTTTGAGTTCCAACTTCTCTTCCTCCCTCCCTCCCCACTCATCCCCATTGGGAAGGCAAAGCAATTCAATATAGGCCATATCTGTGTAGTTTGGCAAATGACTTCCATAATAGTCATGTTGTGTAAGACTAACTATATTTCCCTCCACGCTATCCTGACCCCCTTTGCTTCTAGTCTCTCTTTTGATCCTGTCCCTCCCCAAGAATGTTGACTTCTGATTGCTCCCTCCTCTCACTGCCCTCCCTTCCATCATCCCTCCCACCCTGCTTATCCCCTTCTCCCCCACTTTCCTGTATTGTAAGATAGATTTTCATACCAAAATGAGTGTGCATTTTATTCCTTCCTTTAGTCAAATGTGATGAGAGTAAGCTTCATGGTTTTTCTCTCACCTCCCCCCTTTTTCCCTCCACTGAAAAGTCTTTTACTTGACTCTTTTATGAATAATTTGCCCCATTCTTTTTCTCCCTTTCTCCTCCCAATATATTTTTCTCTCTCACCCCTTAATTTCATTTTTTAAGGTATGATCCCATCCTATTCCATTTACCCTGTGCTCTGTGTGTGCGCGCGCGTGCGCATATGCGTAATCCCAACTGCCCAGATACTGAAAAAATTTTCAAGAGTTACAAATAACTGTCTTTCCATGTAGGAATGTAAACAGTTCAACTTTAATCATAAGTCCCTTATGATTTCTCATTGCTGTTTACCTTTTCATGCTTCTCTTGATTCTTGTGTTTGAAGGTCAGATTTTTTTTTTTCAGCTCTGGTCTTTTCATCAAGAATGCTTGAAAGTCCTCTATTTCATTGAAAAACCATTTTTTCCCCTGAAGTCTTATACTCAGTTTTGCTGAGTAGGTGATTCTTGGTTTGAGTCCTAGTTCCTTTGACTTCTGGAATATCCTATTCCACACCCTTCGATCCCTTAATGTAGAAGCTGCTAGATCTTGAGTTATCCTGATTGTATTTCCACAGTACTGGAATTGTTTCTTTCTAGCTGCTTGTAAGATTTTCTCCTTGAGCTGGGAGTTCTGGAATTTGGCCACAATGTTCCTAGGAGTTTCTCTTTTTGGATCTCTTTCAGGTGGTGATCGATGGATTCTTTCAATACTTATTTTGCCCTCTGGTTGTAGAATGTCAGGGTAGTTTTCCTTGATAATTTCATGGAAGATGATGTCTAGGCTCTTTTTTTGATCATGACTTTCAGGTAGTCTCATAATTTTTAAATTGTCTCTCCTGGATCTATTTTCCAGGTCAGTTGTTTTTCCCATGAGATATTTCACATTCTCTTCCATTTTTTCATTCTTTTGGTTTTGTTTGGTGATTTCTTGGTCTCTCGTAAAGTCATAAGACTCCATCTGTTCCATTCTAATTTTGAGAGAACTATTATCTTCAGTGAGCTTTTGAACCTCTTTTTCCATTTGGCTAATTCTGCTTTTGAAAGCATTCTTCTCCTCATTGGCTTTTTGAACCTCTTTTGCCAATTGAGTGAGCCTATTTTTCAAGGTGTTATTTTCCTCAGCATTTTTTTGGGTCTCCTTTACCAAGGTATTGACCCGTTTTTCATACTTTTCTTGCATCTCTCTCATTTCTCTTCCCAGTTTTTCCTCCACCTCTCTTACTTGATTTTCAAAATCCTTTTTGAGTTCTTCCATGGCCTGAGACCATTGAATATTTATTTTGGATATTTGGAATACAGAAGCCTTGACTTTGATATCTTTCCCTGATGGTAAGCATTGTTTTTCCTCATCTGCAAGGATGGGAGAAAATATCTGTTCACCAAGAAAGTAACCTTCTATAGTCTTATTTTTTTTCCCCTTTTTTAGGCATTTTCCCAGCCAGTTACTTGACTTTTAGGTCCTTTGTCAAGAGTAGGTTATGCTCCAGGAATCTGTAAGATCTTAGTTGCTCCAAGGTCGCAAAATCAAGTGTGTACACCGGTCTGGGAGTAGAAGAGATTTTTGTGCCCAGAATCTTACCAGTTTCCTCTCTATAGCCACCAAGCCTTCAGTTCAGCCAAGCCAGTACTGGAGGCTAAGATTTAGATAAGCAGCGTGGGCAGGGCCACCATTCAGTGGGAGATAAAGATCAGCTGCTGTAGAGCCTCTACACAGGGCTGAGGTAAGACTGCTGCAGCCTGCCGGATGTGGCCTCTGTGCCACTGCCTAAGGCCGAAGCTATGGGAAGGCCCTTCTCCCTTCCCAGCCAGCTGAAAAAACCCTGCCACTGACCTTAGGCGCCTGTGGGTTGAGGAATCTTTGAACCCCTGCTACTGAGACTGGAGATTTCGTCCCCAAGGGCTATTCTCAAGCTGCCTGGCCAAAGCTGGGCTGAGCTCCTCTCCTCTACCAACAGTACAGATGTTTCCTGTAGGCCTTTCAGGTCACCCTAGGCTGGATGTCTCCTCCACTCTGTTGGTCTCTACTTCTGCTGCTCCAGAATTTGTCAAGAGTCCCTCTCTTCAGGTATTTTATGGGCTATGTGGGGAGAGCCACCATATGTGTGTCTTTCTACTCTGCCATCTTGGCTCTACCCCTGAGTTTCATTTTTATGATCTGTTGATGAACATGCTGACTCTCAGTAAATATTTTTGTCTTTCTAAATGCTGACAAAATATCTTTAAATATATGTACTGAAAATTTCCCAGCAATCAGAATCAAACTCATCTGCCTATAACTATTCTGTTCACCTTTTTTTTTTTTTAAAATTGAGAGCTTTGTCTCTAACCCTGCAATATATTTCCTATTCCCTGTGACTTTTCAAAGATCACTGGCAACCATTCACCTAGATAATCACATGCCAGTTGGTTGGGTTTTTTTTTTAAGCACTTGGAGATATACCTCCTGTAGAGATACTCTTTTATGATCACATTTATCTTCAAATTCAACTCTCTACAGCCATTTTTACTGTCCTTCCTAATCCAGTCATTATTCCCCTTTGTGGAAAATGGAAGCAGTATAAGAGTTGAATTACTTTTTTTTCTGACACCATTATTTTATCAACACTAAGCAACTGCCCCATCTCTTTGCTGATTTTTCTGTAGCCCCCAACAACATTATCCATAACATTCATAATTAGCCTCAGATCATTCTGAGTTTTTCCATCATTGACATTATTCTCCTAAAAAAATTATATGTTCAGCTTCATTTTCCTGTTACTGCTTTATCTTCCAAGTAGGTCTAAAAATATGTCATTGAATTCCCTGTCCATCCAGATCAAATTGGTAGCCTTATTACCATTACCCTTATCATAGTTTATATTCCATTTTCTTGGAGGAATCAGGAAGACTCAGTCATATAAAACATTTTATGTACTGTAACAGGACTAGAAATAGCATTTAGCATTAGTATGCCTAGAAAAGAAGAAAAGAAATATCCCATTAATATTATTTTTGAAAATTTATTTTCAGTTCCAAATTTTCTTCCTCTCTCCCAAACCTTCCCCACTAATCAAGAAGGCAGAAAAAAGATACCCATTATACATATAAAATCTTGGAAAACATATTTCCACAGTAATCACATTTTGAAAGAAAAAAAGTGAAAGAAAATAAGCTTCAATCTGTATTCAGAATCATCAGTTCTCTCTCTGGAGAAAGAATTTTTCATTATGAATGCTTTGAAATTGTCATGGATCCTTATATTGATCAGAGTAGTTAAATCTTTCACAGTAAATTGTTATTATGTATAGTGTTTTTCTTGTAATGTAAATTTTGCTTACTTTCCTTTGTATCAGTTCATATGTCTTCCTAAGTTTTTCTGAAACCATCCTGTTTGTCATTTCTTACAGCATAATAAGCAGTATTCCATCATAATCATGTACCACCGCTTGTTCAGACATCCCCCAACTGGTGAGCATCCCTTCAGTTTCCAGTTCTCTGCCACTCAAAAAGAACTGCTCTTCATTGGGAAAGGAACCTCATCATCATAACAACTACTACTAATATTTACATAGCACTTTGTTTGCAAAGTACTTCACAAACATTTCATTTTATGCTCACAGCAACCCTAGGAATTAGATGCTATCGTTATCATCTTCATCTTACAGATGAGAAAATTGAGACAGATAGCAGTTAAATGACTTAATACAGGATCACATAGCTGATGAATATCTGAGGAAGGATTTGAATTCAGGTCTTTCTACATCCAGGTCCAGCATTGTATCTACTGTTCCACCTACCTGCCTCTGTTTTGAGGTGGTTAGCATGTTTCATGATTGATCCTTTGCGATCACAGCTCTTCATTACATTGATCAAAGTTACTAAGGCTTTCAAAGTTGGTTGTTTATACAGCATTGTTGTTAGTACATAAATTGTTCTGATTTTGCTCACTTGGTTCTGCATCAGTTCATGAGTGTTCCCAGGTTTTTCTGAAATCATTCCCTTTGTCATTCTTAGAACACAATAGCATCCTATCACATTTTTATGCCAGAAATTGTTCAGCTACTTCCCAATTGAAGGGAACTCTCTACACCTCCAGTTCTTTGACATCACACCTCTTCCTGCACAAATTTAACTCCTTTCGTGTTTGATTTGGAACTTCTTTCCTGGTGTATAGCTTCTCCCTATGCTGACATGCTCCATGCTGCAGTTCCTGGGTATACCTATCCCCAGTGTCTTGTCTTCCTGTGACCTGGATTGGAAAAATGCCTCATTAATTTTTTTCTTGGATTTCCCAGTAAAAGACTTGTGTATTTCCTGTAGCTGAAAAACTGGGGTAGAACTGGTCTATTTCTTCCTGCTACTGTGCCATCTTGTGTCTCCTCTCCAGTTAGGTACTTGAGACATTGCTCTCCAACTCATCACTCAGTAGAGACTGTTGACCATAGCAAAGCCAATTGCCAAAATAAAGAGGCTGAAAAAGTCAAGAAATTATCTCAGCTAGCAAAATCTTAATCTTTCTTAGCAAAGATATGTAATGACCAAAGGCTACACTATTTTAGAACATAAGCATCTTTGTAAAGCATGTTGAAGAATGACTGCTTACACTTTCTTTTTCAAATCTATGAAAAGTGTTTACTACTAAACCAGATCATACCAAAAGCATTTATTTATAGATGAAATTGAAAAATGAATAACAGATACAAAAAGGAACAGATCCACTGAGCTTTATTATTTTTTTTCCTCATTTGGTTACAGAAACAGTATTCAAATATTAGATTTCAGCAAAGCATTAGACAAATTTTCTCATGCTCATTAACAAATTGGAATGATGCTACTAGATAGTTGAGGTAGCAAGACAGAAGTGTTAGTAACAGAACTCATAGGTCAGTGATATCTTAGTAGAAGTTCCCTAGTGATATGTGGTTGACCCTCTGCTTTTTAATAATTTTACCAGTAATTTGGATAATGCAATAGAGTGCATGCTTATTAAATTTACATATGATGCTGCTGTAAGGATCAGCTAAACTTGGAGGACAATTAGGATCCAAAAAAACAATGACAAGGTAGAACATTTAGCTTGATCCTACAAGGTGAGCTCTCACAGGGGAAAAATAAAAAAGTTTTCTACTTGGGTTTAAAAAAGGGGGGGGAGTTTCTAGAAAG